>OY744530.1:108984560-109094560 GCA_963556195.1 Sepiola atlantica | reverse complement strand
AATGTTTTTAAAAAATTTGAATTATTCAGAAAAAAAATTGAAAAAATTTTCCAAATAAGTTTTATATTTCAAAATGAATTATAAATTCCAAAATAAAATTTTATTTTCAGAATTTCTAAGAAGTTCCAAAAATCATAAAAAAATAAGAATACATTTTATATTCCAAAAATAACTATTAAAATTTCACAATAAACTCTAATATTTTTATTTCAGTAAAATTGTATTAAAATTGACTTCAGTATAAAGATTATTTTTAGAATAAATTTAAAAATATATTTTCAATTTCAAGTGTATATTCTTTCTATGAATCATACAACCACATCAGGTAATTTAGGAGTAAATTCATTCTGTCATTTATTAATAATGTTATCACTAATTTCATCCTAATTTTCAGTGCCATTTTCGATTAGACAAGTATAATTATTTGCCATAGCTGATGTTCTTTTATGAAGAATAGTTTTATATATGTTCTGCTTTTTAGAACTAAAATGCATAATATCTCAATTAATTCTCTGTTCTATTTAATTATTAATCAAAAATCTATTTTAAATAATAAGTGAATTTTATTCTTGAAGTACACTAATGCTCAGTATTTTCTGAACACTAATGCTCAGTATTTTCTGACCACTAATACTCAGTATTTTCTGAACACTAATGCTCAGTATTTTCTGAACACTAATGCTCAGTATTTTCTGAACACTAATACTCAGTATTTTCTGAACACTAATGCTCAGTATTTTCTGAACACTAATGCTCAGTATTTTCTGAACACTAATGCTCAGTATTTTCTGAACACTAATGCTCAGTATTTTCTGAATACTATCACAGTATTAAATAAATTTGCTGTTGTTGTTTAAATTACATGTTAAAATTCTTGTGTTTCTACTAATAAGATTAAATATCAAATATTTTATATTTCAAATGGAAGTACAGATTCTATACCACATCTAGATGTTGTAATACAATTGCAAACATTTTTATTTAACACATGCCAAATTGTCGGATGAAATCTTGTAGATCTAGTATGATAAATTTGAATTAACTGAAGTTTTTCTCTGAATATCAAGTCTAAATGAAGTGAGAGTTCTTTCCAAAATTCATGAGCATATTACTGATTTCTATCATCGAATCTTCTTCCAATTATTCTTCTCAAAGTATAAACATTATTATAATTATTAAAGATTATATTACTCAATTCTTAATGTAAACCATTCATGTTGTTAATAATTATGCAAACACTCAATAAATTCAGGCAATTGATTCAATGATTGCACAACTGAATTTGCAAAACACGTATTTCTTTGATTAATCAAAGGATTCATAAACACTAAAGTTTGGCTAATTTCATTTATTTTCTTCTTCTTGGAAAGTTGGTTTGTATTTTCTTCCAAATTAAGTATTTTGTGTCTTTTTCGAGCCCGCTAGATGCAGTTTCCATACAAGAATACTTTTTCCTGCAAAGTGGCAAAGGGGGCAAATCTATTCTTCCAGTATTAGCCCGTATTTTGTTGTACACTTCCACAGCAGATTTATCAACTATGATCGATGATTTATGATCAAAGTCACAAATATACACATTGCAATCTTCCTGGCTCTTAAAGGAACCACATGAGCTTTACCATCAGAAAATATCTGATTGCCTAAATAAGCAATTATTCCATCCACAGAAATTCCTTGTGATGTTTGAATAGTTATAAAGTAAGCAAGTGACAACGGAAATTGTGTTTTAGTGACAAACACACCAGGGGAAATGTTATAGTCTGCTTGTACTATTCCAATGTTGTTCTTCCTGTGGTGTTATTTTCTCCCTATTCTAACTTCCATGTGAGTGATTACTATTCGTAGTTTATGCGTGGTAGCTTTCCGCATTCGGGACTATTCTTTAAGAGTGCAGCTGTTTTGATCATTTCCGTCGTTTGTATGGTCTCAGTGATCCCTTTTGATTCTAATTTCTTCCAGTCTTTTCTCAAATTTTTTTTCGGGCTGTTCCTGGTGTTCCTACTATTATTAGTATTATATTGACTTTCCCCATGCTCAATATCAATTTTAGCCCCCTAAGTTCTATGTATTTGCTTCGTTTTGTCGTCTTCTTCATCTTCAGTCTGTGATCTGCTGGAACAGCAAAGTCTACGAATTTGGCAGGATTGTTCTTTCTTGTCGATTATTATCACATCCAGGTTCCTTTCTTGTATGATTTTTATCTGTTTGTAGATCCATATCCCAGAGTATTTTGTGTTCTCCATTTTCCAGTACTGCCTCTGATTTACGTTTTTACCATTTTTCTGTCTGTTTAGAATTCAATCGTTTGCACTGTTCCCATTGTACTCCTTTCTCCACACAACCGTATTTGTTCGTGTATTTTTAAAAAATAATTTGCTGCATTCACTTAATATATGAATAACTGTTTCATATATTTGTCCACACAGTCTGCACTTACTATTTTCCTGGGTTTAATCTATTTTAGCTTTAATGTAGTTTGTCCTAATCGCATTGTTCTGTGCAGCCGTAAATAAAGATTACGTTTAAATGTCCAAGTGACCTTTTCTTAGCTATGCCTAGTTATTTTAGTTGGTTTCTTTTCGTGTCAGTCTTATAAAGCGTGTGTTTATTTAGTTTCTGGTTTCTGTGCTTCATGAGTTATTCATTTTGTTTTTCGCTAATAGTTTCAGGTGATTTATTCTTTGTTCTGTGTCTGGAAACTTGCATCACATTTTCTGAGTATATAGTCGAGTGCTCTCATAAATATTATAAACAATAGTGCTGATAAAGAGTCTCATTGGAAAATGCCTCTCCGTATTTGCATCTCAGTCAGGTCTCCTCCAGCTGCTAGTTCTAGTCTCCATGTTTCCATTGCTTTCTTACTATTATAAACATTTCTGTCGGATATCTTGTATATTTTGAAGCATTCAATTATCCATGCTTGCAGTATTCTGTTGTAACATTACTTGTGGTCAATACGTGCCATAGATGTGTAATTTTTCTGCTTTTTACCCCCTTCATAAATTTTTTGATCTATGTATAGCAGATTTTGACTTCCTCTTTTTCCTTTCCAGCACAATTCTGTTTCGTCAGAGAGACGTTCACGCTTGTTCAGGGATTGGTAGATTTATTCTCACAGTTGTGCTGTTAGGATGTTCCACATTGTTGGTAAAAAGGTTATTGGTCTGTAACTGATTTGAAGCGTTCTCTTTTTTTGCCTCTTTTGGTATTAGCGTTGTCCTTGATTTGGCCATCCACTCTGGGACGTCTGTTTTGTGGATTCATTCTCCCAGATTCTGCGCTAGCCTTTCTTGCAGGGTCGTGATTATTTGAAACCAGTATGCAGGTATTCTAGCGTGGCTTTTAAGTATGCCATTTCCCTTAGGATCGTCTTAATCGTTTAAGGTCTTATTTCGAATACAGGCTTTGTTGGTCCATTACTTAGGCCAGTCTTTTTTCACAGTTTAGTTTGGTACTTATAAAATTTTGCCCCCTCATATATCAAGTTGTTTAGGTCGGTAATAGTGTCTGTTGAGATGTACGCGAGAAGTATGTGTACTTTTTCTGCTTCTAATTTTAATTTCTTCCAATCTTCGTTACTTAGGGATAGGAGATTTGTTTTGTTCTCGCACATGAACCGTTTGATGTTTTCCACTTTTCTTGCTTCTTCCTCAATGAGTTCTGAGTTTCATAATCTTCGCCTTCTTCAGTTTCAGTGATTTGCTCGTTTTGCTCGTTTTACTCGTTTTGCTCGTTTTACTTGTTTTGCTCGTTTTGCTCGTTTTACTCGTTTTACTCGTTTTACTCGTTTTGCTCGTTTTGCTCGTTTTACTCGTTTTGTTCGTTTTGCTCGTTTTGCTCGTTTTACTCGTTTTACTCGTTTTGCTCGTTTTACTCGTTTTACTCGTTTTACTCGTTTTGCTCGTTTTACTCGTTTTACTCGTTTTGCTCGTTTTACTCGTTTTACTCGGTTTACTCGTTTTGCTCGTTTTACTCGTTTTGTTCGTTTTACTCGTTTTGCTCGTTTTACTCGTTTTACTCGTTTTGCTCGTTTTACTCGTTTTACTCGTTTTACTCGTTTTGCTCGTTTTACTCGTTTTGTTCGTTTTACTTGTTTTGCTCGTTTTACTCGTTTTACTCGTTTTGCTCGTTTTACTCGTTTTACTCGTTTTGTTCGTTTTACTCGTTTTGTTCGTTTTACTCGTTTTACTCGTTTTGCTCGTTTTGTTCGTTTTACTCGTTTTGTTCGTTTTACTCGTTTTACTCGTTTTGCTCGTTTTACTCGTTTTACTCGTTTTGCTCGTTTTACTCGTTTTGTTCGTTTTACTCGTTTTGCTCGTTTTACTCGTTTTACTCGTTTTGCTCGTTTTACTCGTTTTACTCGTTTTACTAGTTTTGCTCGTTTTACTCGTTTTGTTCGTTTCTTGATCTGCAATTCATCTTTTGTTTGATTTATGTTTATTCTATCTTCGAGAACAACCCTCTCTTAAAGATCTGTCTGGCGTTATATTATTATTACCATTATTATTATTATAGTTATTATTGTAATTATTATTATTATTATTATTATTATTATTATTATTATTAATATTTTTACTATTGTTATTGTTATTATTATTATTATTATTATTATTATTATTATTATTGTGATTAGTATTATTATTATTATTTTCGTTGTTATAATTTTTATTGTTATTATTGTTATCATTTTTATTATTGTTATTATTATTATTATGATTATAGTTATTATTGTAATTATTGTTATTATTATTATTATTGTTATTATCATTATTTTTACTATTGTTATTATTATTGTGATTAGTATTATTATTATTTTTATTGTTATAATTTTTATTGTTATTATTGTTAGCATTTTCATTATTGTTATTATTATTATTATAGTTATTATTGTAATTATTGTTTTTGTTATTATTATTGTTATTATCATTATTTTTACTATTGGTATTGTTATTATTATTGTGATTAGTATTATTATTATTTTTGTTGTTATAATTTTTATTGTTATTATTGTTATCATTTTTATTATTGTTATTATTATTATAGTTATTATTGTAATTATTGTTATTATTATTATTATTATTATTAATGTTGTTATTATTATTATTGTTTTTATTGTTGTTATTGTTTTTTATTATTGTTATTATTATTATTGTTATCATTATTATCGTTATTATTGTTATAATTGGTATTATTGTTATTAATGTTATTAATGTTATTGTTATTATCATTATTATTGTTATTGTTGTTATTATTGTTATTATTATTATTGTTATCATTGTTATTACTATTATTGTTATTATAGTTATTATTATTATGGTTATTATTATTATTGTTATTATTATTAGTGTTATTATTGTTATTATTATTATAATTATTATTATTATTATTATTATTATTGTTATTATTACACCAGATTATATTTCTTTTTCATTTCTTTTTAATTGTATTATTATTATTGGTGTAATTATTCTTATATTAAATTTCGATATTATGGTACTCACTTTTTCTAGTGTATTGTAAATGTTGCTTGACTTCTTTAATATATTTCTGTTTCAAGAGTTATTGCTAAGACTACGTTCGGGAAAACGTAGACTTGATAATTAAGGCACACATTAACAAAATACTAAAAGAGAACAGTAGAGAAAACTACTAACAAATTTCGTAAAAATGTGACTAAAATATCAGAAATTAAACTAAGAACAAGAATGTAACCACTACAAATAGTAATAACCCAAACGCAAATGACACTCACTCAAATAGAAATGAAAAAAGCTGATGAAGTGAAAAGCTGTAACTGCATAACTTGTACAATTTGTCAATTACAAAATAAATGCCTAACAAAAATATTGTTTACCAAGCCACAATATTTGCACAAAGAAAGACCGAATAGTAAGAAGTACTACGTGAATTTGAGCACTTTGGCTGTTTAGAAATTGCCTGGACAGCCCCGTCGGCATTCCCCGGTAGGGGCGCCTCAGACAGTAAGCAATAAACTAGGAAAATGAATGCCGTCTCTTTTTCTCTCTATTTGGGCAA
The DNA here is from genome assembly GCA_963556195.1 of Sepiola atlantica. NCBI lineage: Eukaryota > Metazoa > Mollusca > Cephalopoda > Sepiida > Sepiolidae > Sepiola > Sepiola atlantica. Next base: position 109,088,524 of record OY744530.1, on the reverse strand, counting down.
CTTGGAGAACGTATTTTTTCGCTAAGTCTTACATAACCGTTCTGAATCGCTCTTGTTCTGACAGGTATAGATACAGGGTACAGGTTAGACAGGATCCCAAACTCTTAGGTAGCGCTAAGAACGGCTGCTCCATCATCAGTTGTATAATATCGTGGGTAGCTGTACGTGCCATGTCGCCCATGGAAAAAGACCCTGCAGTTATCCCCCCCCCTGGGCTTTCCTGATAAACCAGGTCGCAACTAATGGACTGGTTGTGTGAACTTATTGGGACCTTACATAAACCTACGTTGTCCACCCCACTCTATCAAAACCAAACATGCAAAACAAAAAAAATAAAACCTAAATCAGACACCCAACACAAAACATCTTCGCCTCTGTTCTTCAGACTCGCATTCACAAATATCCGGGGACTTAGAACCAACATCAACGACATAGAAACTTATCTCCTGACAAACTCCTCGGATATCCTAGTTCTAAATGAAACTAACCTTCAATCCTCAACCTCCTCTCGCCACTTTGACATGACTAACTAACTCATTCTCTACCGTAAATACTCTGAAAAACACATGCACGGACTAGGAGTTTATGTTCGGAACACCCCCCCCCCTCGACTAGAGAACATAGGTTAGAATCAAAGTAAACTCTGTTTGTGAAAGCATAGATAGAACACTGTCACTCGACTCGTATTTGGGGATTTGTATGCACTCCACCGTGACTGGCTGGGATTCCCCAGCCTTGCTGACGCAGCCGGCAACTCTACGTATAATTTTTCCTTAGCTCACTCCCTCTCACAGACTGTCGCTTTCCCGACCCGCCTCCCTGATCGAGTAGACCAGCAAGCCTCACTACTCGACCTGTTCCTGACCTCACTGCCCGAGGCTTGTGTGATTGAAGACCATAGCCTGCTTAAGAACGCTGATCACGTCGTGGTTAAGATTGCTATCACCCTCAAAGGATGTTCAAAAGCTGATGAGCTATTGCTCAAAACAACGAGATACTACGAGCAGGCTGATTTTGAGTCCATCAGATATCACATCATGGATTGAAACCTTCTCACTCCCTGCTGATCAGTGTGCAAATGAGTTAACCGAATGAGTCAAAGCAGGCATTGAAGCCTATGTCCACATGCGAAAGTTCTTCAGCAAACCCAACTCCCTTAATGGTTCACCTTGAAATGTGCAGCTGCCATTACTGAGTGCCAGCAAGCATTCCGAAAGTTCGTCCGCCATAAATCAACTGCGAATAGACTGAAATTTATAGAATCAAGAAATAATTGTAAGGCAGTGATAGGTGAATCAAAGAGAAGGTATGCTGATTTAACAAAACAAAAACGCATTTGTCATAGAGACTAGGCACTCGCGATTTCTGGAAAATCTATAATAGTGTGGTGAGCAATGGACAATCAACGATTTCCCCGCTATCAAACCACAAGGATGTCGTTTGCACAACCATTGATAAGGCTGAACTGCTTGCCCAGCGTTTCGCGATAAACTCCACTTTTGGGGCCAAATGTAATATTTAGTGTTAGCTGGAAAAAATAATAACAAATTTACTAAAACACGCTCGAGTGAATAAGTGTAATATAGTGGTGAGTTTAGTAGCATGTGATGCATGTGGTTATTTTCCTATAACCCGAGAAGATACAGGGGAAAATCGTCTTAACTTTATATATTAGATAAGCGGACAATAACGTATTTTAATGTGTTTCAAATGATAACAACCGCTCAATACGACTAAAATACATGATATAATATTAGTATTAAAGTATACAGAAAGCTGTTTTGTCCAGAGTATTCAAATTTTGAAAGTATATAATCGGATTGCAATCAACAGATGCAGAACGAGTTCGTTAAATCTAAATTCCGTTAAACTTATATTCTGGAATGCCGGAAATTTTAATTTGATTGAAATGAAATAATATTTAATATTTAAATTTGTAAGCCGTAGAAAATCGATAGTTTCTGAAAAAAATTAAGTAAATCAAGTTAACTGGAGTCGGCCGTAAGTGAATATTAGGCAACAATATTATATCTAAAGTAGTAAAAGAAAAGAATACAACCAGAAGCCGGATGTTTTATTTAAGAATAATTCCCGAATGAAATCTTTTAATCTGGTATTCCGTCATTTGCGAATACGATGAAAAAATCTTTGGAATAACTGGTTATAACGCTCCTTTGCAAATAAGGTTTGGTTAAAGGGTGCGTTTCGTATTTAAATGGAAAATGTAGAATAGCTACCCAACAAAGGGTAGATCAAATAAATGAAATAATAACGGTGTTACGAAAATAGAATTATATTATGAAGTAAACTACCCGGTGTACGTAGGTTGTAGTTGTATCGTCAGAGTGAAAATTGCTTTGACCTTTTTGTTTAAATGACTATCTTACAACAAACTGTTGAGCCGGAAAAAAATAATGAAAGCATTTAAAACGAACGCATACTTAACTCATTGGCTAAAATTACTGCAGATTCGCATCGTAATTTCTTGGATAGAAAACTATAATCACCAATAAATAAGGAGCAAATCACATGTTTTCATTATAAAGACATTGTATTCTGTTTGAATGAATATTGACATGGTTTCAGTCTAGTATACACTTTATAAATTTGGTTCTTTGATTAAACTATTAGATTAAAACCTCGGCAATGTAATTCGAAGTCATATGTTATATTATGATAACACTTCCAAATGTCATCGTATCAAACACTTTTGTATTTTTCAATATATAAACACGCATATATGTATATATATATACATACAAATATTTACATATATATGAATTATTAGAAGTGACACAAATAATTTCAGAGAACTGCAACTCGTCAAGCATTTTTAGACTTTATAGAAAAAGCACGGTTGCTAAATATATGTGTTCTTTCTTTCCCATAGGGGAGTGAGAATTTTCGAAGACCCTATTACCTTTGTCAATCACTTACTAAGTACAGAAATCGGTAGATGTTTAACAGTTGTTTTGAATCTCGGACACGGGTTTAATACACACACACACGCACGCACACACACACACACACACACATATATATATATATATATATATATATATATATATATATATATATTAATATATTTTTTTTCATTTTACTTCAGTTTAGAGTCTCAGAAATCAAGAGGCACATTCCTGAAGCTAACACTTGATCTCTATATGAAATACAGATATATCCGAGTGTTTCCTCTCGCTTATTGATCAGTTAACTATGTTATAATATATCATTGTTGTTGTCTCTTGGTCTACCGGATTCCAGGACAAGAATTCATCGGGTCTGGTGGAGTATCCAGCTAAGTGTTGTTACTTGAAGTAACATCACTCGAAGAAGGTGCACCATTCCTAGTATTAGCCAGTGTCTAGCCGTGTCGAAGGGATCTTATTTGGGCTTCGAATACTATGTTATTTTGAATATTTTATCAGTGTTTACTTGTCGTTTTGTCCTGAAAAACATTTGTACACAGAGGATGATGTCTAGTAGGTAATTCAAACTATCCAGTAGGTAGATGAAACTCCCAACTATTCAGACTATATATATATCTTCATGCGATGATGATGACGATGATGATGATGATGATGATAGTGATGCAGTTGCTGCTGCTGCTGCTGCTGCTGATGATGATGATGATGATGATAATGATGATGACGATGATGATGATGGTGATTCAGTTGCTGCTGCTGCTGCTGCTGCTGCTGCTGCTGCTGCTGCTGATGATGATGATGATGATGATGATGATGATGATGATGATGGTGACCATCATCAGGGTGTTTTTTTTTATTGCCACCTTGTTTTATCCCTGGCTAGGCGTGGCCAAGTAGGACCTAGTTGACTATCGAGGTCGTCTCTCCACCGAGTGTTTGGCCTTCCTCTAGGTCTTTACCATTGCCTCGGGTCGATTCTGTCGCTCTATATCTCTACCTGTTGTCTCTACATCTCTAAAGGTGACCTACGCACATATTTTTTGCCATTCGAATGGTAGTGATGATGTCATTTACTCCAATTCATTGTCTGATCCAGATGTTTCTTTTTCTATCATGAAAACTGATGCCGAGCATAATGCGTTCCATTTTTGTATTCTGCCACTCTTACCTTTTCTATCGCTGCATTATTAAGTGCCCATGTTTCGTTACCATATGTCATAACCGGCATGATGTATTCATTGAACACTTTTTGCTTTATGTTCATCTTGGACTTTCTACTCTTCATGATGTTGTCTACTTTGATAAAGGCTTTCTATCAAAGCGCAATTCGCTGTTTGATGCTATGCATGATATCAGCGTCACTTCTTACCATTTTCCCCAGGTAGATGTAGCTGTTAACCTCCTCTACATTTTCACATTTCACTATGACTGGGGCTTTTGTGGCACATTTGTTCAACATGACCTTGGGTTTCTAGTGTGCATTTTAAGACCAACAATATGGCTAGCATGGTGAATGTCATTAATAATCCCTTCTAATGATTCAGGTGTGTGACTTGTAACAATGATATCGTCGGCAAATTCTAGATGAACAAGGTATTTTCCGTTTATGCTGTATACCTCTGCTTTCCCAGTCAATTCTATTAATCACCGAATCTTGCAGGCAGGATGTAAAGAGGTTTGCTTAAAAGATCAATATAGAAAGAGGTGCCATACTAGGTGAAAACAGTTCACCAACTTCTTTACATATATATATATATATATATATATATATATATATATATATATATATATGAGGAAAAAAGAAACAATGTTTCGGACTGAATGTAAAAATAAAAATGGAATAAAGGATAAGCAATTCAACAACTAGCAAAAATAAACTCAAAAACTCATTTTGTATAGTTCTCCCAAATATTTCAGTCGTCTATAATACGACCATTCTCAATCGGTTGGTGAACTTTAATTAAAAACGGAAAAGTTTTCAAATTCATACAAAGAATACGATTGGAAGAAATAGTCACATGCAACAAACAACAAAGAGGGAGAAAGAAAGCGCTAAATGTTAAAAAAGGGAAAAAAGACGAAGAAGTAGAAGAAGAAGAAGAAGAAAAAGAGAAAAATCAGCTATTGGCTAATTGAAGAAGAAGAAGAAGAAGAAGAGGAAAGAGAGAAAATCAACAATTGACTGCTGAACGCTGATTGAAAACGTCACGCGTATGCCGGAATTAGTAGTAATTAGAAACTGCTGACGAAGGAATTAAAACAAAGGAGGAGGAGGCAGAGGAGGAAGAAGAAACAAGGGTTAAAAGTTAACCGTTGTCGTAACGACTTAAGTTCAATTCATATAGAATCGATCTAGCAGAAGCGTCAGAAATGTTATAATAACCTGGTCTCTGAACAATCGTGTTATCATGGCATAGGATTAAATATAGGATTATATATATATATATATATATATATATATATATATATATATATATGATTGATAAAACTATAAATAGTAATGTTGAACTCAATAAATTAGAGCAGATATTTATTTATTATTTTCTATATATTATATTAACGAGTATACCCTCACCATAGGAGAGTAATAAAGAATCTGAAATTAAATCATACCAAATAAATGTTAAGTGTATTTTATCCTTTTCACATATTTAAGCTATTAGAATAGAAATAAACTGCGCCTGATGGGTATGAACAAGAATTTAAATCTTACGCTAAATACACTGATATATATAGAATTGTAGGGAGCATGGTATGTTTTCAAAAGTTTATATATCATATATATATATATATATATATATATATCATATATATATATATATATATATATATATATATATATATATATATATATATATATGTGTGTGTATGTATATATGTATGTGTATACATTTTTACTTTAATTTGTTAATATTTAAAATATAAATTTTATAACACACAGTTTTATAATAGCTAAAGCTGTAATATAAAATATTTTAATGTTATTCAAACCACATCGAATGTAAGAAAACACACTCACACCAATTTCACTAAAAATCGTTTTTTATTTGCAGCATACAATTGTTTTAACCTACCACCAATATATATTCAGTGCTCGTATAAAAAAGTAGTACTCCAGACAGTCTAATATGTCTAAAATGCAATTATTAATTTATATGTTTAGTGTTTCTATGTATTCTTTCCATTTGATTTAAAAAATATATATATATTGTTCAATAGGTAATTATAACCCGTACATTCAAATCGCGTTATTAACGTACCATGTTCTCTTATCCCGTAATTTTATTTAAATCTTTTTCCATCGACATATATCTTTATTCAAACACACATATAAATATAAATGAATGGTTTGATGAACCATTATTGTATTGGTTTATCCTTTTTTATTTTCTTATGAGACTTGAGCGCAATTTTTTACTTCTTTTTTATATGCTTTACCTTGAAAGTGTAAACTGACTTTAGTTTAGTAGTTCCCTGGTCAAATACATATTTTAAAATACTAAACAATAATTGTGTATCTTATTGTGTGTAGTGTTATAAACTGATATGACATCATATATACAGAGACACTCTACAATTAACAGTGATGAACAAATAGCACTAAATTTTAAATTGTACTCCATCTACTGGTTTTTGGAATGACACAAATAATAGCAGAATTAATTATACGACTCCTGCTTCATTAGATCCCTGGCCTTGGCATGTTATTAAATTAATAGTTTACCTTTGTCCTGTTAAGAAATGAAACGCGAAACATATGTGCTCATATTTACGGTACTATTTTGATTAGGAGGGAATTTTCGTTGTATAGAAAGTATTATACTGACGGAGTTACGTCATCCTGAATATTTTAATTCTTAGACTCAGCTCATTAAGTGAGCGGAACTCGATTAGTTCACACAAACAAAGATTCGTGGGTGTTTATCTCTATTAATTTTGAAGAGCTCCTATAAGTGAATTAGTTATGTGAACGTTTTTACAACGGTCTTATATGAATGCCTAATAACGATAAGTAATACTTTCATGAATATGAAACACTTTTTACTCTTTTCGTATTCATTGGTATTTTGATTGTGTAAACCATTTACTATTCACGTTGTTCATTTTTATGAAGAATTTAAGCTACCGTTTATTGAAGTAACACCTATTATGAATATTTTTGAGCTTGCCCTGTCCCCATAAAAAAATTGAATATATAGTTTACACTTTATTGTCTACTCATTTTTAGATTGCCATTGTAGAAAAACAGTTTTCTGGACTTTCGTTTGTGTGTACAATTATTAAAGAAGAGAAATACTTACATGAAAGAACGACTCGTAAAGCATTTTGTTTAGTAAGACCTTTTAATAGTTTTATGTTACACATATTTTTAATAAACATGTTAATAATATGTTTCTGATATTGATTTAAAAATGAACGGAAACCTTGCCTTGTCCCCATACACATTCAAATATATAGTTTGCACTTTATTGTCTACACTATTTTAGATTGTTATTGTTGAAAAAATGTTTACTAAACTTTGCTTTGTGTTCGTTTTTGTGTACAATTATTAACCAATTACACTAAACATTGCCTGTCTCATATTGTTAAAGGAATTTGTGTACCTATGAAGAGATTTACATAATTGTCAATGTTGTATCGTGCTATTAGATCACCGAAGTTAAGCAAGGTTGAGCCTTGTCAGTACCAGTTGGGTGACCATTTAGAAATACCGGGCGCTGTATGTAGGAGGGCGTCGACACCTTCTCGCAAGAACTGAAAAAAAAACTAACGTTGCCATCTCCCCTAACTGGGATATACATGTAACTAAGAGCCGCTTGTGAATTTGATACTCTCATGTAACTCCTTCCCTCAGAGGAAGCCGGTTCGGCCTGCCCAGGATGAATGTCGTACCAGAAGGATGGAGAAATAAATTGAAATTTCATAAACATATGTACACAAGGAAAAATATTGTTAGTGTGCACTTTTAGGAGCATGATGATTACAAAAGAGGTAGAAAGTGCTGCCGGTTAAAATCAATTTAGTATTACGTATAAAATCTAAAGAAAAACACTATACTAGTGTTATCGGCTTATTTCCTTGATGACGATATGTTTCATCGGATCGGATGAAGTCTGTTAGTGTCTTATGCAAAAAAAGATCTTAAATAAAAAAATGTCTAAATAAAAATATTCGTTTAAAAACAAATTTCGTTGTAGTTCTTTCGAAACACAAGTTTATTTTGCAAAACATTGGGAACATTTTAAAGTCCTGAATAACGTTTCGTATTTCTCTCGGAACCAACAAAAAGTACCATAGAATCGTACTACGTCGTCAGTTTCTTTGTAAAATTATGATTTGGACAAATTGTGTTTTGAAATCTCCCTAAAATAATGTTCTTTTATACGGAGTAGTTTAAAAAGTTATTTTATTTTTTAAAAATTGTCGAACTGGGAAAACTCTTATTTTAATCTTAAGAAATACATATGAAAATTCTTTTTTTGTTCTAGTGCGGAGGGAACACTTACACAAAAATGATCACCTTATGTGATATTTTAAATATTTATGGATGACCAAAAGTGAGCAAAAATACTTTTCCTGATCTATTATGTGATTGTTGGATACAAACATATTGGTTTTCAACGATATTTAAAAATATTTTTTTGCCAATTCTCTAATGTGATATAGTTTTGGAAAGTACATTGCATTATATGAAACCACTCGGTTTGTTTGATGGCGATACACAATCTAAATAAAAAACAAACACTTTAAAAATGTCAAAAGCTGAAAGCTTACGCAGATCGATAGAAGATTAACTTTTCTTGCGTTTAGTAAAAGTTATATTTTGTAAATTTGTTTTGTTTTGTCATAAGCGCTACACACTTTTATGAGTAGCCGGTTGGTACGGTCGGATTTTCGTAAACACAACATTTTTGTATTTTCGCAACACAAGTTTATTTTAAATAGCAGAAGCCGTGTCTTATCGTTGCCCGGAGAAAATAAACAATAATGATTGAAATGAAAAATAAACAATAATGATTGAAATGAAAAATAAACAATAATGATTGAAATGAAAAATAAACAATAATGATTGAAATGAAAAATAAAAAATAATGATTGAAATGAAAAATAAACAATAATGATTGAAATGAAAAATAAACACTAATGATTGAAATGAAAAATAAACACTAATGATTGAAATGAAAAATAAACAATAATGATTGAAATGAAAAATAAACCATAATCATTGAAATGAAAAAAAAAACAATAATGATTGAAATGAAAAATAAACAATAATGATTGAAATCAAAAATAAACAATAATGATTGAAATGAAAAATAAACAATACTGATTGAAATGAAAAATAAACAATAATGATTGAAATGAAAAATAAACAATAATGATTGAAATGAAAAATAAACAATAATGATTGAAATGAAAAATAGACAATAATGATTGAAATGAAAAATAAACAATAATGATTGAAATTAAAAATAAACAATAATGATTGAAATTAAAAATCAACAATAATGATTGAAATGAAAAATAAACAATAATGATTGAAATGAATACTAAATATTAGAGTATTGATTTACTCCTCTCCAGGAGTTAAGCACAAGGCCAGTTTTTATCTTACTCTCACAAGGTCGGATCGGGAAAGTGGGGTTAAAAATTGCCTGGGCAGCCCCGTCGGCATTCCCCGGTAGGGATGCCTGAGGCAGTAAGCAATAAACTTACTCCCCTCCAAAGAGGGGAGACGAAGCCTGGGAGGATGTACCTCCTAGAACTGCACAGGACAGACCCATAGACCGGCGTAAATCAAGCTCCGAAGGCCAAGACAATACCAGTCTATGGGGTGCAGTATCCATCGGAACAGATACTACACTTTGATCTTAGCCAAAAGAGTATTATTATATACTCCTCTCCAGGAGTTAGGCACAAGGCCAATTTTATCCTACTCCCACAAGTAAGATGTGACCCAATGTCGGGTCGGAAAGTGGGGGTTGAAAAGCCAGCGCCCGAGAGGTGAGCACTCTGACCATTAAAAATTGCCTGGGCAGTCCCGTCGGCATTCCCCGGTAGGGATGCCTCAGGCAGTAAGCAATAAACTTACTCCCCTCCAAAGAGGGGAGACGAAGCCTGGGAGGGTGTACCTCCTAGAACTGCACAGTACAGACCCATAGATCGCCGTAAATCAAGCCCCGAAGGCCAAGACAATACCAGTCTATGGGGTGCAGTATCCATCGGAACAGATACTACACTTTGATCTTAGCCAAAAGAGTAGCAATTCTGAAGAAATAATCAGAAAAAGACACATATCACCGTAAGTAATCTATTTGATTAAAATAGGATTTCGCTATGTTGTCGCGAATATAAATCCTTTTAGGCTGAGTCATTTTAGGGTACTAATCCAGTGCCTCTTTTTGGGGTGATGTGTTTTTTCCCCACTAAAAAGCTAACTATTATGTTATTTATTGAATTTCAAAAGCAAGAGGAAAAAAAAACTTGAGAAAATGTAAACTCGAAAACAAAAGTTTAAAAGAATTACTATTTATCTACCTCCCACAAGGTAAAATGTGACACAAGGTCGGGAAAGTTGGATTAGATAAGCCAGGGTTCGAGGTGAGCACTCTGGGCATTCAAAAATTGCCTGGGCAGCCCCGTCGGCATTCCCGGTAGGGCGCCTCAGGCAGTAAGCAATAAACCCACTCCTACCCAAAGAGGGAAGGCAAAGCCTGGGAGGGTGCACCTCCTAGAACTGCACAAGACCAGAAAACCCCCAATAGACCGGCGCAAATCCAGACCCAAAGGCCAGGACAATACCAGTTCATTAGGTGGGTTAAAAAACCCTCTTAAAAGTTTAAAAGAATTAAGTTATGAAAAAAAGGCTTGTATATTTGTATATAACATAATTTTGAAAATACAACGTCATTTTGCTTCGTCGTAAACTTTTACTTACACATTTATGACGATGTCGTTTATTGAATTTCAAAAGCAAAAAAATAACATCTTCATGCGTTCTGTCCTCTGTTATTAAAGAAACTAGACTGAAGAAATGTTTATCATGAAGCCAATTCAAAAACAATGTCGAAATGCGCCATTGTTCGAACGTAAAACACGTTCTTACTTTTAAGATATTCTGTATTTTAATTATTTTAAATATTTTAAAATTTAATTTTCTGTTTCTTACGTATTTCTATTGCTAATATAATCTTTAAACTTACTGATGGAGTAATATATGGTTGCTTAATAGAAGGTTATGTCTCATATACTTACTGCATATATGTTTTTTTAAAAATAATACTGAAATGTTGTGTTTTCATCAATGACGTCTGTATGTGATATTGTAAAGGGAGCTGATGAAGTCTATTTTGAGTCATCAACAGTAACATACACAATTTAAAACATTCAAAACGATCATACGCCAAATAATCGTTGTGTTAGAATTCTTGGAATTGATATAAACAATGTTCTAATTTTGTCTATCTAGACTAACTTTATATATATATATATATATATATATATATATATATGGATTTTTCACTTAGAAAAAATATTATTCAGTGAAGACCGGGATTATTCCAACAAAAACAAGCTCGATAATACTCGATTACAGGGTACAGAGCATTTATATGTGATTTTTTTAAATAATATATGTGATTTTTTATAATATATGTGATTTTCTTATCATATATGTGATCTTTTTAAAGCTTTCAAAAAATCACACACACACACACACACATATATATATATATATATATATATATATATATATATATATATATATTTAAAAGTGTATAATACGCTTGAATTACGCAGAGTCACCCGAAAAGTTTGTTGAGATCAATTATGATTTTGAGCATAACGATATTTTATGGTAAAACGGCGGTTGTTCAAGCGTATTATATACTTTTACATATGATAATATATATATATATATATATATATATATATATATATATATATCCATTTAAGTGCGTTTGGATTTTTTTTTTGCTTTCTACAATTCATTGGACATTTTTTCAACGGAAATTTACCACCCGGACACACCACATATCTTTTTTACGGAACTTCTCTTTCACTGCATTTTCTTAAATATTTTTCATATATTTTTCAAATATTTGAACTTTGGTTTTTTCGAAAGCAAACTTATCTATCTGTATTTCTCCTCTGATGATAAGATCTCGATCTTTGAAAAGCCCTCGCTTTAGGAAAGAATAATACACACTCGTTTATTACTGAATACACCTTGCATTGAACAATTGAAATTTGAAATAAATTTGAACAAACGTCGCATATTTATCACTCTTTTTTCTTCTCTCTCTCTCTCTCTCTCTCTCTCTCTCTCTCTCTCTCTCTCTCTCTCTATATATATATATATATATATATATATATATATATATATATATATATATATATATATATATTAGAACCTTAATGATTTAAAGCGTTTTTAAATGTATAAAAAGTATGCCGTCAAAATAAACTATTCGAACGTAAACACACCAATTTTTCAGATATAAGCGGGCCCCCCTATTATATCATGGCCGATCCTAAATTATATAAAATTATCAGTACGCAAGAATAGATAACATGGTCTGCAGAACACGAGGTGACAAACTGCCAGTCATGATACGCTGCTGACTCCATGTCTACAAAAGTTCATCTCTTTCGATATGTATATCTGTATTATTAAAACTGTCTGACCAATTCTCATGTACCTCTACATGTATATATATATATATATATATATATATATATATATATATATATATTGGATTTAATGAATTAGAACATTCCAATTGTTCAAAGAATTAGAACACCAAGTCTAGTATGGCGTACGGTCGTTTCTAAAACATTCTGGAAGTACTTTATTTTATTTTTTTAATTCTTTTAAAAATTAACAAAGCCACTCCAAAACGTCACTTCATCAGCGCCTTTAGCACCACATCTTACAGAAATTCAAGGAAGAAATAACAAGTTCGTCGTCGAGGAACATCTATTGACAGGAGAGGACACAGAGAAAAATATTAGAGAAACGAATAAGTTATAAATATAAAATAAAAATATAAAGATAAACTGGTAATAATATATATATATATATATATATATATATATATATATATATATATATATATATATATATATATATATGTGTGTGTGTGTGTGTGTGTGTCTGTGTATTCGTTTCTATGAGTAATACAGGTTATAGATTTAGGAGAGTTCGATAATGGTGCTCATACACAAGCGCTGAAAGGAAGGTAATATTTATTACGAATGAAAACAAAATGGATGTTCGTTTTTAACCCTATCGCTACCTGTATTTCACGGTGAAACTACACTATAAAGCCGAAAAAAGCGAGCATAGCTAGGTTACAAAACCATTACAAGTCAATCTATAGTCAAAATGAGAGTAAAAGTAGATGCCCTTCAAAATATCTTGGTAGATCATATATGAAAGCCCATCATGCAACAAGCACTAACTCAATTCTTTCCCTTATGAGTGTCGCGGTCTGTACCGCAATGTTTGTTTACTTTTGGATCAGTCGCCATCTTAGCAAAATATGACAGCAGCAGCAGTTTTCTTAACCCCTTGCATGCTACGTAAGACGGAAAACTACTGGCTGCTGCCTGTATTTTGCCGTCGCGGATGCTCTTATTAACTCGTCGTCTGGCAATGGAAAAATACTGGGTTTCACCGAACATTCTAGAAGAAATATAACAACACCCGTATCTTCTATCTTTTTTGATGAAAGGATCAAAAATATAATTTGTTGGGATAGCAAATTATATTACTTATCCAGTCCAGCAACCACTGGACTGGATTTGGCGACGAATGATTCCCACAGGAATTAGTTGTCGTAATCCATACATTCAGTAAAACCAGCAGCTCTCATGGCACACTCTCTCCATGTATTCGTCAGCTTTTCACTCAAACCAGGGTTTTTACCCCGCCTAATAAAACCGGTATTGTCCGGGCCTTTGAGTCTAGATTTACGCCGGTCTATTGGGGGTTGTCTGTGCACCCTCCCAGGCTTTGTCTCCCCTCTTTGAGGAGGAGTAAGTTTATTGCTTACTGTCTGAGGCGCCTCTACCGGGGAATGCCGACGGGGCTGGCCAGGCAATATTTAAATGACCAGAGTGCTCACCTCTCGAGCGCTGGCTTATCTAATCCCACTTTCCCGACCTTGTGTCACATCTTACCTTGTGGCAGGTAGATCAATAACCCAGGGTTTTTTTTACCCGCCTAATAAACTGGTATTGTCCGGGACTTTGGGTCTGGATTTACGCCGGTCTACTGGGGGTTGTCTGTTTTGTGCAGTTCTAGGAGGTGCACTCTCCCAGGCTTTGCCTCCCCTCTTTGGGGAGGAGTAAGTTTATTGCTTACTGTCTGAGGTGTCCCTACCGGGGAATGCCGACGGGGCTGCCCAGGCAATTTTAAATGGCCAGAGTGCTCACCTCTTGAGCGCTGGCTTATCTAATCCCACTTTCCCGACCTTGTGTCACATCTTACCTTGTGGGAGGTAGATAAATAACTCCGATTCAGTGGAGGTGTTAGGAGACCCCCACACCCGACTTGGTGGACCAGTCGTCGAGCTAGGAAGCAGACAGCAGCAACAATCAAACAGCCCTTTTCAGGGCTAACACAAACTACTAATGCGATTAACACTTTCTTGCCTGGTCCATCTCCTGAACTCCAGCCTGCCTCTCCAGTCTCCGATTCCTGCTTCGACTCCAGCACCTGCACCAGCGGCTCCTGCTTCATCTCACTCGGCTCCTGCTGCACTAGCAAGCCTGAGCAGTCTCCAGCTCTCTACAACAATCCCCAGCAGTCCTGAGCAAACTTCAGCGATCCTCGACAAGCTCCAGCGGCTACCCCGGCGGACACAGCACTTCTCAACTGCTCCGGCGCTCTGCGTCGTCCTGCCTGCTCATCATTTCAGCATCACCTTCCCCAGTTCCTTTTCCAGTACCAGTGACATCGTTCCAGCCTTTTCCTGCTTCCAGTGACGCCCCCTGTTATTCTTACTTTTTCCTTCTCAAACAGTTATTACCTCTGATGGTAAATAAACGCCTCTCTTTTTAAAACTGTTCATTTGGGTTTGACCTCTCATCTCTGCCATTGTTGTATATCGCCTGTGTCCACTTTAATAATTGCAACAACACACACCCCTACTGGCCTCGCGTTAACTTAAAATATTTTGATTAATTCCAAATAACATAAATAACGCTGTGTTTTTTTTATCTTAACAGTAACGCTAAGTCAAAGTGACAGTATAAAAAAGAGAAAATGTCGAAAATAGCGCATGCACAGTGTGCGTAATGCATCCGTTCAAAGTCAAGTTATTACCTAAAGCACAGTTAAAATTATTATCGTATTTAAAAAATAAATTACTGGTCTGTCCGGTTGACACTCTTTCACCGTCTGATGCGATAAGCGATAAAGCCATCACCCTCTTAAAAGAGGTAGTGATGCCTTAGAGGATGGTTACTCGTTACCTTAGCAGCTGTGATGAATTCTAAATAACACAAAAGCGTTGTGTTTGTTTGTATCATAACAGTGACATTAAGTCCGAATTGCAATTGAAATTAAATAAAAACTACGGGAACGATGCACGCACATCGAGTATAACTTTAATATTAAAATTCAATTCAACGTCTAAGAAATCGTTTAATTTTAATTCCGCTTTAAATTTTCTCCCGCTTCCTTTCACGGATGAGAACGTTTTAAGCGATTTCACGTCAGGGTTTGTAGTTCAAAATTATAAGCTGCAACAATCATTGTAATCATAGCAACAAACTGTTGCTGTCTTCCTCAAGTGACGTAATAGAAGGAAGACGCAATAACAAGTGAATAAAGAATGAATTTTGTCATCCCATAAATGTCGTCTGCTTTCAGCAAAAGGTGACACATTACAACGCGATGTTTTAAAATTTATGAAGATAGAAAAAGTAAATTGTTAGTTAAATGCAACATATCTTGGCCTGCAGCCACATGTTTCTTACAGAATTATTTTTTTTCAGAAATAATTTATTATAATGATAAATAAATAAATATATATACAGTACGAATATCTATGGTTGAAAAATGTAAGTATTCATTAGGGATCAATTGGCATATTAATTGCAAAGGCCGCTTACTGTTCGAAAATGTTATTCTGGCAGATCCCAATCTATGTTGACCGCCCCTACCTTCTCCCCTTTTCTTTTTCCTCAGTAGCCCCTTACGTCTACAGTGGCGGCCTGCCTTGTTTGGGGTGAACTATGTTAAAAAAAATTTTTTTTTTTTAAAGTAGTATTGCCAGTTAATTCAGAGAAGGAAAAAGGGTTACCTTCGGAAAAAAATGAAATAGTATTTTTAACCAAGGTCATTGTAAGCTTCTAAAAGTCAGTACTGTAATAGGTAAAAAGAAAGTTCAATTCGCAGCAGTTGCTATCCGGTGTGACCCGGCATTATTGTTCTATAACATGAATCGTATGGTCCGATGAATATAATGAAATGCATGAAAAGTAAATAGATATAAAAAAGAAAGAATAATGGAAACGAGTGTTAAGGAACACGTAGGCAAATCTACTAATCAGCTTTTGAAGCATGTAAAAGCAACGCAAAGACCCCACTATACCCCCAAAAAGTGTATGTGAAGTGAGCGTCTCTTATTTAGGTGGAAAATATAGAATGTCTAACAAACAATAATAATAATATCGAAAATAATGTAAGGATAACGGTGTAAGAAAGAAATAATTATCATATGAAGAAGACTTTCCAGTGTACATGATCGGCAGTGGTAGTAGATGTGAGCGTGAGAGTAAAAATTACTCCAACTGACTGTATAGATAACTATGTTAGGAAGAGATGTGGAGCATGCTAATATGTAAAATTATTGAGTGCGAACGTGACGAACGCATATTTCCCTAAAACACGCATCAAGAATGTGCGTAATTCGTCGCAATGACAGATTCACATGTGCAGCTTTTAGATAGAAAAATATATCGGTCATGAAATAGGGGACAAACAAATTTACTACATTATGACAATTAACTGAATATTTATTAAATTTTAAATTTCAATAGCGTAAAATAATATAAAAATTAATATCTTATTTTTTAAAAATGAATTACGAAATTGAATCTGCCATAGAACATTTCAGTTTCGTTGTAAACTAGTAAGCGATTTTAATCTTTTGTTTGTACTTCTACAGTTTACAAACCGTGATATTTTTAGATCGTATTTTCAAGTTCAATTCAATTTTAAGAGTATCTTTGTTTATTAAATTGTCAGGTTAAAGTACAAAATAGTTTAAAATGCCCCTCCTCATGTTAAAGAATGAGTTTCTAAATAACTTTATTATTTCAGCAGGGTCCGTGAACTGCAGAAGCATCGTCTAGTTAATAATTGAAAATAGGCGAATGAATTACTTCAATTTTTTAATAATTTAAACCGCTGAGCAGAAAGATGTTTATAACTTTATCATTCGTATCATATCTACATATATTACACGATTGAAAAATGTGAAAGCTATTTACATCTACGAATTTGATGAATGAAGATTAAACCACCTTTATACAATTAATTATAGTTTTATAACAATTTAGTTAATTTAATAGACTTCTGACTAAAAATTACCATAATAATTTAATTAAATTTAATTTTCAAAATCCTATGTAAAAAAATAATAATTTGAAAATAAAGCGACATGAAACGAAAGTATAATAACCTTCGGGGAACATCAGGTAAGTATAGCTAGTATATAGATATATATATATATATATATATATATATATATATATATATATACTTGTAGTCCAGGGTTTCGAATCGTGTGACCGGTGGTGAATAGTCGTACTTCTATGCTGATGAGTCTTGATTGAAAAGAGACGAAACGTATACGTCCATAGATAAAAATATAAACAACAACAAATATTTTATATTTGAAGCTCCTCGTTAAAAAGTAGAGCACTGTAAAATGGTAGTAGTAACACAGCGTAGCGTCACTTGCTTTATGCATCGTTCCTTCCCTTATAGAAGTTTGAATGCCTGTACGCTTTCGCCGCCGTTATTGTGTTAAAATTATCATTGTTTATAAGCTGTTCAAAACTGGCCTAGCGGTTAGCGACGTTGGACTGTAGGTTGAAAAAATACTTGTAGTCCAGGGTTTCGAATCGTGTGACCGGTGGTGAATAGTCGTACTTCTATGCTGATGAGTCTTGATTGAAAAGAGACGAAACGTATACGTCCATAGATAAAAATATAAACAACAACAAATATTTTATATATATATATAGAAGGAAAACTCCCAGCAGAGTGCTCGATTAATTAAGAATTAAAGTTAAAAATTAAGACCATGATATTTATTATTTTGGTACAGAAAAATTAGTACAACATTCGTACCGCCGGTTTCAAGCTCGATAAGTCTTAGCCATCCGGCTCTCTTCAGCTTCTGTTGTCATCTGTTTTGGAAATGTGAAGTCACATGACACTCTCGTTTGGACGCGTTATTTGCTCAGTGTGTTATGTATGTTTGTTTGAATTTAAATTTAGTGTAATGAAACTGTTGAGATTTAAAACCGGAGGAGATTTGGAGATAAATAATAATATAAGATTACAGGGAAAAAATAGATATAATAAAATAAAAGATAAAATAAAAACAAAAATAATATTAAAATTAAAATAAAATTTGAAATTAAAACAAATAAAAAAAAAAATTTAAAAAAATAAATAAATAAAAAAAAATGGAAAAATAAAAAAATAAAAAGATAAATAAAGTTTCTATGTAATTCCCGTGAGTCAATTTTATGAATTTGTATCAATAGCCGTTATTGTTTTTGGGGTTGAAGGTGTGCGTTCTGAAAGGAAAAACCGTTAGTTGAAATCGTGTTAAAATTCTTTTAGACAGTCCGGAGTAATTTAAAACAACTAATTGCTGGATCTAAGGGAGGTAACTTAGTTGGAAAATAAAAGTTTAAGGTGTTTAAATGGATTTTTTAAATCAGTTATTACTGATAAATAAATTAAATATTTTTGTGAGAGTGGACGTTTTTGCTCTTTAAATTTATGTGGATATGGGCTGAATAGGTGTTTGTTCGTATTTATTAATTAGTTTATATTAGTAATGATGGGGAGTAGGGGGGTAGCTAGACATTATGTGAATCGGTCAGTCCAGTTTATGAGTAGAGCTTGTCTCTTGTGGTACATCCCTTAAAGATTTCATCCCGAATATTCAAACAGGCTGTATTCGGATCAATGATGGCCCTTGAAATGTGGTATTTTTCAGCGTTACATAGAGGACATATGTTTATGGCTGGAGAAAAGGATGTTTTTTTCTCAATTACTTTCCATTTGGTAGTGAAGGGTGTATTTTCTTCTTTAAGTTGCCATATTCGGGTCGCGAGTGCCGTATTTGCCTTGTTTTTGTATCTGAAGGAGTTTCTGTGTGCGTATAATCTTTGTTTGAAGTTTCCCTTCGTCATCCCAATGTATTTTTCTGCATTACTGGTATTCTGGTTAGTGACGGTTGCTTCATATATGATTGAATCGATTTTGCAATTTCCCTCTAGGGGGCAGTTGTTTTCGTCTTGGCATGAGCAGCCTGCGTTTGTAATTGCTTTGGGTTCCGCAGAGATAATTTTTTCTTATTGAATGGGCAGTGGAATAGCTGACCTTAACAGAATTTCTGTTAAAAAGTTTTTATAGTTCACTTGTGGGTGGAAAGTGTTTGTCGAGTAATTTGAGGAAAAGTTGGCCTACCTTTGTCTTGGTATTTGTGGAATAGGGTTGGGAAAACCAGATCACCGATCTCCTACTATTGCGGGTCCCCTGTGGTTGGTCTCGGGTGGGGGTGTATGAGATCTCTTCTCTGAACCCGCTGTCGCGGAGCGCTTTGTTGTAATATGGTGCTGCTTGGTTGAAAATTTTGGGACTGGATGAGAGGTTTGAAATCCTTTGGCTAATATCATTGACTAAATTTTTAAAGATGGTGGGGGGTCGCAGGATCCCTTGTGTATGTATTGGAGTGTTTCATTGGCTTTGTGGAAAGGTTTGTGTGTATTGTTTTTAAGGTTCAGTGTGGATTCTAGGAAGTTTACTTGGTCTAAATTTGTTTTAATGGTGATTTTGAAACCGAGATTATGGAAGGTGTTTGTTAATTCTTTTCTAAATCTATCCAATGTGTTTCCGTTGTGGTTTCGTGACAGGCAAATTCCGTCATCTCTATAGAGACCAAAGAAATGGTCTGGAAATTTATTTTGGAGTGTAACTAATATAAGCAAGCCGACTAAGTCGCAGATGGCTGCACTGTCGTAGGCCCCCATTGCAACATCAATGCTCGTTGGCCGCAACGATAAGCGCTCCGACTAATGAGTCAATAACTGAGTTTCGTATCGGGCTTCGAATCGTGCGACAGGGATTGTTACCTACCATACTGATGATTGCAGGTTTCGCATGAGACACACATGTATATGGGTCAATTTGAAAATAATATTTATTAATAAATAATTGTATATATATATACAGAATTCGTTCGTTTTATGATATCTTCAGGCTAAAATACTATATATATATATATATATATATATATATATATATATATATATATATGCAAACATTGTTAAAGATAACAGAATTCGTCTGTTTAATGATATCTTTTGTACTTTCTCAAATTTTCTGATGATCTTTTTTGTATTAAAATAAGAAAAAAATAATCAATGTCCATAGTAATTTAAAAATGCTTAACGTAATGCGATGTTATTCTGTAATGCCACTACGGTGTCGCGGAATTTACATTGTCAACATATTTTCTGGAAAAAAACGAAAACCTTCCTTGCTCGTTTCTCCGCTGTCTTTTAAAGAATTATCTTCTCTCTCCAACTTTTTTGTTTATTTGCTTTTGACACCTGAGGATGATTCGACGAAGAATTTAAAACGTTCGTGATACCTATGGGGAATTTATTATTACTTTTATTTTAATACAGACAATACCATTTATAAAATTGAAACAATGAAAGAAAGTATGATTAAACAAACAAATTCTGTTTAAAAAATGTTTGCATAAATGAAACACGCTGCTGTAATGCACGCACACCCGTACACCCCCCCCCCACACACACACATATATATATATATATATATGCATATAAATATATACTGGTAGGGTGCATTTCAATAACTAAGAAAATCTACAATGATAATTTTAATACACTATACATACACATACATACATACTATATGTATATATATATATATATATATATAGATTTAGATTTTTCACTTATAAAATAGATCATTCAGTGAATATATATATATATATATATTTGTGTGTGTGTGTGGGTGTGTGTGTGTGTGTGTGTGTGTGTGTGTGTGCAGGTTCGGGTGGTTTCGATGTGAATCCAAGTAAGAGAGCTCAATGTGCATTTAAACAGAGCATGTATACATTTTAAAGGGGTTGTACACATTATAACCGCATTCATGTTGTTAATGCGGTTGGTTATACATCTGATGAGACCGATATAGGTCGAAATAAGTTATAATATGTACCACCCGAATGTGTATCTAGTTTTTTCCCCATTAACATATATATATATATATATATATATATATATATATATATATATATATATATATATATATATATAGCGTTGAACACTTTCGGCAACAAGACGTTTTGTATCGCCGCTCGGGTAACTGTACATTAATTTCACCTACTGTATGTGTTGATTTCTCGTAATTCTAGGCTGAATATACGAACTGCGTTCAATCCCATGTGACTGCTTTCAACGCTGATGAGTGTAGAAAACACGAAACTGTATCGTCTGTAATTATAAAAAAAATTAATATTTAAAAAAGTATTTATAGTTAATTCCTTATTTAAGATTTAATAAAATCTAAATGATTGGAGTTACGAGATTATTGCCACTTGCAACAACAATACGCTTTCCCCCGTGCGAAGTGTACGTTAATTTGGATGTAAGTGTATGTGGGGATTTCTCGCGCCGCGTGATCATAAGCGTTAGGTTCGTGATTCTAGATTTTATCTCCCATCAGAGTTCGATCCCATTAACCGTCATTAATGAGGGTAGAAAACCCGATGTGAGAAAAACAAATTGTAAAGATACAATATTCATTAGAACATCAAAGGTTTAGAGCAGGAGCTCCTTCCTCTGATATTTTTATGTTTTAATAAATATCGTATCTTTACCATTTTTTATTCTCATCTGGCATCTTTAGAATTGATTGCTCTATTCAATATTTTGAGCTTTATAATATCACGATAGATTATTATTAAACGATAATTCAAGTGTCTTTAATTTAATTCAGCATTTAAATAATATATACATACATATATATATATACATATATATACATATATATATATATACATATATATATATACACCCCATAAGTAGAGTATATATATATATATATATATATATATATATATATATATATATTAGGGTAGGTCGATTTTACACTTTTTTTTAAATATTAAAAAAAGGCACGTTCCGAAAGTTGTATATAGACCTATTAAATACTCATGCAAAAAATTAGATCAAAAACTTCAGCGGTTTTTTGAGCGTTTGGTATCAAAGATCGTAGACAAGAATATACTTAAAATTCCTCGTTTTTGCAAGATTTGCTTGAATATTGGTGTGAAAACCAAATAGTTTTAGCATTTAAAAGTAGGGAATGTCCTTTTATTTTATAAAAATGATATGAATTAAAGAAATCTTCAAATTGAAAATTTGCCCCCCCCCTCATTTTCAGTATCTGCTTTTGTAAACTACCTTTTAACGTTATGAATTAAACAGTAATATTTGAATACCTAAACAAATGATTTTTTCTGTTATTAGTGAAAATATAACAAGCAAAGAAATAAGGAAAAACCTAACACTATTTTAATGAAGCTTAATATAGAGAGTCAAATTGCTCCATATAAGACCCCTTAGACAAAAATGCTGGTCTCAATTTCTGACTCAAAACTTTGGCTGTAATGTGTTGATGCCTTGCTTCAAAACCATATACAGTTTGTGAAGCTTCTGTTATTAACTTAACTGCCCGTTCCACACCCTGAGAATGTGAGGGCAAATCTGGCAAGTCAAGCTTGGTTCCATTCATCAACGATTCTCGAAGTTCAGATTCAGTAAAATCTTCCGTCATTGGTGGTTCAAAAATGCCGCATAATTTTAAATCTATTAATTGTGTCCAATGTGTGGCATTAAAATTAATAGGTAGTATTCTTTTTAATCTTTTTCTGGTTGACTCCTCACTCCTGAAAGAACAAATTAATTAATTGAATTATTAAAAAATTCCAATCTGTACTGCTTTAATAATTATGGTGAAATTAGATAAAATCTTTAAAAATCATTCTATAAATTGGAATAAATAATTGAGTCAGAGATATATGAATAAATATTACTTACCTAATGGCCAAAATTCTTTTTAAAGCTTCTTCTCTTACTTCAATCTCCTCAGATTTAACCATGGAATATAGAAAGTTTTCAGGCAGTAAACAAAATGTATTACCTTGTATATTTCTAAATGTGATATCTTGGATTTCCTGAGGCTGCTCCTTAATCCTCTGGGTCATATTAAAAATGTGCACTTACTGATTGTGGAATTTACTATTTCTTTTAATTTCAAACCAAAAAGTGGCATACACATTTACAATAAAATTTACTACATAGTGTAGTTTTGTTGTGTGCCTTTGTGGGTATGCACCACGAGTCCATAAACACATAAGCCTGATGGCCAAAGTTAACCATCTTGCTTGGTTTAAAGGACCAATTTTCCAGGAGGCATATCTAGAGTCAACCTTACCTCTAGAAATACCTACTGTGTATTCATAAAGGAGTCTTTGGTCAGAACTAAGATCATGTATTTCATCAATTTTGGAAAATGATATTTGGGGTAAATCATATCAATCATTTGAGCATAATTTCCCCAGAGGGCTACTGAATGTTGTAGGGCCCTTTGCGCAACCATCTATGTTTTTAAAAAGGGCTCTGAAAGGTAGTTCATTATGATGCAAAGAGCAACCAATTGTGTGAAGAGTTTTAAAAAGTTTTTTTTACTAAAATTGCAACCATTCCACTATCGCAACTTGTGTTGGTATTAGTGTTGTCAACAAGTATAGCCTTGATACTGTTCTCACTGTGGAATTCATGCAAAACATCCACCACTTGATCTGCATGAACAGCACCTGTTGCACCACTATTCGGAAGAACTCTATGTGTCAGATATTTACTTTCACATGGTGTTTCTTTTGTAAAAGTTAAATGGTGTTCTGGTCCCTTAGTTTTTTTCATAATTCTCTGTCTATTTTCATCCACAATTTCCTTATACATCAATGTGTCCTTATCCATTCTCCCATCAACTCCAATACATATATTTTAGGTGGGGTAAAAACTCCTGGCTGAACTAGTTTTTATTTATCTAACTCCCACAAGGTAAGGTGTGACAAAAGGTCGGGAAAGTGGGATTAGATAAGCCAGCGCTCGACAATTCAATATATATGTGTGATAATTAAACAGACAATCAACACGGGAAGTCAAATTCGCCCGATGAATTTTCAACCGGTGAATACCATAAAAAATATCCAATAAATAAAACGCCTATGTAAACAAATAATTATTTATATATAACATTAAATATCATAGTGTTTTATTCCTTTTTAATTTGAATATGTACATTTAATTTCTTAAGAAAAATAATAATAAACTTTAAAATATATATTATTAAGTAATGTATTACTTTTTTTTGTTAAAACCCGGGTTTAATTTAAGGCGACACATCTGCCGGTGAAATCTCGGCAGTGAGAAAAAATCTCGATTTATTTGATCTTAAAGTTGCAATGCTCAAATAAATACAAAATTTTGAAGAAAAATATTTCTTGTGGTAACTTTTGACATTATTTGGCAACTTTCTTCGAGTGCGATAATTTACAGTTTCAAAATCGACCTCCCCTAATATATATATATATATATATATATATATATATATATATATATATATATATATATATATATATATATATATATATATATGGTAAGTCAATGAAAATTGATTAAACCCGCAAATGGAAGCAAATCAATATCTTCAGTTGTTTTTTAAACAACTCTTTCAAATGTAGAACTTTGATAGTCCACTTCTGTCACCTTATCAATCATTAATCTCTTCTGATTATAAGATTTTAATCTTTGAAAAACCTGGTTTAAGGAATGAAAGAGAAGTAAAATAAAAGTTTTTCATTAACTAAACTGCTCCTTGTTTTGAACAACTGAAGATATTGATTTGCTTCCATTTGCAGGTCTAATCAGTTTTCATTGACTTAAAATATTTTTGCTCTATCCAGTATATTGAGCTTTCCTTATTTCACAATAGGTCCAACTCTCTAAAAGTGTACCTTTTAGTTATAATTTTCATATATATATATATATATATATATATATATATATATATATAAAAGTTAATATACCCCCACTAAACTAATTCATACACGTTTAAAGTGTTTCTGTTTTCTTGTCCGACGGCCAGCACTCAAAGTTGTACAAATCAGCAGTAAACGTTTAGAATATCGATATTTTATACTAAATGCCATTTTTCTTTCAGGTATAAACATATCATATACCACAATTTTAGCATCACATCGCCTAAAGAAGCATGATAAATGTCAGAGCATCAGATAAGCCATATTATAAGTTAATATGAAGGTGAACGTAATTGGCGATCAAATCGCTACAAAGTTTGGAATTCAACTTCACTATGTTAATTGAATGGTTGTCCAATCTATCAGCGAGGGAAAATAAGCGATATTAACTTGACTAGATCTACCAGGACCCTTTGACAGCAGTCTTTCTTATCAATGATAATGAACGTGTTTTTTTTTTACTACTGTCTATATCGAGGCAGAAGTTTATTTCTTAAACGTGTAATATTGAAAATAGTAGACCCTTTTTTGTCGTACTTATAATTCAAACATTTCTGGTTAAATGTTTTCTCATTGATGCTCGATACGTGTACAACAGTCGAAGTTCATTATCGTCACTAATTAAAAGCTTACACGGAGGCCGCCATATGTCACCGCATAAACCCCTACAGTCGTTTGATACATGACTTTCCTCTCACCCAACGTCTCGTCTTCCGCGATGGGGACAGCATTACTCCTATTAAATAAGGTGGATCAAATTAAATGCAATCACCTACACACATGCCGGCAATATGAAAAAACATATCCGCAATAAGAAAAACGAGCTCAACGTACATACACACCGACACACCGTACTCATTGAACACCCACGTGGGTGCTGAGATTTATTGATACAGCTTTATTAGTTCCTCGTCGATGACAGATAGTGAAATATGCACGTTCTCAAATATGGGATACAGTAAATCAATTTGATACGGTACAAACCACAAGTATTATATAGCCATTGTAGAGCCGATGATTCAATATGGGGGAAAAAGCAAGCAAACATAGTTATAAAATGTCGGCTCTTGTTTGGATGAGAATCGTGATATAAACATATCATTTCAGAGAGTCAGAAGCACGAAAACCATACATCTGTGCAGGATTTTAAAAAGAGCCCCTTCAATACTTCGTGCTTAGCGTTGGAAGCCGATCAAATTCATATAAACCACGTGCATCAGATTAAAAAAAACGTCTATGCTTCTTTCAAACTTGCAAAAGGAAGCCCGCAACTAACTATCTCGCCGGTTGTCGCCAGGGATACACGCAACAAGAAACTACAGCAAACTAATGAACCCTAACTCACATGATCACAATGACTGCTACGAACACAGGGTAGCAACTTATCAATGGCCCTACAAATCCTTCCACTTCAGGCATCCCCTCGACGACCTTATGACGACCAAATTGAGACTTGCACAGTTACTACTAAGCTCGACACACGATCTAGTCAAGAGCAATTCTATCTTACTATTGACAATTATGTTTGACTATTTTTCAATAAAACTAGATATATTTTTGTAAAGAAAGCTTTGTTATTCATTTGATAATATTTCACTCTCTAGAAAATTGGGAATACCCGACTAAAGATTCACGCAGCTTTCTGACAACCGAATATATTTCTGTATTGGCACCATTATTCATACATCAGATGACTGTGATTACCCTACGAATGAGGCGCAAATACAATATGAAATACAACATTTGTAACACTGAACTAAAGATCTCCGCAGACTTTAGGCAACTGAGCGATCCCCTCTACAAAATTGGTCCTAAAACGACGTTCTGAACACTATAAAACGGCAAAGGATTCAGCTTTCGCGCTACCAAATGGAATACAAATTGGTCAACTAACACAACAAATTGCCAACCACTGACTTACAAATAAAACACAATCTTCTGATACCGTTCGGAAACAAAAGCCGTCACACAACGTCAGTAGGTGAAAGGCACACAACATTTAAAAAAAATGCTGCTCTTTTGTCCTGCAACTGTTTTGTGGCTCGTTTAATAGAGGTCATGGGTGTTTCTCCATTCTACTAGGCTTACGCTCTAGTCTTGTTTGGTTGGATAATGGCCCTATGGGAATAGACGTATATGTTGAAAATCGTTAGTTTGACTAGCGCGAATTAACGCGGGGTGGACCGGCAGTCGAGTGCAGAATAGGGCCTGTTTTCACAGTCAGAAATCACAGACGTGACAAGTTCACCGTGTGACGAGACCCCAGTTCAAGGATCAGTGTACACCTGTGAGAGGCTGTGACGTTACGCGCACTTGCGTGGGAAACAAAGGGATCCGTGACGTCACTCGTTCTTCATGAGAAGCGAGTTTCGTCAGTCTGGGTTTTGGAGGCAAACCGATGAGACGTGATTGTTAAAATGTAATTTACAACAGATAAGGGAAATATTTCCCAAAGAAAATACAAGCGAGAGATATCCTTTCCCCCATCTATGAATAGTTAAGAAAATATTTGTTAAGTAACTACGATAAAGTAGTGATTTGCTCTCTCTCTCTCTCTCCCTCTCTCTCTCTCTCTCTCTCGGCGTAGTGAATGGCTTCCAGCTGATTAAATGACTAACGCTTGTAATAAAAAGAATTGAAACTTAAAGAGATTGTGTTTGGCGAGTCGGACAGGGAGTTTTTCTTGCAGACAACGAACGGCGTGGTTCACGGCAGGAAGGAAAGAAGACAGAATTCATCCATTAAACGACACGACCCTTTACACGGCGAGGGAGAAATCTAAGGTAGACAAACAATATATGAACTATGTGATTTATGATGTTTTAAAAATGACGAGTATTAAATGTGAACTGCCACGGCCCTTTCAGGGACGAGTATAACAAACGAGAAAAGCCACGGCCCGTAGAGGGAGTAGTATACGAAACGAGAACCGCCGCAACCCTAAGAAGGAGAGGACTATACAACAGTTTCATCTCTCTGACATTTAAATCGTCATATTCAGGAATAAAGAGGCGATGACCATCTAATCTCAAATTATACTTTTTGATTTATTTTCTTAAACACCACTTGATAGTACATGTGTATTCTCACTTCAAATCTCTCTATCTCACTTGATTACAACTAACCAATCAGATGTATACACTGTTAAAAACTAACTAACGTGAAGCCGGGGGTACACTTAAATGTGTTATTTCTTTTACTGTCACATGTAAACTATGAATATAGCAGATGCAGCACTGCGTGATTTAAATTAATTTATATGAATCAACTTTTGATACGAGAAACGCTTAGGTTGCGTTTAATATAAACTTTATAAATTGCACAATGGGAGAGCATGGATTTTATTGAGTGCTATTCGGAGATGTCGATGGGTCCAAAGCATATCAAATCTTCCTGGGACTATCATAAGCTCTAAATACTCGGACTATATCTCTTAAAGACTACCTAGAGAGGCCTACACTATAAACTAAACTGTACATTTTAATATAGTTTCAATGACACTACAAGCAAATGACGTGAACTACTTCAGATTCCTAGCATGAGGGCAAAGTTCAGCCCATAACGCGAAAGTCCAATGTCAAATTTAAACATTTTCTAAGCCTATATTTTCCGGGGTTCTAGAGTTTTAACTATGAAATCAAGTTCTTGATTACTTAAAAAGAGTTTAGGTTTTAGCTTATCTAATTGATCTCATGACTGTCTTAATATTTTGAGACCCTTCTGGGCGGAAGATTTCAACTATTAACAATACATTTAATTTTAACTCTGTTTACGAAATCAAATTTTAGGGATGTAATTGGTGTAATTATATTTGATTTTCGTTAATATCTCTCATCCAACGTAGACAAACGTTTCAGCTGATGTAAAATATAAATATGAAAATTAAGAGAAAAAAAATAAAAAATATTTCCTACAAAACAGGAAAAAGCAAGAAAGAAACTGAAGGAATAAAAAATACAAATACTGAATTGAATCTACCATTCTATATGACCTCATATATAAAAACCCTGTTACTCAAGCCTAATAACATTCTGCACCTGACTAATAATATCTGCCTGTAAAACTAAATGTATATTACTTCTAAATAATATGTAACATGAAGTTACATATTTTGTAGGGTCATGCGGACACTACCCTTTTCTGTTGACTTCTGTTGTAATATATGAATAGACATAATAATCTAGTTATTGTCTCGAGCAAGTACTTTTTATTATTGTTATACTAGTTCTGGTCACTTGGGTAGCCTGGGAGTTAAAATAATGTTTGTTTAATAATACATGAAAGTCAAGTAATTTTAAGCCAGAAACATAGAACTTCACGAAGTAATTAATTAAAATAACTAATATATATTCTAAGAAACGTAAAACAATCCAAATAAATATAATAAAAATCTAAATTTATTGTGAATTAAGTACTTCTTGTGAGTAAGATTTTATTTAACTAAGCAATTCAGTAATATGGTTAACTGTTTTTATTTTAAAACGGAAAGCAAAAAACGACGTAACTCTGTATTTGTATATAGAGAGTAACCTCCCTTTGATTGGAGCAAAACATATTTTAGAAAAACAGCATTGTTTAAAAATAAAATAAAAACAATTTACAAAAACACAGCTGACAACGACTGGTAGGTTCCGCTATATTTCATGAAGAATTCTAGAATTCATAATTAACATAATCGAGGTTTACAAAAAAGTGGAAAGTTGAACGAATTCAAGTTTTACGCATGTGGGTAGTAATGTTCAAAAAATATTATTGTAAAAAAGCGACTATATATTTTTCTGGCCACATTTGTAATAGTCAGACAATAGATTAAATTAAGGAAGCCTCCAAAGTGCTATAGAACTATCCCCTGCAGAGCAACTTTATGGTTGGGGGGGGGGGGGTGAAGACACAGACACACGCGCGCCGACACAAATGTTGTCAAACCTAACGGCGTATAGTTAGGCTTTTTCCCACGGGTACATAGCGTAAATGCGAGTGATACTAACTAATTGGCCAAAAGAATATATCACTTTGCGAACAGACACTCACCGAAAGAAAAAGTAAGCGAAAGGAACAGAAACAGAAAACAGAGAGATAGTTATTGTGACATATTATATATATATATATATATATATATATATATATATATATATATATATATATATATAGCGCATAGAAATCCGTGAGCGAATAAGGAAAAAAGAAGTAAGAAAGAGGAACGGTCAAACGTGATTAAGAGTAAAGGAAAAACAAAAGTAGAAAAATAAAATACGAGAGAGACATTGAATACCAAAATTATTTGCTAAATTCAAAAGACAGAGTGGGCGTTTTTTGGTGAGTCTGTCTCTGATAGTACCGAGACGGCGCTTCCTCATAAGAGAGGAATCTTAAAGGCAAACCCAGAATACCCAACATATTAGGATTATCAGAATTGCCCGGTCGCGTTAGATGGCAGGTTTATATTCTCACTCTTTATTCTGTTTTATTTTTTTTCACACAAGATATGATAAAGGGTTGCCGCGCTATCATCATCTTTAAGCAAGTAAAAACAGAAAGAAAGAAAATGAGAATGCAGGCTGATTTCACTTACTTCGGGGTAAATCACCCTCTTCCCACATCTCTCTCTCTCTCCCCTTCTCTGCGTCTTTTGATAGAGAGCTTTGGCCATACCTTCCACTATTAGTTGTTGCGGGTGTTTCTATTTGAGAGTTTTTTTCTTTTGGATCTGTTGTCTTGCAAAGGTTTAAGAGTATGTCTTATCCAATTAGGGATTTTCCTTCTCTTACCAACGTTGCTTATCAATGTCAGAGGTCTAACCAGTTGCGCACAAAACCGGTTGTTCATAGTATCGGTGGTTCGGGCATTCAAATTGGAAAAGGGGGGAACATCCAATCATATTCAAACTATACTCCCTTTCAAATAATATTTCCCAGTACTAGGACTTATACTTGAGTCTTTGAGGTATGCAGTCAAAGAGTTAACCTCGGGCATCATTCGGATTCGCAGGGTCATTGAAAACCACTGGGTCTAGCCTATCTATTTCGGAGTTTTCCTTCTATCTAACGTGTTACCTTACTAATTTTAGTCTGGATTTCCAATTTCGGTCTTTTCCTTTTCTTAGACATAGTGCTGTACTAATGTTTGGGATTCTATCCTACCAACTTCCAAGTTTCAATTCTTAGACATATAGCTTTACCAATGTTTGAGAGTCTACATTAGAAATATGGTACCATTGCTATTCGATAGTTTGCATTTTACGAATGGTTTATTTTCAATGACAGAAAAAAAATTATGTAATAAATATATATTATTCTTATTTAAAATTTTATTATCATTCCCAAATTAAACTTTTTCCCTCTGAAGAGAAGAACATTTTATTTGAAAAATCCTGGATTTCAAGGAAATTAAATAGACTCTCTTCAATTCTTTTGTTGAATCTTAAGAAAGTATGAAAATAAATATAACTATATATATATATATATATATATATATATATATATATATATATATATACAAGTATCATTAAAAATAACGGACATCTTGTGTCTGGTTATTTTTTCTAAGATCCTTTTTGGTTTTTCTGATTAGGTTCTTAGTTTCAGACGGAAACTGGCTGATAAAATTGCCATAGCTTCCCAAAGCGTTTTCGGACCCTTCCAGGTCCATCGTCAGTGGAGCAATGTTAACCAGAAACTAAGAACCTAATCAGAAAAACGGAAAGGATCTTAGAAAAAATAACCAGACACAAGATGTCCGTTATTTTTAATGATACTTGTATAAAAGAAAAGATGCTGCCAAGATACACATATATATATATATATATATATATATATATATATATATATCTTCCCTTTTATTAAACCATAAAAATGGTCTATTTCCAATACTGAGTATACTTTATCTAATTAAGAACTTGTTTAAGATACATTTGAACAATATTCATAATAAAACTCTTTCATGTCACGGACTCCGTTCAGTCTTATAATGATGGCTTGGAGTGTCATTTTGAAAGAATGGTTGCTCAATTTCTAACCAAACCTATCCTGAATATGTACCGCTTACTTTCAGTTGCAAGGAGAAGTCCAGGACGAATGGAAACAACGCCGAGATAAGCGGAGACCACATACAGCACCTGGTATTCCAAAATGAGTACCTATTTAAAACTGATCAGGCTCAACGTTGCTTAACTTCGGTCATCTAATATAACTAGTGCGTGAACATGATTATGCTCTATTATAATATATATAAATAATATATATGTGTAAATATATATATATATATACGTATGTATAAAAAATATACATATATAAATGCACACAAAATATACAGACAAAATATATATACAAAATATATATAGTCATTATATTTAGTAACTAGCAATACCCGTGAGCAGGCGTTGCCCTGGATAGATATAAATTAAATTAAAAAAATATAAGTATTAGAGTATTAATTCGCTAAAAACCATTTGAACACAAACTTGTAATTTAGGTGATTAAAGTAGGATTTATCGATGTTTTGAATCAAACAAAATAGAGTTCTCTATGTTTTGAGTAACTGCCCCCACTCTACGATTGTAAGTAGCAAACACTGTCCCCTCCCCCAAAAAGTGAATATGATCAAAAATATGCGTGAAGCTGTCCAAATTCAGTGAAAGTAAAATCATTCTAGATTGAGGCAATTTTTATCTCAATATGTAGTGCCCGTTTGGATGAGAGATTGGATTTACAAGCATTGAAAATTGACATTTGATCTAAGTTTGACCTTTATTTTAATATATGGCGATTAATTTAAGGAATTTGTTGTGGTTATATTTTTATCTATTTATCGACTGTTAACTAATCTGCACTTTTACCATTGGTCATGTTGTTGCTATTTCGTTTCCTCTCTACGATACAATGGTGATGTTTAATGTATTTAAAATCCATCTCTTGAAGAAAAAATGCCGCGGTCTAGAATCGTGTCTTCTACAATTGACAAATATTTAAATAGATGATAAGTAATAAAAAAAGTGCCACAGTCTAGAAGGATTTCTCTTTCTCTAATCTAGAAGATTAAAGGCAAAGTAACGGATACTGCACTTTAAGTTGAAGTATATTAAGAAAAGTTGAAATTATTATTTTTTGGGAATATCTGTAGCAGTTTTAGCGTCGACGAAAGTATTTAAAAAAATTATGAAATACATTTGAATAATGTTCGCTATGAATTAATATCGAATAATGTTCGATAAATAGGGAAATCTAAATGTAAATAATTATTTCAAATGTTACGCCGGTCTGTGTTTGAAATTAACCTTCATGAATAAAAGACAGGAACGTCATTCGTAATTTACGTATAATCATAATAATAAAAATATACTTAAAAGAAATCGACAACGGCTAATTAAAATCGAATGTGAGCAGAAAAATGGTACATATGTGTTTAATGTGTATTGCCTCGAATATACTGTTGCGTGCTGCGATTATTTAAGTCAAAGAAACTGTAAACACGTTTTTTAATACTTTGCTGAGAGAGAGAGAGAGAGAGAGAGAGAGAGTGAGGGAGAGAGAACGAGAGTGAAGAAAAAGAGCGGAGGAAGATAGGGAGATAGAGAATGGACGATTACAATAGGTAAATCTGAAGAAAGAAAAGAAAACGTCTTATGTAAAATACCCCCAAATTCAAAAAGAAGAATGACTAACGTGAAAATGAACACCCGAATGTATATGTTTAATATTAGATAAGTATGGATGGTCAGAAGTGAAACAATAAACTTGTTTTGTCTCTTAATTATTAGTAGAAATTCGTAGAGAAACTGAGATTACGTGCTTCCATTGAAGTATTATCAACAATTGAATGTTGTCGAAGTAAACACTGCAGTTCGTGTTACGCTGTAAGTATTTTGACAAAGATTGTTAAGCCTTAAATGTGTTAGGTATTAAATGGTCTAAGTGTTTTTGTACACAAATTAAATTATACCTGAACTAATCTAAAATATCTTAGGGAAATGTCTATAGTCGATTCGATTAAGAGATTGTAGCCGTCATTTTGAATCAATATATAGTATAAGTGATTGAGTTCGTTAAATGTGTTGGGTAAATCCAGGAATGAGATGAAGTCTATACGTAATAGCTAAAAATAACGTAATTCGATATTCTCGAAAATCAGTCGAATATGAGAGAGCGTCTATTTAATTAGTGTGGAATGTATTGTATAGTTCTCATATGCTTGAAAAGGACCACTCATTTAACTTTACCAATTCCCCACTAGTTAAACTAATATAAAAAAGTTCACACTCAGATCAATTAAATATTCCGTCATTATTGCGTCTAAACATATACATAA
This sequence comes from Sepiola atlantica, assembly GCA_963556195.1. Classification (NCBI taxonomy): domain Eukaryota; kingdom Metazoa; phylum Mollusca; class Cephalopoda; order Sepiida; family Sepiolidae; genus Sepiola; species Sepiola atlantica. The sequence continues at coordinate 109,053,897 of OY744530.1, read as the reverse complement.
ACAAATAATGGGCTTCAAGTATGCCCCCTAAGTCTATTTAAGATATTTCTCTGAGAAAACTACATACCCCTAGACACTGGTTGATTCAATGTTAAAAAAAACATTTATTTGACTACTCTTCTTTTTCTTCCTTCTTTTATTGTCTTATTTACTAAAATAATGTCTGTATACATCTTGTGTATATATTTCATGTAAAAGTATATGTATGCTTGCATCTTTTATAAATACATATGTTTGTGTGTGTATTAAATGTGGATATTCCGACAATTTCTTCTGCAATAATCAATACAAACATGGAAAGTGTGTATTATGCATTTATCTTACCTAATATTTATCAGAATAAATTTTTAGCGCATACAACCAAAGATAACCTCTTGCTTGTATATACAATAATGAGAAATGATTTGTTTGTTTAGATGTTAGTTTGTTTTGCGTTTGATGTTACTAAATAGATATGTTTACAGTGAGAAAATTTAAAAAAAACTTTTAATATAAGTTAACTACTTCAAGTAAATTCATGACGTCATTAATCGATTCAACATATCGCTTATCGGATATGCAATTAAAAAACGTAGATTTATACTGAGATCAAACATACGCTTAATTTTACAAGAAATTTAATAGTTGTGTTAATTTGGTATCAGGCTTCTTTTTTAGTAATAACGTGGGGGCTGTGTTCTCCCGAGACAAGTATAACCAGCAAATATACCGCTATCCTTTATGTTTGAAATTTAAAAAGTAACAGTAACCTTGTAATATTAGATTCAGGATGAGGGCCATGAAGACCCTGACTTCTCATTACATCCCGAGCAACACCGGGGATTTCTGCTTATATATTATAAATCTGTTTTTGTTTTTCTTTTTCAGTGAGCGTGTTTAACGACTGCATGAGAACTGCAAATATTCAGTCATGCGAAAGCGGTTAACCATATTTTATGAAACTACAACTTGCGGTTGTCCACATCCTGCGCGAAAGGAATTATACAAATATGTTACACATCTCTTAACTTGTTGCCATGTGCCGCCTCTAATCCTTCCAACAAACAACAATGATAAGCTGCAATTCATTACTATTATTTATTCATTGCAAAGTTCGATGTTCTTTCTGAAGTCGTTTATTTACTAGAGTACCCTGTGGAAATTCTACGGTGTCTTTAATCATTATAACAATACTATAAATAAATGAAAAAAATAACTTCATAGAAATTAATTTTTTTGAAATTTTAGAGACGTGTACTTTTGATCTTTTTACATATTTTAGAAGTCTCCCTGGATTTAGTTTTTTTCTAAAAAAATGTTTTGTTTCAACAAAAGAAACCATTTAAAACATATTTGACATAATTTTATATTGTATTAATAAAATGTATTCTCTATATATCTATATATCTATATGACGTTAATATAAATTTATATAGTGTTAATGCATATGTACATTTATATAGTGTTAATATATATGTATATTTATATAGTGTTAATGTATATGTATATTGATATAGTGTTAATGTATATGTATATTTATATAGTGTTAATGTATATGTATATTTATATAGTGTTAATGTATATGTATATTTATATAGTGTTAATGTATATGTATATTGATATAGTGTTAATGTATACTTATATGAATATAGTGTTAATGTATATTTATATTGATATGGTGTTAATGTATATGTCGGTTTATATGGTGTTCTTGTATATGTCGGTTTATATGGTGAACTAAATATATATATGTTGATATGGTGTCAATATATATGTATATTGAAATCGTATTAATATGTATGTATATTGATATGGTGATAATTTATATGTATATTTATATAGTATTAATGTTTATGTATATTGATATGGTGTTGATATACATACATATATATATATACATATATCTATATGTATATTGATATGTTATTAATGTATATGTATATTGATATTGTGGCAGTATATATGTATATTTATATAGTGGTTATATGTATGTATATTGCTATTGTGTCAATATGTATGTTTATTGATATGGTGTCAATATATATATATATATTTATATACATATATATATATTGATATGGTGTCAATATATATGTATATTGTATAGTGTGTCAATATATATGTATATTGTATATGGTGTCAATATATTTATATACATATATATATATATATATATGTATTATGTTAATATATTTCTATTTTTATATTGTGCCAATATATTTATATATTTATACGGTGTTAATATATGTGTATATAGATATTGTATTAATATTCAGTTTAATTTTCTACACAATTTTCTGAAAAACTAGTTCTAGGAGGCATAAATCTACAGCTAATTAGCCCCAAATATTAAAAAGCAATCAAAACTGGGTTTGTAAAGTTGTTGACTTGGAACTATGCAAACGAATGCACATTTCATATGGTAGAAGCAAATAGTAGAAGCAAATGGTAGAAGCAAATGGTAGAAGCAAATAGTAGAAGCAAATGGTAGAAGCAAATGGTAGAAGCAAATAGTAGAAGCAAATGGTAGAAGCAAATGGTAGAAGCAAATGGTAGAAGCAAACATCAAAACCATTATTAGAAAATAAAAGCCACACACTCTGCATTCAACATGGAAATACAAATAGACAGGTAGAAAGACACCATACACGCACTGTACTGACGAAAACGGCAAACTATTAATAATAATTGTTGAGTGCACTAACTAACGTAATAATATTGACTATTCACAGATAAACTGAAATAGAATAACACTGTGTGAACACAACTAGAAACACAGACAGAACATGAAATCAATGGAAATTAAACTATTCATAGATATGAACAATCACACAGTCTGTCCCCTCTCAAGGAAACACTTGTGATGCAACCGGCACCTACTTGTGCAACAAATAGGTTGTGGTGGCTCAAAAAAGAATGGAATCATGGAGAGGCTTATTGCCATTCGAATTCCAGAGAACACCAATAGGCGTTATGAGTTAGAAATCAATGGTAAGCGGCTGCTGCAAGGACATAAAGTGTTTACCAGATGTTTAGAGGAATACAGAATACAGGAATACAGAAATCTGGGGCGACCTGTAGTCATTCAGACTACAAGGAACACTCCCTGTTTTTGCAAGTGAGTAATTCCCTGTAAGTAATAATAACAATAATAACACTACTACTACTACTACTACTACTACTACTACTACTACTACTACTAACAATAATAATAATACAATGTAATAATGATAATACAACGGGAACTCCCTGTAAGTAATAATAACAATAATAACACAACACTACTACTACTACTACTACTAACAATAATAATAATACAATGTTATAATGATAATACAACGGGAATAATCGTGTTATATAAGTAATAATAACCTGTCAACTAATAGATATAGTCGCCCCAGTAGATTACATAGTTTAGCTGGAAGAAACATTAACAGCAAAGCAAATACATGAATCTGGCTAGAGAGCTGAAAGAGATATGGAACATGAAGAAAACTGAGGTAATACCAAAAATTGTATCAAGACTAATTCTAAAACAACTTCGGAAAACGGCAAAAAAGAATTGGAATCAAAGGGTGGAATGACACTAGACAAATCAGGGCACCAATGAAAATAATTTACACATTTAGAAAAAAGGTTAGAGTACATAAAGGCACACAGATAGCCAGGTTACGACGACCAACACCATGGAAGGTGAAATAGAAATATAACTTCATAAATTATATATACATAAGACATCTGTAAGTAGAATGCGACTAAACATTGATGGTCAAAAATTAATGCTACTAAGACAAGGCTCCTTTTCTTAAACAACTAGAAGAGACCTTTTCAACGACCGATTGTGATGACCGATAGCATCCTTCCCGAGAGACTAACACCAAGGCCTGACATTCTCAGGCAACATTAATTAGAATAAGTACATAGAAGGTGGTGCCAACTCTGCTGCAAAACAATTAAGGTTTCTCTATTAGCCAAGAAAACTTTTCACATTTGCCAGTATCATATATATCTATAAAGCCACCATTCGTTCGTGTATGGAATATTGTTGGCACGTCTACGCCAGGGCACCACCCACTAGCCACTCCCTCTGGGGCAGAGTTAAAACAAAAATGTCTAATCAGAAAGGTCCACCACTGTCTGCCAAGCTCGAGACCCTGTGGCATTATTGTAGTGTTGCAACCCTGTGTAAAATAAGCAAAGAACTTTCGCGGAATATTCTCCAATGAACTTACTACACTTGAAACCCCTAAACGTAAATACCTCAACCCACGCAACTAGCAGCAAAATTCCACCCCTTCACTGTACAGCTTCCTAGATGATTTCGACTGATTTTCCGCTTCTTTGTTCGGATGGCCTGCATTTGGAATTCATATCTTGCTCCCTGTTTCCCCGACCGCATCAAAATGCAAATATTTACATGTAATGTGAACACACATGGTGGCCAACTGCTCACCAAGTGTGGCCCTATGAATATAGTTTCTATTACTGTAGCCCCTTACAATTCAGTCGCAAAATGCTGAGAGATGTGATATGTTTGCAGAACCCCCTTATCTTCTCTCCCCTTCTGCTTTAGTTACCGAAGCGGCAGAATTCGTTTCGCCACTACCCCTATTAAATCCTGACAAATTCTTATTTTATTGTGCCAATTAGTCTCCAGTTATCTTGATTCAAAATATGAGTTTATGAGCTAGAGAGATTGTTAGTTTAATGATGAATATAATGAGAAGATTGAAAATAATGAATGAATCAATAACATTTGATTACACATGAGGACGGTTTATACCAAGTATTTGTTGACATTCGATTTAAAGACGACCATGTTTAAGCCCGCAGGGGCACACTCCCGTGGTAACGTGTTCCACGAAGAGGAACTTATTGAAAAGAGTTCATCGAAATTCCGTGTTCTGTTATGCAAACGGAGAAAGAATGGATAATTCTTTGCAACAATTGTGGCAGACAGACGAATTCTTGCTGTGAATGTCGTGCAAAGAGGAATCAGTGATTAAAGATCAGTCGAGAACAGTACATGAAAATGACGATAGAGTAGTGAAAGATTAGCAACGCTTCTTTTGTGAAAAAAGGGTTAGGGTTAGGGTTTAAGTTAGGGTTAGGGTTAGGGTAAGCAACGCTTTTTTGTATAAAACGGTTAGGGTTAGGGTTAAAGTTAGGGTTAGGGTTAGAGTAAGCAACGCTTCTTTTGTTACAAAGGGTTAGGGTTAAAGTTAGGGTTAAGGTTAGGGTAAAGGTTAAGGTAAGCAACACTTCTTTTGTCAAAAATGGTTAGGGTTAGGGTTAAAGTAAAGATCAGGATTAGAGTAAGCAACGCTTCTTTTGTTACAAAAGGGTTAGGGTTAAAGATAGGGTAAGGGTTAAGGTAAGCAACGCTTTTTTTGTGAAAAAGGATTAGGGTTAGCGTTAAAGTTAGGATTAGGGTTAGGGTAAGCAACGCTTCTTTTGTTAAAAAGGCGTAGGGTTAAGGTTAAAGTTAGGGTAAGGGTTACGGTAAGCAATGCTTCTTTTGTTACAAAGGGTTAGGGTTAGGGTTAAATTTAGGGTAAGCAATGCTTCTTTTGTTAAAAAGGGTTAGGGTTAGGGTTAAAGTTAGGGTTAGGGTTAGGGTAAGCAACGCTTTTTTTTTGTAAAAAAGGGTTAGGGTTAACGTTAGGGATAGGGATAGGGTTAGGGTAAGCAACGCTTCTTTTGTGAAAAAGGGTTAGGGTTGGGGTTAAGTTAGTGTTAGGGTAAACAACGCTCCTTTTGTGAAAAAGGGCTAGGGTTAGGGTTTAAGTTAGGGATAGGGTTAGGGTAAGCAACGCTTCTTTTGTAAAAACGGGTTACGGTTAGGGTTAGGGTTAGGGTAAGCAACGCTTCTTTTGTGAAAAAGGGACTGTAAAGAAGAGAAAGAATGATATTTCACTAGATTGTTAACTCGAAGTTTTGTGATAGCTGTTCACTGTACATGTTTTGATGCCCGCTCTTTCGTATATCCACACATTACCAAGTTGTGACATTTGGTGGATATTTTGAATATAACGTGTGGGCGTAAACAAATACAATTATATTTTGATATGTAATAGTTTTTTTTGTCCTTTGTTTACCTTTTTCTCGCGTAGAAGAACAATTACGTGGTCGATAAGAGCTTAGACTTGCTTCAATTTGAAGGTACCTTTTCGTTCAATTGCCCCCTCCTCCCATTAATTGCCTTTCCCCGGCCTTTCGTCCCTTCGCGAGTAAATCTCATATTACACGGCCAAAATTGCCATATGGGTTTCTGTTAGAAATGAAACTGTGCACCTATCCGTTACGCCATAGATAATATCTCGTTCGTATCGCTATTCTCTCTTACCATTATCCCCTCGCCCGGTTTGACTCCATCGAAATATCTCGTGTCATCATGCACTACATTCTTTTCCGTCTCATTTCAGTTTCTTTTGTCGATTTATTTTTGTTCGGTGTCAATCGGAATTCAGGCAACCTATTTTCGGCAACGAGAAGGCGTTATCATCACAGATCGCGAAGCGCTTGATTTACTACAAAAATGGCGTTTCACAACAATCAAGCCGGTTTTTGTCTTTAAAGCTCCTTTTTTGTTCGTTTAAAACTTCATAGTCCGAATCAATCTCCTCTTTGTTTAGTTTTTTTCGCTATTTTACGACATGTAAACCGTGTTTAAGTTTGTTATATCCTCAATTACATAGGACATACTAAATGAAGAATACGCCGAGTGGTTTGCGTTTAACAGGGATCCGGTAGGAAGTAGAGACGTTTACTCTTCCTCTCTTTCAGATATGACTGCCTGTCTTATATACGTACTTTCGTATATAGTCAATATCTGATTATTTCCCTTTATGTTAGATTCGCACTTAGGCAAATCATGACCTTTACAACAAAGTTTCTATTTACTAGCCTCCACAAAAAGTTAGAAATGACAATTTGTAATATAGTGAAAATTCAGCACCCCCCCCCAAAAAAAAAGAGCGGAACTCCAGATAAGACAAAAATTAAAAAGAATTGCCTTAGTCTAAAAGGATTTCCTATTCACTGACCGAGGACAGAAAAGATGAAGTGTATTATCAGTACAGATACTACATTTTGATCGTAGCCGAAATGTGAGTCCCCATTTACATTCCTTCCTACGTGGCAGATTTTGACAGAGGTCGGATTTTAATGTGGACAAAATCCAGCTCCTGAAAAGGAGAACTCTAACACCATAACGCCATGTAATTTGTAACGATTAATAGAAGTTCAGCGGCCCGTTGGATAAACGTTAATACTTTTTTTAATAATGGCTCACTATTTATATAGGCTTAACACTATTCGAGGATTAGCGTATATAAGGTCGATATATTGTTAATTGAATGATAAAGAATAGTAGGAGAGGATTGAGAATATTTAATTGAATAAATAAAAATTGATTATTTATGAAGACGATTTACGAAAAGTATTCGCACATGTGAATATACATTTAATCTCCTGAACCGATTGGAAAAGTAAATAAGTATTTCAAACGTAGATTCTTCTATTTGTAGCTTATAAAATATCTATTAGATTTATAGAAAGTGTATTTATCTATTTGTAGTTTATAAAATATCTATTAGATTTAAAGAAAGTGTATTTATCTATTTGTAGTTTATAAAATATCTATTAGATTTATAGAAAGTGTATTTATCTATTTTTAGTTAATAAAACATCTATTAGATTTAAAGAAAGTGTATTTATCTATTTGTAGTTTATAAAATATCTATTAGATTTAAAGAAAGTGTATTTATCTATTTGTAGTTTATAAAATATCTATTAGATTCATAGAAAGTGGATTTATCTATTTGTAATTTATAAAATGTCTATTAGATTTATAGAAAGTGTATTTATCGATTTTTAGTTTATAAAATATCTATTAGATTTAAGGAAAGTGTATTTATCTATTTGTAGTTTATAAAATATCTATTAGATTAATAGAAAGTGTATTTATCTATTTGTAGTTCATAAAATATCTATTAGATTTAAAGAAAGTGTATTTATCTATATGTAGTTAATAAAATATCTATTAGATTTAAAGAAAGTGTATTTATCTATTTGTAGTTTATAAAATATCTATTAGATTCATAGAAAGTGTATTTATCTATTTTTAGTTAATAAAACATCTATTAGATTTAAAGAAAGTGTATTTATCTATTTGTAGTTTATAAAATATCTATTAGATTTAAAGAAAGTGTATTTATCTATTTGTAGTTTATAAAATATCTATTAGATTCATAGAAAGTGGATTTATCTATTTGTAGTTCATAAAATATCTATTAGATTTAAAGAAAGTGTATTTATCTATTTGTAGTTAATAAAATATCTATTAGATTTAAAGAAAGTGTATTTATCTATTTGTAGTTTATAAAATATCTATTAGATTCATAGAAAGTGTATTTATCTATTTTTAGTTAATAAAACATCTATTAGATTTAAAGAAAGTGTATTTATCTATTTGTAGTTTATAAAATATCTATTAGATTTAAAGAAAGTGTATTTATCTATTTGTAGTTTATAAAATATCTATTAGATTCATAGAAAGTGTATTTATCTATTTGTAGTTCATAAAATATCTATTAGATTTAAAGAAAGTGTATTTATCTATTTGTAGTTAATAAAATATCTATTAGATTTAAAGAAAGTGTATTTATCTATTTGTAGTTTATAAAATATCTATTAGATTTATAGAAAGTGTATTTATCTATTTTTAGTTAATAAAACATCTATTAGATTTAAAGAAAGTGTATTTATCTATTTGTAGTTTATAAAATATCTATTAGATTTATAGAAAGTGTATTTATCTATTTTTAGTTAATAAAACATCTATTAGATTTAAAGAAAGTGTATTTATCAATTTGTAGTTTATAAAATATCTATTAGATTTAAAGAAAGTGTATTTATCTATTTGTAGTTTATAAAATATCTATTAGATTCATAGAAAGTGGATTTATCTATTTGTAATTTATAAAATGTCTATTAGATTTATAGAAAGTGTATTTATCGATTTTTAGTTTATAAAATATCTATTAGATTTAAGGAAAGTGTATTTATCTATTTGTAGTTTATAAAATATCTATTAGATTCATAGAAAGTGTATTTATCTATTTGTAGTTCATAAAATATCTATTAGATTTAAAGAAAGTGTATTTATCTATTTGTAGTTAATAAAATATCTATTAGATTTAAAGAAAGTGTATTTATCTATTTGTAGTTTATAAAATATCTATTAGATTTATAGAAAGTGTATTTATCTATTTTTAGTTAATAAAACATCTATTAGATTTAAAGAAAGTGTATTTATCAATTTGTAGTTTATAAAATATCTATTAGATTTAAAGAAAGTGTATTTATCTATTTGTAGTTTATAAAATATCTATTAGATTCATAGAAAGTGGATTTATCTATTTGTAATTTATAAAATGTCTATTAGATTTATAGAAAGTGTATTTATCGATTTTTAGTTTATAAAATATCTATTAGATTTAAGGAAAGTGTATTTATCTATTTGTAGTTTATAAAATATCTATTAGATTCATAGAAAGTGTATTTATCTATTTGTAGTTCATAAAATATCTATTAGATTTAAAGAAAGTGTATTTATCTATTTGTAGTTAATAAAATATCTATTAGATTTAAAGAAAGTGTATTTATCTATTTGTAGTTTATAAAATATCTAGTAGATTTAAAGAAAGTGTATTTATTTATTTGTAGTTTATAAAATATCTATTAGATTTATAGAAAGTGTATTTATCTATTTGTAGTTCATAAAATATCTATTAGATTTAAAGAAAGTGTATTTATCTATTTGTAGTTAATAAAATATCTATTAGATTTAAAGAAAGTGTATTTATCTATTTGTAGTTCATAAAATATCTATTAGATTTAAAGAAAGTGTATTTATCTATTTGTAGTTAATAAAATATCTATTAGATTTAAAGAAAGTGTATTTATCTATTTTTCGTTTATAAAATATATATTAGATTTTAAGAAAGTGTATTTATCTATTTGTAGTGTATAAAATATCTATTAGATTTAAAGAAAGTGTATTTATCTATTTGTAGTGTATAAAATATCTATTAGATTTAAAGAAAGTGTATTTATCTATTTGTAGTTTATGAAATATCTATTAGATTTGAAGAAAGTGTATTTATCTATTTGTAGTGTATAAAATATCTATTAGATTTAAAGAATGTGTATTTATCTATTTGTAGTGTATAAAATATCTATTAGATTTAAAGAAAGTGTATTTATCTATTTGTAGTTTATGAAATATCTATTAGATTTGAAGAAAGTGTATTTATCTATTTGTAGTGTATAAAATATCTATTAGATTTAAAGAAAGTGTATTTATCTATTTGTAGTGTATAAAATATCTATTAGATTTAAAGAAAGTGTATTTATCTATTTGTAGTTTATGAAATATCTATTAGATTTGAAGAAAGTGTATTTATCTATTTGTAGTGTATAAAATATCTATTAGATTTAAAGAATGTGTATTTATCTATTTGTAGTGTATAAAATATCTATTAGATTTAAAGAAAGTGTATTTATCTATTTGTAGTTTATGAAATATCTATTAGATTTGAAGAAAGTGTATTTATCTATTTGTAGTGTATAAAATATCTATTAGATTTAAAGAAAGTGTATTTATCTATTTGTAGTGTATAAAATATCTATTAGATTTAAAGAAAGTGTATTTATCTATTTGTAGTGTATAAAATATCTATTAGATTTAAAGAAAGTGTATTTATCTATTTGTAGTTTATGAAATATCTATTAGATTTGAAGAAAGTGTATTTATCTATTTGTAGTGTATAAAATATCTATTAGATTTAAAGAATGTGTATAACTAACTATTTTCAAAACATCTGGTGAACGGAACGAATCTACCCATGTGGATTACACAATCATAGAAGAAATTGAACTTTTGGTTTACTTTCAGCAGCCTTCTATCTCTCGCTTCCCTTATGTTGTCATCTAGTCCTCACATTCTATGAGCGATTTTTCTTACAAAAAGAGAAGAATTGCTCTGTTCTGAGTCGTAATTTATCTATCCAACACTTATCGTTGGCTAGGTTTTGACGTTGAAGTAGTAATTCTTTTTTGCTTCTTACATGAAGTAGCTAGATGCCTTGTCTGGGGCGATTTCTATTTTTTTAAAAATCGGTAAAGGTTCCTAAGGTCAACATTCAGGTTTTTAAGTTTGACTAAAATTTGACTAAGTTCGAAAATAAACATCCCAAGTTCACAGAGAAGCACCTGAAGGAGGTCGCAGATTAACTCGGTCAAAGCGTTGTAAATATGACAACAAAGATGTAAATAGTAGTTAAACTAATCGAAATATTACATGCCATCAATCCGCACGCACCCAATTCAGAAATATATTCACAAACCATTCTTATTTGCAGTATTCTTTTAACGTTTCTCATCATTAACAATATATTGAACACTTTCCCTACCTTTCACATCGACTCAATCTATATATAGTCCAGTCAAAATGTGACTGAAACTCAAACGAATTGCTAACAAAGGATTTTGGGCCATGAATAAACTCTCTTTCAGATTAAAACAGTTTTCCAAAAGTAGCCTTGCGGAAAGGGGTCAACGGGCGCCATCTTTAAAATCCAACTTAACGATATTAAAATTTCGAGACATAAAATTCCTCACATTTCCAGACTAGTATGTCCATTATTCCTGACAATTACTGACAAAAATAAACGTTTTTCCCGAAAAAAACACCCAAATTACTTAAATTAGAAAAAAAAAAAAATTTGTTGCATGAAAACCCACACAGGACTCACCCCAAGCCAGCTTGACATTTTCTTGGTGTTTTAATTGTAATGATAGGTAGCTATATGCTTAATAATAAACTGACACCAGGAAATAACTAGCCTCTGCCATTGTTTCATGTTTTAATTTAATTTCTTATACAAATATAAATATAAAAGGTACAAAAACAGACTAACTAGCCTTTTTCAAGGCAACAAATGTCACATTAATTCCTGACATTTCATAAGAAATAGTTACAAAATAAGTACAATGAACAATAGAGGATTGGTCGAATGCTGGGGCAAGGCTCTTGCATAACTGCTACATAACAAGTTCATGAACGGACCAAAGAACATTTCTTGTCAAGAACTAGTCAAAGGTAACTTCATCATCATCAAGATCTAGCTGTGGGGAGTTGCTGCAGTGGAAGCCTTTGCAATTAACACACAAGTTTGAACAGTCAATGCCATGTTTGAACAGTCAATGCCATGTTTCTTGCAACTGCATCTTGCTGTAGTACACCCTGAAGTACAGTTACAATACATTTACAGGCAAGTCAGTCTTGATTGGTTGTAATTTACAATCTAAAAGTTTCCCTCTCCACTCGTCAGGTTTAAGATGGTTTCTTCATTTCCAGTCCTGAATTTGGAAGTAAACTCGAAGGCTGTGGAATTTCGTAGCTGCTCTTGTTATTGGCAATGATTTGACCTCAACATACTTTGAACCTTTTTCAACCTTTTCGCTTAAAGCGTCTCAGTCGGAGATGATTGATGTTTTCCCCATCATCACCATTGTACTGGCACGCTAAAGCCTTCTCCCCAGCTTCATTAACCTCTTCTGCACTGCTATCTTTGCCAAACACTTCTGCCAGTTTGAGGAACTTTCTATTGTACATCACCTTTCGAAGTGATGCTACCTTTCCCAATTCCATAAACATTAGATGTAGAATCACAACCTATTAGTGTATGGATGAAAAGAATGTTAGATCAGACCCCATCTCCCAAAGATTTCCTCATCTCTTTGATGTTCCAGACTTTCACACTTTTTGCACTATCCTTTGGTTGTGGCGTGAAGAAGATGTTGTAACCATCATCTCTATTAGCATGATAACATAGAAGGACTAATAGGTCAGTGTCATCTGTTATCAAAATAGTTTCTCCTGCCTGTGCCAGTTCTAGCGCAGTCTTCACAATGAATACGTCAGCGTCTCCAGATGCATGGTCTACTTTACACCCGGCTTCCTCCAAACTCTTCCCCAGCAAGTTGATGAACAATTGTTTGTTTTCTTGATTAGCTAAGAAAAGATCCTTTTTAAATTTGAACACCATTAAAGGGTGTCAGTGACACTTTAACACCAACAGAACCCCTGCCCGGCGCCAGTGCGTCGCGTCTTTAATGGATGGACCACTTTCATACCCATCAAAGACAATGCATGCTTTTCCATATCTAGTTGTGACATAGCTGCGGTATTGGGCACAGATATCATCAAATGTGTTTCCTTTTTGTCATGGGAGGCGTTGAAGTAGTGCTCCCCCATCTAAGAGATACTGTGGATCTGAAGACTGTGGACCTGATTGTACATGGGAAGTCAGTTCCCATATTGCGTCTGTCAAGATTGTTTTTTTGTCTCTCGCGCTAGTCTGCAAGAATCAAAATGTGCAGGTGGGTAACCACAAAGCTCATACTGGAAATGTTCTTGCTGCTGCTGAGTTGAGGGTTCATTGGCAGATAGCACACACAGTCTCTGGAATAAGAGTTGTGGATCAGTCTCAACTGGTTCATCTTTGCTGAGCGAAACTTTTGACGCAAGTGTAAATGCCTGATCCTTTCTTTTAAAAGTGTACATGTGGATATTTTCGCCAACCATTGAAGCTAAGAGTACCTCTCCTATAGAGTTGGCTCTGTTTGCATTCAGATGTTTGTCTCCAGTTACTCCATTTGATATGCTGTGAACGGACGTATCTTCCGTAAAAGGGTCATATGTCTGGAGAAATGCAAGGAGCTTCTATGTATGCCTCACATCTCGGTCTTTACTTGTTGAAGTAGGCTACTGGTGCTGGTCACTAGTGCCATAACGAATGCCTGCTAGTTCTTGCATGTTAAACTTTATTTCAGCTCACGCTGGCAGTGATAGCGTCCAAACCAATCGTTGATTTTCATTCATTCCTCTGCCACGAGTAAGACCTTCAGACGTCTTCATCATTCTCATTAGCACCTGCTCAATAACCAGATTCCTCGACAAGCCAGCCCAGTAGCGATCACTCCGTCTAATCGCATGGAATCTTTCAGAAAATTTCTGGTACACTTCAGGATGGCTTTTCGGCAGCTCCTTCATTTGTTGCGAGTACAAGTAGGCCAACTGTACATATAGGACGTGTCCTGCTGCAGCGAATATTGGCAGCATTTTCCTCAAAGCGTCAAGGTGCAATCCCCAGTTCCCGGTGCGCTCGGTTTTGATAAACAGTTGCATGATCTTCACCATATCAAGGTATTAAATCCGCCATTTTGCTGTTTTCTGGTCAACCATCGCATCCTTCACATGGTTGATTCTTAGGGCAAGACTCTGATGACAGAACAATGTTCAATGTATCAGTCCTATCAAGGAGACCTTTCAATAGCCCCTGAGCTTCTTTCGGGTCTTCATTTTGAGGAAATGACTCTTGCATAATTGTTGGTTTGATCATCCTCAGTGACATGTGAAACTGGCAAATCATAGGCTTTCGTTAACAAAATACCATTCAATGGCTCTTACAATTGCTTTGCCACTTAGCATGTGCTTCACTGTGTTTTCAGCATACACAAGTTCAGAAGTTCTTGCAATCCAGATCCTGTCATCAAATGACCAATTGACCCCAGAAAGCTCATCTGTGTATGGAGCTTACCAAGTCGCAAGACAAATGATTTCAGGGGATTGGAACTAGGCTGTGACTCGAACTATCATCATTGCTTTGTACCAAAGTGGTTGATTGAATGTTAAAATTGGTGTAATATTGTTTTTCCTGGCTAAATCACTAATGTAACATAACGTTGAGTACACGCAGGTTGAGTTACCAGGGTTCATGGCGATTATTAGCAGAAAACTGTGCCTGATTTCCCAGAATTTGTTCTTTTGTACACTGACTGCATAAGGCCTGACCATGCGGGTCTGGGCGGATGTGAAATTAGTAAAACCTCCGAAAGGATGTCAACATTAACAGTGTAATCGACAACTGTCTTGGACTGGAGCTCTTTAAATGTCACTGGTGGTTTGTTGGTGCGTTGTGAATCTAGGAACTTGATGTTGATTCTTCCAACCCTCATTATATATTCTGAATAGACCTGAATCCTTGGAACTGGCTGTGCTTTCACTTTCCCGGCAGTAAAATATGCTATGATGCCCATACTCTGGAATGTGTTGAATCCATCAATACTTTTTACATTATGGTCCACATTATCAGCTACGAACTGCACAAATTCAGTTTCAACAAGAGAGAGAGTTTCAGCGCCATGAACACGGGCAGCACGTCTTTCGAATTTCTGGACTTCTGAGTAAGATCAAGAGAAGCCATGCTTATTCAGAGTGTCAATTAAGAACTTCGATCCAAATCCGTCATGCATTTCCACTGCTAAACCAAACTGCAAAGGTGCAAGGAGAACTCTGAGTCTAGCAGCCTTCATTATCGCTTGACAAACTGATGCAAGTTTCAAATCATTGTATTTGCCTGCAAATATCTTTCTGAGAAAGATCAACAATGTTTTAGGAACATATTCAACAATCGCATCTTGTTCCAGATCATTCTTAGACGCGTAATATTCTGAACTTGTCTAGATACCTTTAATGTCATTTTGATAAGCTTGGTTGTCGTCTCTATGATTCTAATGGCCTCTGATTCTGAATTGTCTGTTGAGCGGCTCTGTGCATAGAATTCATGGAGAATACATTTTGCTGTACTTAAGAATGTAACAACATTATGTTTCCAATTAATTTCAGTTACAATGATTTTATCTGTAAATGTCCTAACGATCGAGATGTCATGTATGATAGACTGTATGGTTTAAAGCCAGTGTCCTCGAGAATTTCCTCCATTATTTTAACGAGATCGAAAATAGTGAGTTGCTCCTCGCCATCTTGCTGCAAATATTTAGCAACTTCCAGAAATGCCTGCTTTCTCTTTGAATCCTCTGGTCTACCAAGGTTTTGTTTCTTAGAAGAATCAGCAGAAGAGGATGCCTTAGGAATGTTTTTATTGGAATCAAAGTTCGCAAAACATGTTCTGCGATAACGTTCCTCTTCTGAAACAAGGTCAGCTACATAACCTATTCTACCGTTAACAGTGGATGCCCAGCCATTATTTTTTCGGGCTTTCTCACAAACTTTTAACACTCTGTCCTTAAACTCAAGTTGCTACATGGAAAACATCAACACCTCATTTCTTTCTGTCATATTTGTCCCCAGAACAACAAAAAGACAATGTTCCTTAAAGTTAAACACACACACAGAGGCTTGCACGGAATAGCATTTAATCATGGGTGGACCTGACTTTACGGGCAATTTCTATGTATTGGGGTTGATCCAATGCTGTCTGCATTTCTTGTGAAGACGTTGACCAATCTGAATTATGATCTTCTCTCCACGTTGTTCAGAAGCTCTGTTAATGGAATCGATTCCCTTCTGGCTGACGATGAATGTTTCTTCATTACTGGACAGTTCATTGTTGCAAATAGCACACATGTCAGTATCCAATTATTACTGGTACTTCACTTTGGCCAACCTGAAATTAGAATATGACAAAATATTAAGCTCCTGCAGTAATACAACAAAAGATACAAGAATAAGGCATAAGAAGTAATAATTATATTTAACTTTATGAAAACTGTTGGTTTTATCCAATTTCACATTGCTACATTTGGTATTTTTTAAAGATGAATTTACATAAATTGAGTTGAGAGAGAGGAGGCTAGAATCAGCGGCAATCTTTAAATATGGCGCTCGTTGATCCCTTTTTACAAGGCTAATTTTGGTACACTTTTTTTATTTGAAAGAGAGGTTATTCATGCCCAATATCCAAGTTAAAAACCTTTGTTAGCAATTTGTTTGAGGTTCAACCAAGAAATCAGCTAGATTGTCTAGACTAATAATACGAAAATTTATTTTTGTTTGCGATTGAATATAGCATTACACTGTTCGCCTGACATTTATTGAAATTAGATCTTTCAGATTTTAAGACATTTGTGTTTAATACAACCCACCACCCTGAGATGTACACTTGTTATAAATAATCAATTCTAGATAATATCTTTAATTCTGCCTCATATTTCGACTGACAATCCTTCTATTTAATTAACTCTTATTCTTGAGTGGCTCTACGCCTTGATAAATGGTTATCCAACATGAAAAGAAAAAAGACATCAAGCAAGATTATCAGAGTTTTTGAATTATAGATTGTATACAATTAGTGTAATACAAGTCATAATTTTAACCATAGTTTAAGTGGAATTATGGGTTCATGATGATTCGTAATATATGTGTCAAGATTAATCTATTAAACCAATCACGAACTATGATTTTGCTTCCGTGTTTAAATATCTTTTTATAACCCGTTTTTATAAGTAATCAAATTTGATTCAATCCTCTCATAATATTCTTCATTCAACTGAAAATTTACCGATCTTATTAGTACGTATCCTCGAGTGGATTTTAGCCTTGATATGTTGTGACACATCAGCAAATAAAAATAAATATATTTATTTTTATTAGTTTTATCTTGATTTGGTTTGGTTTGTCTGTTACGGCATATCAACCGATACTTGTAGACGATCCATTGCGCAACAATCGCTATTTTACCGATAGCTGGGAAGATATGTTCTATTCATTTTATCTATTATATCATAGTATACGTGAATGTAATAGATCTTTCTGGCTTAGACTATTTCATAATCAACATCTGTATCCATTGAACATATCGAGAACACTAGTTTTTGGTAATTCTAAACACTTTTGTTGCATATAAATTGCGGCCTTTATGGTTTGTTTTTGAATAGTTAAAACACTCACGTCGACACCGGGTCATGAGTTATAAATATTATCTAACCAAAATGATATAACTAATACACTATTATAACGCGTTAGTAAAGAGAACTTTAAATCTTATCATTAAATAGCATGTCTACTCGGCGTTGCCCCGGAGCATGTGTAACAGATTAAAAGAATTAAAACGTTGTGTGAAATTAAAGTGACTTTCTCTCTATCACACTTTCTCCAACTAAACTTAACTCTCTTTCTCTCTCCCTCTTTACCTCTCTATAAAACAAAGATACAACAATCTGACTAGTTGTTAACCTACTTTACGTATTGTTCTTTTAGCAACTAGTAAGAATGAAAAAACATATTCTGAATTACGGTGATCACAAAAGAATGAATTTCAGGATCAAACTAAATCGGATGGCGTATGCGTTGTAAGTGTATTTTGTGCTGATATTCATTTTTAGTCGGACACTCAACAACATAATTATGACTTACCTTGCTATAACAGTTGCTCAGATTACTCAGCCAAGAAAAGGCTCATTAGAAGTTTTAATAAGTGCGAGAGGTTGGACCCCATAAATACTTCCAAGCTATCAAAAATATATGGTGAGAACTATGAGAAAAAGAGATTACACGGTTTAAATAAGGGGTTTCGAAGATTTTGTGACGAGATGTAAAAATTAACCACATTTGTGGAATCGTTACAATTCTATTTAATTTGCCTGCGTTATCAAAGTTATTGATATCATATTATATTCACGTTTCAAATGGAAAGAGTAGGATGATCTATGGGCCATATACAACACCCCCCCATTACATACAGATTGCTACTCGTACTTATAAAAGTAATTAGTGTTCAAAACAGGTACTAATGCAAAGAAATGTGCTACTGTACTTCAGACACACACACTCATTAACATATATATATATATATATATATATATATATATATATAGAGAGAGAGAGAGAGAGAGAGAGAGGGAGAGAGGGGGAGTACTAGAAGGCTATAACAATGCAAGAAATGGAAATATGTCGCCGTTGAGAAGTAAGACAAAACAGTGATCTTAGTTATATATTTTTCAAAAACTTTTTTAATATATTTTTTTCATTACATGAAAAAAAAGGAAAGAAAAAAAAATTATTAAAAAAGTTTTTGAAAAATGTATGACTAAAATCACTTGTTTTTGTCTTACTTCTCAACGCCGACATAATTCCATTTCTTGCGTTGTGATAGCCTTCTAATACTTCACTATATACGTATTATACACGTATTACACACAATGCTTCAAGCAAACTACCTTTCTTTATTATATATATATATATATATATGCAAAAAGTAGCAAAGCAACACACGCTTATAAAGCAAAAGTGTGTTGCTTTGCCACTTTTTGCCTTTTTTTATATTAATGCAGAATATTGTATTATTAGGCGCCTTTAAGTTTATAGGACGTATTTTTCGTTCATATATATATATATATATATATATATATACATACATATATATATATATGTATTTTGCATTTTATACGTACGTTTAAGTACCAACAATATATATATATATATATATATATATATATAAATATATATAAATATATATATATATATCCTATATGTACTCAATCACCACACCCACGAAGATGACCGGCAAGATAAAAGTGAAAAGCACACATACTTAAAAAAACA
Organism: Sepiola atlantica; assembly: GCA_963556195.1. Taxonomy (NCBI): domain Eukaryota; kingdom Metazoa; phylum Mollusca; class Cephalopoda; order Sepiida; family Sepiolidae; genus Sepiola; species Sepiola atlantica. The sequence continues at coordinate 109,034,444 of OY744530.1, read as the reverse complement.
CATAACTTTGACTCAAGAAAAGCAAAAATATGAAAACACATACACACTCACCCACATGCGCAGAAATACCAAACTGTTAAAAATAAAAAACAGTTTTTTAAATGAAGAAAGCACAAAGGCATGCAACGCGTTAAATAATTATAAAATAATAACATGATAAAATAATCAAATAATAATATCATAAAAAATTGTTAAAAAAAGCGTTTTACAAAAGTTGGTAGCCTCACTCCTTTTTATATATATATATATATATATATATATATATATATATATATATATATATATATATATATATATATACCAGCAGGGCTACTCGGCGTTGCCCAGGGCAAAAGTATGACATATTTCCATTAAAATACCACCTCTGTCTGCACCTTCTATATACGTACTTATCTCTGCGCCGGTGAGCATACTATACACGTACCCATCTCTGCCCCGCTGTGCATACTACATACATTCCTATGTCTGCCCGGTGCGCATACAATATACGTACCAATGGTCGCCTCGATGCGTATACTATATACGTACCTGTATATGCCTATATGTGGATCGGTCTCTGCCCCGGTGCGCATACATAAGAACTCATATTAAGGCGCCCCTGTCGTATCAAAGAACCAAAATTATGATTGTTCATGTTGTGTCACTATCATGAAAAAAAACTTATATTCATACGCCCCTGTCGTATCAAAGAACAAACATCGGTGCGTATACTATATACGTACCTATCCCCGCCCCGGTGCGCATACTATATATGTACCTATTTCTGCCCAGGTTAGCATACTATATACGTAATGATCTCTGTCCCACTGCACATACTATATACGTAACTATCTCTGCCCTGGTGCGCATACTATATACGGATCTGTCTCCGCCCCAGTGCACATTCATAATAACACATATTAATGCGCCCCTGTGGTATCAAATAACTAAAATTATGTTTGTTCATGTTGTGTCACTATCATAAACAAACTTATATTAATGCGCCCCTGTCGTATCAAAGAACAAAAATCAAGTTTATTTAAGTAGCGTCACTATCATAAAAATGAACTCATATTAAGGCGTCCCTGTTGTATCAATAAACCCATATGGTGCCTTTGTGCCCCTGTTCATAAAGAAGAAGAAGAAGAAAAAGAAGGAGAAGAAAGAGAAGAAAAAGTAAACATATTCTTGTGCAAGAGCTCCCGGTCGCATATTTTTGCTAGTGTGAAGCAGAACAGATACTACATTACCTATCGCCGCCCCAGTGCGCATACTATATTCGTACCTATCTCTGCCCTGGTGCGCATACTAAATACGTACCTATTGCCGCCACAGTGCGCATACTATATACATACCTATCGCCGTCCTGCTGCGCATACTATATATATATATATATATATATATATATATATATATATATATATATATATATATATATATATATATATATACCAATCGCTGCACCAGTGCACATACTATCTACATACCAATCGCCACACCGGTGCGCATTCATAATAACTCATATTAATGCGACCCTGTAGTTTAAAAGAATTAAAATTATGTTCGTTCATGTTGTGTCACTATCATAAAAAATAACTCATATTAATGCGCCTATGTGTATCAAAGAACGAAAATCATGTTAATTCATGTAGCGTCACTATCATGAAAAGAACTCATCTTAATGCGCCCCTGTCGTAATAAAGAACCCATATGGTGCATCTGTGCCCTTGTTCATGAAGAAAAATAAAAAGAAGTAAACAAATTCCATAGGGGCTCAATATTACACAATCCCCCTAAAAACGTATTGCACAGTCGCATATTTTTTGTAGTTTGAAGCAGACCAGATACTACATAACCTCCATCCATCTCAAAAAGGGGGAGGTAACGCCAACCCTCCTAAAAATATTTATATTTTGTAATGAAAAAAAAAAAATTACCCCCCCCCCTATTTTTTTTTTACTTTTACTCTTTCTACCCAAACACTATTTTTATTTTTAAAAAAATGTCGTCCCCTACCCATTTTTTTTTTACTTTCCCCTACACGGAGAAATATTTTAAGTTGAAAAAAAAAAATACCCCCCCCCCAATTTTTTTTACTCTCAAAGAAATATTTTTAGTTGAAAAAAAATTACCCCCCCCCTAAAATTACTCTTTACTCTCCCCCACCCAAATGAAATATTTTTAGTTAAAAAAAAATTAACCCCCCCTAAAATTACTCTTTACTCTCCCCCACCCAAAGAAATATTTTTAGTTAAAAAAAATTAACCCCTCCCTAAAATTACTTTTACTCTCCCCCACCCAAAGAAATATTTTTAGTTAAAAAAAAATTAACCCCTCCCTAAAATTACTCTTTACTCTCCCCCACCCAAAGAAATATTTTAAGTTAAAAAAAAATTAACCCCCCCTAAAATTACTCTTTACTCCCCTCCACCCAAAGAAATATTTTTAGTTAAAAAAAAATTACCCCCCCCCCCCTAAAATTACTCTTTACTCTCCCCCACCCAAAGAAATATTTTTAGTTAAAAAAAAATTAACCCCCCCTAAAATTACTCTTTACTCTCCCCCACCCAAAGAAATATTTTTAGTTAAAAAAAAATTAACCCCCCCCCCCTAAAATTACTCTTTACTCTCCCCCACCCAAAGAAATATTTTTAGTTAAAAAAAAATTACCCCCCCCCCTAAAATTACTCTTTACTCTCCCCCACCCAAAGAAATATTTTTAGTTAAAAAAAAATTACCCCCCCCCTAAAATTACTCTTTACTCTCCCCCACCCAAAGAAATATTTTTAGTTAAAAAAAAATTAACCCCCCCCCTAAAATTACTCTTTACTCTCCCCCACCCAAAGAAATATTTTTAGTTAAAAAAAAATTACCCCCCCCCCCTAAAATTACTCTTTACTCTCCCCCACCCAAAGAAATATTTTTAGTTAAAAAAAAATTACCCCCCCCCCGCCTAAAATTACTCTTTACTCTCCCCCACCCAAAGAAATATTTTTAGTTCAAAAAAAATTAACCCCCCCCTAAAATTACTCTTTACTCTCCCCCACCCAAAGAAATATTTTTAGTTAAAAAAAAATTACCCCCCCCCCTAAAATTACTCTTTACTCTCCCCCACCCAAAGAAATATTTTTAGTTAAAAAAAAATTACCCCCCCCCCCTAAAATTACTCTTTACTCTCCCCCACCCAAAGAAATATTTTTAGTTAAAAAAAAATTACCCCCCCCCCGCCTAAAATTACTCTTTACTCTCCCCCACCCAAAGAAATATTTTTAGTTAAAAAAAAATTAACCCCCCCCCCTAAAATTACTCTTTACTCTCCCCCACCCAAAGAAATATTTTTAGTTAAAAAAAAAAGTTCCCTCTCCAAATATTTTTCGTTACAAATACAACAAAGAAAAAATTTTTTTTACCTTCCCCACACAAAGAAATCTTTTTTTGTTAGAAAAAAAAAATTCCCCCTCCCCCAAACATTTTCTTTATGGAGGATAAAGAAAATGTTTGGGGGAGGGGGAAATACTTTTGTGTAAAAAATTAAATAAAAATTTCCCTACCAAAAAAATATCCCCTCCTCCCACCAAAAGAATATGTTACTCTCCCCCACCCGAATAAATATGTTTCGTTAAATTTCCTATGAACCGTTCACTGCAGAAGCATGTACCCTATATTGCCGAAGCACTACTATGTTCTATGTACCCTATACAGCGGAAGCACAGATATTTCCTATGTATTCTATACTGCATAACCACCTATATTGCCTATGTACTCTATACTGCAGAAGTACCAATATTTTCTACGTACACTACACTGCAGAAGCACTGATAATTCCTATGTACCCTATACTGCAGAAGCACTGATATTTCCTATGTACCCTAAACTGCGGAAGTATCAATATTTCCTATGTACCCTATACTGCATAAGTACCTATATTACCTGTGTCCACTTACTGCCGAAGCGTCAATACTTTCTATGTACGCTATACTGCCGAAGCGCCGATATTTCCTTTGTACCCTATACTGCATAAGCACCTATGATTCATATGTACTCTATTCTGCAAAACCACGATATGTATTATGTACACTTTACTGCAGAAACACCGATATTTCCTATCTATACTATACTGCAGAAGCGCCAATAGATTCTATGTACCATAAACTGCAGAAGCACCGATGCTTTCTATGTACCCTATACTACACTAGACTTAATATTTCATGGGGACACTATACTGCTGAAGCAGCGGTATTAACTAGGTACCCTATACTGCAGAAACACTTATTTTTCTTATGTACTCTATACTGCAGAAGCACCGATATTTCCTATGGACCCTATACTGCATGATCACCTATATTACCTATGTACCCTATACTGCAGAAGCACCGGTATTTTCTAGGTACCCTATACTGCAGAAGCATCAATCTTTCGTAGGTACACTACACTGCGTCAGCACTTATAATTCCTATATACCTATACTACAGAAGCACCGATATTTCCTATGTACTCTATACTGCGAAAGCACTATATTTCATATGTACCCTATACTGCATAAGCAAATATATTACCTGTGTACACTTACTGCAGGAGCCCCAATAGTTTCTATGTACCCTATACTGACGAAGCACTAATATTTTCTATGTAACCTATACTGCGAAAGCACCGATATTTCCTATGTGCTTTATACTGCATATGCACATATAATTCCTATGTTCTCTATTTTGCAAAAGCACCGATATTTCTTATGTACAACTATAATAGAGAAGCACCACTATTTTCTATGTAACCTATAGTGCAGAAGAACCGATATTTGTATGTACCCTATACTGAACATGCACTGATGTTTTCTATGTACCCTTCCTTGCACAAGAATTTATATTTCATGGGTACACTATATTGCAGAAGCACCGGTATTACCTAGGTACCCTATACCGCAGAAGCACGTATATTTCTTATGTACCCTATACTGCAGAAGCACCGATTATTTCTATGTACCCTATACTGCGTAAACATCGATATTACCTATGTACTCTATACTGCAGAAGCACCAAACTTCCTATGTAAACTAGACTGTGGAAGCACTGATATTTTCTATGTACCCTATACTGCAGAAACACGGATATTTCCTATGAACCGAATACTGTGGAAGAACCAATATTTTTTATGTACCCTATACTGCATAAACACGTATATTACCTGTGTAAACTTACTGCAGAAACACCTATAGTTTATATGTACTTTATACTGCAAAAACACTAATAATTTCGATGTACCCTATACTGCGAAAGAACCGATATTTCCTATGTACCCTATACTGCAAAGGCACCAATATTTCTCATGTACACTATATTGCAGAAGCAACGATATTTCCTATGTACACTATACTGCAGAAGCACCACTAGTTTCTATGTACCCTACTCTGCCCAAGCACCTATATTTTCTATGTACCCTATACTGCACGAGAACCAATATTACATGGGTACACTATACTGCAGAAGCACCGGTATTACCTAGGTACTCTATACTGCATAAGCACCTATATTACCTATGTAACCTATACTGCAGAAGCACCGATATTTCCTATGTACACTACACTGCAGAAGCACCGGTATTTCCTAGGTACCCTATACTGCAGAAGCACAAATATTTCCTATGTACGCTACACTGCGTCAGCACTGATAATTCTTATGCACCCTATACTGCAGAAGCACTGATATTTCCTACGTACTCTCTAATGTGCGGCTATTGATTGAGCAACCCTTGTTTCAGTACAGACTTTTGTTAAGAACATGTTCGGCTTCTGATTAGTCAATCCTTGCTTCACTATACACTTTTGTTAAAAAAAGGCTCGGTTGTTAGGTAGGAGGGGAAGAAGAAAGGAAGGTAGAAAAGGTGGTAGTAGGAGGGGGAATAACAAAGAAAGGAAAGAAAGGGTGTAGTGGGAGTTAATTTCTTCCCGACACTCCCTTCCTCTGATGTCATTTCCGGTAGAATGATGACTGCCATTTTTTCTCAAATCATACATAATATTATTAATTTTGTCCAAAATAAGTACATGATAACGATGAAAAATGGAAGAAAAAAGCTATCCCCATTGGAGAAAAGTGCCTTTTTTTTCTGATTCTGAGACATAATACGTCCGAAGGCTGGCCGGTTCGAATGATATCAACTGTGTGATAGTTTGTTGAATACATACATAATACATACATACAGACATACAGACACACATACATACATTTCCCATTCATATAATAGACTAGCAGGGCTACTCGGCGTGGCTCAGAGTCATAAACACACCAAATAGAAAAAAAAAACGTGTGTAACATCTTTATATTCAAACTTATATTTCTCTCTCTATATATAGCCGTCCCTATTATCTTTCTCCCTTTCTTTTCCCTGGTCGCCTCATTTGGCTGCCCCCTCTCCCCATTGCCACCTTCTCCCTGTTGCCTTTGACAAAAGCTGTCTCTTCCCCACCACTCTTCTTCCATTGCCCAGGGCAAAAGTATGACATATTTCTATTAAAAGTACCACCTCTATCTGCGCCTTCTATATACATACCTATCGCCATAATGAATATATATCTATCGCCGCCCCGGTCCCCATACTATATACGTATCAATCGTCGTTCAGGTGCACATATTATATACGTACCTATATCTGCCTTGGGGCAAATACAATATACATACCTATCGCCACCCCATAGTGTATACGTACCTATCTATGTTTCGGTGCGCATACTATATACATACCTATCCCCACCTTGGTGCGTATACATAAGAACTCATATTAATTCACCCCTGTCGTATTAAAGAAGCAAACTTATGTTCAATTATGTTGTGTCACTATCATAAAAAAGTAACTCATATTAATGCGCCTCTGTTGTATCAAAGAACAAAAATCAAGTTTATTCATGTAGCGTTACTATCATAGAAATAACTTATTAATGCGCCAGTCATATCAAAGTAGCCATATGATGCTTTTGTGCCTTGTTCATAAAGAAGAAGTAGAAGTGAACGTATTCCATAGAGACGCAACACTGCACCAGCCACCTAAAAACGGTATAGTGCACAAGCCCCCGGTCGCATATCTTTGCTAGTTGGAAGCAGAAAAGATACTACATCACTTCCACACCTCTCAAAGAGGAGGAGGTAACGCCAACACATAATTATTTTTTTCTTTACTTCACTGATCAAGACGTTATTGTAAGGTGATGTCGGAGGGGGAAAGAAAGAAAAGAAGAAAAGGTGGGGGATGATGGAAGAAGTTAGATTAATACATATAGATTTTTAGAAGTGTGCGGCTATTGATTGAGCAACCCTTGCTTAAGTATACACTTTTGTTAAGACATGTGTGGCTTCTGATTAGACAAGCCTTGCTTCACTACACACTTTTGTTAAAACTAGCTCGGTTGCTAGGTGGGAGGGAAAGAAGAAAGGAACATAGAAAGGGTGGTAGTGAGAGGGAAAATGAGAGAGGGAGGTAAAATGGAAGTAGTGGGAGTACATTTCTTTTTGCCACTCCCTCACTCTGATGTCATTTCCGGTTGAATGATGACTGGCATTTTTTCTCAAATTGGAAAATGGAGGAAAACAGCTACACCCATTGGGGAAAATGGCTCCGTTGACCCCGAATGAGTGAAAGTGATGGACAGAAGATAAATACTTAATAACCACTTGATTAATTATTTTCAAATTACGGCTTATTGGAATAATTAAAAGTGAAGTTTCTCCAACATAATTCCATCTCAAAATTAGGCATGTGTTTTTCTGTGATTAAAATATCTAAGAATAAAACACCGCGAAACAAACCTTGATTAACTCACGTCGGTCTTAAGAATCGAAATATATAATCTCATAATTTCGAAAATTCTATTAAACTGTCTAAATCTTATTTATTTAATATTCATTTTTTTATGAACGGTTATTAATTTTTTTTACCAAAATGTATTTGTTTTTAAACCTCCTAATTAAAATTGATTTTCAAAAAGGTCAAATTGTAAGTTCTCGTATAGCAGACGTTTACATAACGAAAACAGACGTAATTCTTGACAGTCTTTGAGAAAGATTGAAACACTTTTTCGTCGAAACAAAACTTTGTTACGTAAATTATTAGAAAGGAATCACAAAAGTTCAGCTTCGAAAATTACGGCAGAGCCAAATGATCTCCGCCAGAATCTCGTTTTCACAACAACTGTTTGCCAAGAGCTGTCAAAGTCGGAACACCACTACTTTCAAAAGCAAACGTGTCAAAGCGTTTAGAGCGCAAAGAGACTAACTCTGAGAATTTCTATTTAATTTGTTATTTTTTTATAGGTACGTATATAATTATCTTAATTTCGACCACTGTCTTAGTAAACATGTAGAGACGTATCTTAAAAAAATAAATGTTTGTGTTTACCTTGCAATAGTTAGTCACCTCAAAATAAATACTCCCCTGAGCTATACGCTATGCCTCGCCCTGCAAAACCTCTACAGCAAATATCCGCTTAGCTATCACCACGACAAACAACATTCATTTCTTCATCTGTGTACCAAGAAATAAACGGAACTTCAGAACTGTCAATCTGTTGAATAAAATACCGTAGGAGTGCTACAACATACTCGTCTTTAAGTCCAACACGTGTTCAGCCGTCCTCCTAAGTAATCAAATACTGCAGTTTTTACAAATTGTTTCCAATCCTCTCATAGTGTTGTTCTACATTAAATTGTGTAATATTTGTTAATAATTTAATTTTGTTCAGAGTCAACTATAAATGGGGAATCTATTTGATGAGAATGGCTGGTATTGGTATGAAGCTCCTATTTCAGAATTAATGTAGGATTTACCGTTTATGTATGAGATATAGTGGCTTTCAACTGTCGGGGCTTATAAAATTACCCTGTCTCTTAAGCAACCTTTTAAAAGGGCAGTACAAGAAGTAGAACAAAATATGACCACAGATGCTACACTGTGATCATAGGCATCTGGTGTTGTAATACTCGATAAGCGAGGTCACTTCGGGCGGGGATCGTGAGGTAACATCTATTCTATGTTCTCTCGGAAGAGATTGGACCTTTCTAGAGGAAGCCAATTTTTATTTTTGTCGCAATGCAGACTTCCTATTTCTGGGGAGTTATGTTTTCCCACATTAAAAAAGCGACCTTCTACCTAATTTTGCTGTCGTTGGAAGGTAAGTAAATATGGACACGTCTCGGTCTCTTTGCTGCACCTTTTTCTTATTTTAGCGTTACCGCCACCGCTTTATGCACAATCGAGAGCTATATTTGTCTGCCAGAGAAGTACACACGCAACCACAATTAGAAGAACGAGGTTTGCTTCTTTCATATTACGATATTGCAAAAAGCAGAGGCGTCAGACTGACTTGCTCACGTTATAAATATCATCACAACGTTCTCTTTCTTTCTGTAGTTCATTACAGGAGATCTAGGGTAACGGATGGACTACGCTGACACGGATCTGCTGCATTGGCTTTCGAATAATCGCACCTCCACGGAATGCACATACGATATGTAATATACTTACAAAGACACACACACAGCACACTTATAAACACACACACACACACATATATATATATATATATATATATATATATATATATATATAGATATATCTATCTTTATAAAGTTAGGTATGTTATATGTTTATGTATTAGTATGTACAAGATTCACTACTAAACTAATTAACTGATCATTATGTATTTTGGAACCACATATACTAGACGTGAGTGTCGTAACGTGAGCTATATTAAGTGTAATTTAGTTTCATGCAAAGGGGTAAAAAAGAAGTGAAATCTTTTCGTGGGAATTCTGATACGTCCGATTTTTGTGAAATTCTGACGATAATTTATTAAAATACATTTCCTAAATTTCAGTGTATTTGGTGTCTTTAAAAGAGGTTAAAGGAGCATGATATGGGCACAAATTCAAATATTTCAGATTTGCATTGAATTCAATTTATAGTCATGAGACACCAATTAAGTAAGATTCTGATTCATGTTTCTTCTTAAGACCCCTGAAGCTTAAGCCTGACATTTTAGACATTTTTCAGAATCAAACTTATATAATGTATTTTGATCAGAATTGAAAACAAGATTCAAGATATAAGGTTTAATATCCTTATATGTTAATTTTGGTATCATTATATTTTCATTAACGTAAGGTACATGAAAGTGGTAAAACACTGCATTATTGGGGGAATTAATTTTATGCGTCCTGCGACGTGTATTCTTCTATTATTTATATGAAGTTGGCTATCTTTATATATTTATATATTTTTATGTATCGGATTAACTCCTGAATTAATTAACCGATTATTATCATTAATTTTGAAACTGAGATTCGAGGCGTATAGAGTTGCAATTCAGGATATATTTAGTATAATTCAGTTTTATGCAAAATTAGTAAAAAGTGTTTGGAAGTCTGTCGGAATCATTCAGATACCTCCGATTTTTGTGAAATTTTAACAAATAAGTATTAGACATCGATTACTAAATATTTCTTGAATTTCAATTTATTTGCACTATTTTAAAAGTACTTCAAAAGTTGCATAATATTGACACCACCGCCCATTTGAACATTAAAACTTTTCGGATGTGCATTGGGTGTTACCCTTAGTTAGTAACCATGAATTAAGCAAGATTCCTTGAATTTTAATTTCTTCTTAAGACTCCTTATGCCTTTTCTTTAGACATTTTCTAGAATCAAAACCGTATAAAAAATGTTTATCAACATCGAAATAAGGATTCTCGACATAAATACTATTATATCTTGATGTTAATTTTCGTAAAGGCACATATCAACCCATATTTTGATCTCAGCTTTGCGTCAAATGGCTGTTTGTTTTCATTAATTAGTTATACACTAAAAAATTCCACACATGAAAGTATTACAAAATTCACAATCTATTTTGGAATCCAATTGTATTTGGCACGAATTAATTTCCGTCTTTTTCTGAATTTTAACCAAGTCTCAGTCATATATGTTTATGGGTCTTTGTTTTATCGCCATTAAATAATATTCCGGGACACTTTGGTGATCGTATCATAAGTATATGTGATTATGTATTAATTTCACATTCAGCAGAACTAAACTGCCCAGATGTTTATCTGTGAGGTCATCTTAAATATACTGTCTATCAAACTAATCCCCAGACTATTCTAGAATTGAAGAGGGTAATCACAGACAAAAAAGGAGTATGTGTTACATAGCGTTCATCTGCGTCGTGTATAAATTAGTATACACAGCTGTCGATAACCCGTCGCCTTCGACGTCCAAAATATCTGAGAGGAACGCAGACATTAATTCAAATGGCAGATTTTTAGTTCAGACAGGTAAATTACAGGAAACCAGAGAGATAAATATACTTAAGATATAGGCTACTGTATTAGACCACGAGAGAGAGAGGGAGGGTAAGACAGAGACAGATACAGAGACAGAGAGACAGAGATAGATAGAGAGAGACAGACAGACAGACAAACAGAGAGATAGAGATAGACAGAGGGCTTGCTTGAGTTGCTTACTATTGTACTTATATCCTCACTGTTTTTTTCGTTGGACGACTGTGACAGTATCGAACAGCCCCACGGGAATTGGAGCCTAAGATACAGCACTAGTATGAATGGAGACCTTAAAATCAGTCTGACATATGAACAGCTGGGTAATAAAATCTGAAGTCATCCTGACCAGACCCTAGGGGGAGAAATAGAATTACTTGTCAAGTAGCATAGGTAATTGAGATATATATGTATATATATATATATATATTTTATTGGCACTTCTCAAATGTAGATGAAGCTGAATTTGGTTGTCATAGACAAAAGAAGTAATCGGTCAGTTGCTAGCCGGGAGAGCTTTTGTGAACCCCTCATAGAGAGAAATAAATTACTTTCTGAAGTAGATAAAAGCCGGGCCGAATTTGTTTTTCAGAGACAAATGAGACACATCAGCTGTTAGATGGAAGTCCTTTTATGGACTGGATCATTTGCCGGGGTAGGGTTGCTTTTATTGAATACCGTGGGAATAAATAAATTACTTCTCTGTGTTAGATAACGCCATATTTGTTATTCAGAGACAAAGGACATTCAGTTAGCGGGTCCCAATAAAAAGAAAAGATAAGATCGTTTTAGTTAGTCAGTGATACGGTTCGCGAGAGAATCGGACGAAAGGACACGCTTCTGTTCCCCCCTCCCCACGAAAACATCACATCAGTCCGTTTGTATTTTTTTCCCGCCAGAACTTAGAACAGAATATTCGCTGACAAATGAACAAGTCGCCCGAATTACTAGTTTTTCGGTCAAACAAAAAAAAAAACACAGTTGAAATTTAACATTACCAAACTGCCTTGCTTTGTAACAAACACGTGTAAATTATTATTTCTGTTTTTTAAATAATTAGTCCTCTAACAAAACCACAACAGACCACGTCGTTACAGACTTAATTCATTTCATTCAACCGTTCTGCATGAAATGACCCTTCACTTCACAGCGATACCAAGTTGCGGATCCAACCCGGCTGATCACTCACTGATTCAAACAAACACAACGTGAGAGTGACTGATCGCCGGACCAGGCGTTTCAGCATCTGCCACTTTCATCAAGGCGGCCACCTTTCCAAAGCAGTACCCGCTGACCACCAAATCCAGGAACGGCCGAACTGGTGACGTCACGAAAGCTGGAGGAGTGGTGCACACGACACTTTTCTCAACCGAGCAACATTTCCTCTTCTTCGGAAATCACGTGTTTTCGTCAACTTCCGTTTACACGCTAAGGTTAATCAGTTGACCTGTAATCCGCCAATCACTCTCTCAATTAAAGGTAGCGGCTTTCGTTATGTAACATATGTCAGGATAATTGGCAGTTTTTGCATGTCGTATCCAAATGTTCTTATTACTGCATGACTTTTGATGCTTTTTATAGTGAAGAGAAGATAACCTTCATTTGAAAACTGTTGATATTCATGAGTTTAGCTGTGGCTGAAGTTTTTTGTTCAAAATATAGTTGGAGTACAGAAAGGATTGGGATTTTATTAACAATTCTGTTGGTTTGGATTTAAGAGAATGGCTCACTCTTTTATGATTTTAAAATGAGTACTGTGTTACGACAAATAAATCTAAAATCACTGAATCGTTATTATATAAACCACAAAGGGTTTACATGACGTAAAATCGGTAACATAAACCAAAATAACTTTATCATGCATTATGATTAAAAGGGTTGATATGCGTGAAACTAGACCAACAAAATCAATATAATTGAATCAACTATTAAAGAAAAATAAAAAAGATTATATGTCGTAAAACGCATAAGTTAAGTGTAATGACTAAATCCCGGCAGTAATATCCCCCAACTTGGTTGATGTGCCGTAAAATCAACACAACAAACCAAACCAATCCCAAACAGGTATGTATTTCTGTTTCTTTTTGGAATGTCAGATACCAACTTTACACACAAACGCAGATACAGTCTTGGTTTTGCTCAGTGATATTTAGACTGGATAATTATTACAAATTTACTGACATGAAATGTGTCGCTTATATGTGAAAATGGCGGAGTCAGGTTAAAAATGGTGTTTTTGACGGGCAAAAATAAACACTAAGTCTGACTCGTGCATTTGTCGTTATTATAGTTTATGTGTTGAAGGCCAATATTTGGCCTAGTACATAGCTTGACTTTCACATAATGCGGACCTTTTGATGCCTTTTGATAATAAAGAGAAGATAACCTTCATTTGAAAATTCACCGACTGAAGTTTACATCAGATACATAGCTTATGTTATTTATATTATGAATCTACTAAATCACGTCCTACGCTACAACGTTTGGTAACTCATGCAAAATGAAGCGTCACATTCCCACAAAATAACGTGCACTAAAGAGCTTGCATTTCTCTGTGTAATATTCCAATGAGCGGGGGTCGATCAGCTCCAGGTGGCTTATACTTGATTTGGTGGGAAATAGCTGAACATCATCGTTGATACGTACGCAATTGGTTCAATGGATAGTGACGTCTATCAGCAGTAGTGGCGGTGGTAGTCGTTAGGATGCTGATAATTTACTTTTACTATTTGTTTCTGAAAATAGAAGCAATTAAAACAACAACAAATAACACGTCGACCCCTTTTGCATTCATCTGAATTTAACTAAAATAACCCGCATTACTCACATTTACAGCTAGCAGCCCCAGGATTATTAATGATCGGTTGATTTGTTTAGTAGTGAAGGTGACGGTGGTCAAGTGGATAATGACATGAACTGACGACCTAGATGTACCAAGTTCGAATCCAGTCGGTTCCATAGTACCACTTTTACTTAGGGATATTGGCGACCATTACGTGGCCCCTCCTGAAAGAATGTCAGCAACAGAATCATCCCGGCCAACAAAGTTGTAACATTTTGATTCAGATGAATGTACTTTTACTTTACGAGTGAGTCCTAAGTGAGCCATATATAGGCACGCCTTACTTGAATACCTCCATCTTTTCGACTTGAACTTTTAGCTACTTCGCTTCTCTAGATTTCCCTCTACCCTTCACCCTACATTTGATTCATATTTCTGAATCTTCGGATATGCTTAAATGGACATTCTATGATTCTTCAATGAAGATGATTTTGTTAGAATATTTTTCTTTAATATGTAAAAACATAAACAACATTTTCAATATTTTTTACATTTTTATATCTTTAATATTTTCATGTTTTCAAATGTTTGTTTAACAGTAATATAAACTTTACTGACTAATCCGTCGTATTCTCTTCTGATGATGAGAGCTGATCTTTGAAAATCCATGCATTTAATACAGAAACACACTTTTATTATATCATTCTTGTTTGAACAGAATTTAATTCATAACCGGCAATACACCAGCGCGAAAAACACCCATATATATATATATATATATATATATATATATATATATATATATATATATATATATATATATATATATATATATATATATATATAGGAAATGAAAAAAGGAAATACCAAGAGATATTTTGTATATATTCATCAACGTTTCGTCTTTATTGTAAGACTTCATCGGGATGATAATTTTAAGAAAAATGTCATGCAAGTACATCGAAATATTGGGTTGACATGATGGGTTGATGAGGAAAAGTAGTAGCCGTGGCTACTAAAAGGGCTGAGAGAAGGCAGTCCGTAGCAGAGAGTGAAATGAATA
Organism: Sepiola atlantica; assembly: GCA_963556195.1. Classification (NCBI taxonomy): domain Eukaryota; kingdom Metazoa; phylum Mollusca; class Cephalopoda; order Sepiida; family Sepiolidae; genus Sepiola; species Sepiola atlantica. Next base: position 109,019,294 of record OY744530.1, on the reverse strand, counting down.
TGGAAGGCTGTGAGTGAAAAAGGCGAGGGTGGGAGTGTTAGTGAATTTGTCTTAGGGTGGAAGTAAGGGAGAGGGTGCTGAGGTTTTTGTTGTGGTGAGGTTCGGCATGGATTTTGAGGGGCTGGGGAAAGATGAGGGAAGGTGGGAACTCTGTGTCTTTGGAATGTAGGTGGTATCATAGTTTTAGAAAAAGATTTGAAGAAATGAAGATAATTTGAAAGTAGGCAGGTGGGTGGGTAAGAGTATAAAATATGTGGTCGAAAGGGTGAGATGGGTGAGGGAGAGAGGGGAGATGATTATTATTCGCTTGCAGTTTTTATCGAAGTATTTACTCGCTGATAATAATCGGTACTTCTCCATCGATTAACATCAACTCTACCTAGTTTTTCAATACTCTCCATACTATTCTATTACTCACTTCGTGTTCGTGCCTCAGTCGTTACCCCTGATTTAACGCTAATAACGGTCAGTAGTTTTCTCTGTAATCTGAGCAACAATCAGCCTCCCCAATATTCAAGCACTCTGTTCTATTCCAATGGAGGTCTGAATGGTGCTATTCCTCAGCAGGATTTTAATCCTTTCAGAACAACCGCACCAAATCTCTGTTGTCCGAACTGATATTAGGACCACGATAATTTCCTTGCGGTGGTTCAAGTTTTAGTATTTTTTATTCGAGTTTCTATATACTTGTCTTGCCACGAAAACAGAGTTAGACACTATGTCGATATTCAATATGAGAAAAGTAAAGCTCACCAGAAAGGCGCACTCTGGATTAGATTAATACCTTTCCTGGGTCAACTAGAGAAATGAGTTTTTTTATAGTTACATTCAAGTATTCTCTACTGGTATTTCTAAATAGTCACCGGTTTCAGTGTAACGTTGCTTACCTTCTCAGTACTACCGAAGACCGGTGTCTAATGTATATTGTTATTATGAGTTATAGTACACGAACATTAGGAAAAATCAAGAAAAATACCACAAAGCTGATTATTTCAATCTTCCATCCATAATATGCCTTGATTTTAAAATGTTAACCTTTTACGTCTTTGAATGAAGTCATATTTGTGTATTGCATGCAACTTCGTTGAATGTATTTCTTATTTTCTGTCTTTTGCGTTTGTATAGTCTTTCCCAAATGAACAGGATCCACCACGAATGACTATATGATGTATTTTCTTTGTAACTTTGTTGATACTTAAACATTTCTTCAATTTCATGTTTTACTCGAAATCGGAAATCGGATAATCTTATTTTATAAGCATTTTGATATACATTTTATTTCATTTACATTTGTTTTCAGATATATATTATATGCACAGGTTACATGCCCATGATACATTTATTATGTTGAAATAAAATGCTATACATACTTATTGTAAATTCTGTATTTATTGATGTCTTTAAAGTATGGTCTTTTTAAATACTTGCTTTTACAGCTAATGACTTTTGTTATGTTTCGACAAATTACTTTTTTCTTTCCTATGTTTCCGAGTAAATATCTAATCATTCATTAATTTCTTCCTATTAAAGTAAGTATTCTTCAATTTATTAACGTTGAACTATTTTCAAAATGGCTGTTCATTCAATTCATCAATTTATTAACGTTAAACTTTTTTCAAAATGTCCGTTCATTCAATTGATCAATTTATTAACGTTAAACTTTTTTTCACAATGGCTGTTCATTCAATTCATCAATTTTTTAACGTTACACTTTTTTCAAAATGGCTGTTCATTTAACTCATCAATTTATAAACGTTGAACTTTTTCAATATTGCTGTTCATTCATTCAATGATCAATTTAACCCTTACTCTAATGTACATTTATCCATTTATTAATGTTTCCCGTTTTTCAAATAAATTCATGTATTTATTCTTATCCATATTAAAGTAACTATTTATCGAGTTTTGTATGTTTGCCCTTTTCTAAATAATTATTTTAAGACCATAATCTTATACCCTATGGAGGTAAGTATTCATCAATTCATTCAACTTATCTTTTTGCGAAGTAAGTGTTAATGCAGTCGTTAATTTTCTCGTATTGAAATAAGTATAAATGAAGACATTAAAGTTGTCATTTTCGAAGTAAGTGTTAATACATACGTTAATTTTCACGTATTGATGTAAGTATTCATCAAGTCATTAATGTTAGCCCTTTACTGAATAATTATCACTGAATCATTCACGTTCCCCGTATTAACTCATTAACCCTAACCCTTTTCTAAGTAATTGAAAAGTAATTCATTAATTTAAGTCGGAAGTTAAGTAAGTAAAGATCAACGTTAGCCCTTTCTGAATGAGGTATTAATTTAAGAATGTTGAAATTTGTTAATTTCACCTGAGGTTACACTCAGTCATAAATACGAGCTCTTAGCCCTCATGTTTTTGTCTATCACTTTTGAAATAGTGAAAATGTATGCATTACAACTCGTGCACAAACTTTTTCCTCGAGCCAATATAAGTCAAATAATATTTGTAAATTTAATCTGCTATTGTTATCAGATGGTTTTCAATATTATATTTCCTAAACAAAGGCGGAAGACGCGAATGTCAGCGACAATTTTCCATCCGAGATATCACATTGCTATACTTTCTATTTCGGTAGGTAAAAGATGACACTTAGCCTGTTTTTCTCCTCGTGTGACATCAGCAATCAATAGCTATCCTCTATCACACAAGATTCTATGGTCGTCTGTTGTTACCCGATCTTTAAATTCCTTGTCAGTGTGACGCCTTCAGGTGTTTCTTGCCCGTTCTCATCCACGCTTCAACTGCGCCTTTCACATCATAGCTTACGGTTTTAAGTAGGTGTTATATGTTTCGTTAATAGCTCGGAAACGTCATACACACACCCACACACACCCACACACACACATATATATATATATATATATATATATTTATATATATATATATATATATATATATATATATATATATATGTGTGTGTGTATATACATATGTATTATATGTATATATGTATGTATATATATATTTTTTGGTTCATTTGCTTTTGACACCTGAAGATGATTCGACGAAGAATCGAAAACGTTCGTGAAACATATGAAATCTAATGAACATTTTTTTAAAAATTAAATACAAAAAGACCATCAGAAAAATGAAAAAAAATAAAAAAGGTATAATTAAACAGAAAAATTCTGTTATTTAAAACAATGGTTACATAAATGAGAACAATATATATGTATACATCCATATATATATATATATATATATATATATATATATATATATATATATAGGGCATAATAACGTTGACACAAAGGTTCCAGTTAAGTCACCGCGGTTAAGCAACGTTCGGCCTGGTAAGTACTAGCATGGTGACAATTTGCGAATGCCAGACGCTGTGTGTGGACACCTATGTATGGGCTAATCGTGTCGCAAACCCGCATTGCTTAGCGTGGCGACTATGGCAAAAAAACCTGAATGACAATCACTAATAAAGTGTCGGAAACCATGATATATATATATATATATATATATATATATATATATATATATGTATATGTACATGTATGTATATATGTATATATCTATAAGTATAAATACATATATGTATATTCATATATGTATGTATATATGTATATTATTATATATGTGTATATTTAAATATATATATATATATATATATATATATATATATATATATATATATATATACACACATAGTAAATTAATATATATAGAGAGATGTAATCAGTTCACGGAAAATCATAAACGCACAGGTGCACATTACAATTTCGTTCCGAGTTTATTGGACGATTTTAGAAGCAAAGTAAATCTTAATGTCTGCTTTTTTTTCCTGTGTATTAGGATATTCTGTAAAAGATTTTCAAGAACCATTTATTTTCTTCAAGCCTTTAATGAAGTGTGAACAGAGTTTTTCAAAACATCCAACTTCAGGCTACCAAGGTTTTTCTGTCAAGGTCATTGATATATTAATATATATACATACATATATATATATATATATATATATATATATATATATATATATATATATATATATATATATATATACATGCGATACACCCGAAAAACTTAGATGTAAGTTCACACAACTAGATATAGTGGACATCTACCCATCCATAACCAAAGGACCCTAGATAAGGCCTTAACGTTCACATTATTACATACAGACATTAGCGACCAAGAAACAGAGTCAATTATGCAAGCAAGACAAACGCTGCTATTCTTCGTGAGAAAGACCTGGATTAAAATATCGAACTCAGAAGACCCACTGACGTGGTTACGTCGGCTTATGACAGTGCAGATATCTGCGACTTAGTCGACCTATTCATGCTGGAGAGACTACGAAAGAAATTCCCAGACCATTTATCTGGTCTATACACAGATGACGACCTGTGATTGTCACGCGATTGCAACGGGAATACCTTAGATGAATTTAGAAAAGACCTATCTAAAATTTTCCAAGATTTAAACTTAGACCAAGTAGACTTTCTGGATACTACACTCAACCTTGCAAACAATACAATTCTACAAACTTAACAACCCCCCCCCCCCTCCCCCCAAACCAAGGATCCTGCCATCCCCATCGTCTTTAAAAACTTGGTAATCAACATCAGCCATAGCATCACAAACTTTTCATCCAGTTCCGAAATCCTCGACCAGGCAGCACCTTACTATAACCAAGCACTCAGCGTCAGCGACTTCATGGAGGATATCTCGTACGAACCCATTAAAAATCATACACACAACAAGCCAAATAGGAAAAGATCGATGATTTGGTCCCCCACCACACACACCTCTTTCTCTCAACACCAAGACCAGTGTCGGCCATTTTTCTCAACCTACTCGTACACACTTCCTTCCAACACACAAATTACACAAACTATTCAACAGAAATACGATTAAGATCAGTTACTCTAGCACCCTATCTGTTCAAATATTATCTCAGTTGATCCAAAGATAAAAGAATATACAGGTTGCTCATGCTTGAACAAAAATAACTGCACCCTTGACAAAAACTGAAAGATAAAATCCGTGGTATATGAGGTGACAATCACATGCCAACATATATACATATGCATGACACAGGGAGGTTTTAAGCAGATATTATACGCGCACAGATACACCTTTAAATACAAAGATAAGGCCAACACAGCACTAGCGATCCACGTATGGACATAAAAATATGAGAAGACACCTTTCACCATCAAATGGAAAGAGACATAGAGACGACCATCATACTCCCTAGCTGCGAACAGGTGCTCATTGCATATAACATCATAAGGACAATTATTGACCCAAATAGTAACTGTTTGAATGTAAGAGACGAGATTTTTGAAGGATGCCCCTTAGACACAAGCCTTCCGAATCAACTGGACTGACCTGCACACATTATGAACATTTTTTTAAAGAAACCAATGAGCAACTTTGTAATGCGACAACATATTCAAAATTCTATATAGCATTAAAAAAAGACGATTTACACACACTAAATGACATTTATCACTTATACACTCGGTGGATATGACTAAGAATCACCACCACACACTATATTCCCTAATAAGCTCCCCTTAACACACTGGCTAGGATTTAGAATAAATGCCACATACTGACATACCTACGATGATGCATTCCCTCCCGCATACTTATGATCTTAAAGACCTTATAAACATAATCACATAATCACCATGAAAATAATTCAATTTAATAAAAGGTTTACTTTTGAATTTCAATTGTGATATTTTCCGGTTATCAACTTTCTCATTAATAAGTTACCTCTTAATTATTTTTCTCAATACTAAGAATTTATATTATTTGGTTATTTTTATTGTTGAGATAGCGGATTTATTATTTTTTTAATTTTAAATTAAATTTATTTATTTATAAATGAATTTATCCATTTATCTTTTTCATCACGACCTAATTATCTCATTATTAAGATTATTAATGATGATTAAATTACATTTAACACCTACTTAATTTCTAATTAAATATAAATAAGGTCTTTGACAATCGTAATTAAGTTCATAATAAATTAAAATGTATACGCTCATAAAGAATATGAAAACGACTTATGTATCACTTATTTGAAGCAAACACTCCCGTAAAAACTAACTTTAAACTAATCGACACGTATTTAACTCTCCTTAACAATACAGCTTGTTGGTATCAAGACGAACGGCCCCTGAAATCCGATTATACACTAACTGACTTAAAATATTTTTCAAAGGAGTTTTTCATTTTTATTTTTTAATTTTTTATTCAGGTTTATTTAATTTATTTTAGACTCACATATACTACTTGAATACAATAATTAGGCGGAATATAAAAATAAGGAACACACTTTTGAATACAAAAACTAAATAACGTTTTCCCAGATCACGGGGGAGTCACCATCTTGTTTTTACGCAACAGTATCAACAAAAGCTGACGATAGTTAAAAAGGTAGGACCCTTACGAACGCGAAACCGACAGTACTGATGTTGCACTGATTTTCTGTAGTAAATAAATAAATATTTACGCTTTTAATTTTTATTTTTGAATCTCTCATATAATCGATCACTCAGCTGTTTTTCCCATTATTTTACAAAGAAATATATATATATATATATATATATATATATATATATATATATATATATATATATCCATTAATTAAATATCCATATATATCATATATATATATATATGATATATATATGTATATATATATATATATATATATATATATATATATATATATATATATATATATATATATATATATGGAAAATGAAAGAGAAAAGCGAACAAATATATTATTTATGTATTCAACAACGTTTCGTCTTTATTGTGAGACTTCCTCAGGGCGATGAAATAATCGCATAAAAAACATACAATCATCAATTTTGATCTGGTCAAGAGAAGCTGGCCTCGGCCGTATTGTGAATGAAAATAAAAACAAAGATTAAGAAAGGCAAATTTGATTGCGTGTAAACAGCAGCGGTTAATGGAGTTATTAAGAGGGGGAAGGGATGAGTTGGTTGAAACTTAGTTTATTCACTTCAGCTTTGAAAGCAAACATTGTCTGGGTCATCGTGTCACAGACGAGCGTTCGTGGCTGAAGTCTGAATTTCGGATTAAAAAAGAAGGAAGATAAAACATACATTTATACGTGAATGTAATTGAGTAAAATTCTGATGAAAACCGAAAAATGTTGTAAAAAAGATAGAAGAAAGAAATAATATCTATTATTCATTTATTTTGTGTTAATGTCTTTATTTATTTTATTATTTGTGTATTTAATCAATAATCATTAAATTATTCATGAGCAAAATTATTACATTATTTATTTCTATTTATTTAACTATTTGTGTAACATTAATTAATCAATAATTACTAAATTATTTTTGAGCATATAAGTATATGTCTATGTAATATGTGTATATGAGTGTAAGAGATAGATGGAAATAATATCCACTAGTTTATATATATATATATATATATATATATATATATATATATACGTGTGTGTGTGAATGTTTTATTACTTAATTGATAATTATCAAATCATTTATGAGCATATAAATATGTCCATATTTATTACCTATATATATATATATATATATATATATATATATATATATATATATATATATATATGCCTAAGAATGAGATGGAAATAATATTTACTAGTTTAATTATTTATGTGTGAATGTATTTATTCCTATTTATTTCATTATCTGTGTATTATTAATAAATCACTAAATCAATAATCATTAAATTAAATTAATTATGTGCATATAAGTATATGCATATGCAATAAATAAATGAGTAGGTATTATGCCCATGTCTCTTTTATATATATTTATATATATATATATATTTGTGTATAAAAGAGACATTGACATGGTACCTACTAGTTTATTAATTCATGTGTGAATGTATTTATTACATTTTATTTTCATATTTGTGTATATTTATTAATCGATAATTATTAAATTATTAATGAGCATATAAGTATATGCATATGCAATATGTATCTATTTGTGTAAGAAAGCGATTGAAATAATATCTATTAGTGTATATATCTATGTGTGAATGTATTTATTTATTCCTATTCATTTTTACGATTCGTGTCTTATAATAACAATTATAAAATTATTAATGAGCATACAAGTATATACATCCGAAATATGTACTAGATCCCGACAGTGCATACACCAACTTATATTTAATTGCCCATATATGTGAGTGAATATGTATATGTGTACGTGCACATGTACGAGCCATAACAAGTGGCGTTATATGTAAGACTGATTTACTGAAAATACATAATTCATATAGACACCGTGCTCGAAGTAGGTGGAGAAAATGTGGTTTTAATGGTTATCCAGAATCTAATGTCACTTGTTTGAGCCATGATGAGTTTGCTAATTAATGGAGATAGATTATAGAAGCCTTTACGTTGTTTGATGGTGTTGGAGTTTGTGATGAGTGCTGCTTCAATGGGTCTGCGTCGAGATTTATTTGATATGAATTTAATGATTTTAGCCTGTTCAAAGTTTAATGAGTCCCGTTGCTCTCAAACAAACTTAAATTATTGATTGTATGATTTTTTACTGCATTTTTTCTATCCTGAGGAAGTCTCACAATAAAAACGAACCGTTGATGAATATCTAAATAATATAGTTTTTGGCTTTCCTTTTTCATTTTTCATGACGTCGGAACATTTTTTCCCTATCTTAATATGTATATATATATATATATATATATATATATATATATATATATATATATATATATATATATATATATATTACATACGCACGGCATCATTTTAAGCTGACGGCTCTCATCAGCGCTTGTAATTACAAATCTCGGACGGTCACAGAGCACGAACCCGATCACAGAGACACCTTGAATCTGTAAATGTTCGCTTTAATCCGATATGCCACGGGAGATTGTCACGTGATGACAGAGGAATTACCTTATATTTATGATTTAACGGCAGAGCCATTGTCTTGCACTGGGGCTTTAGATTAATGTCTATTTTTTTAATCTTTCCAAATGTGTTCTTACTTTAATCTTACTTAAATGAGTTTCAAATAATATTAAAGTATATATCTTTTAAATAGATACGACGTAGTTTCAAGCTTACGGCTCTCATCAGCTCTCATATATATAAAAAAGGCAATGCTCATTATGTAAAAACTAATTCGAGCTCCGGCAATTGCAATGTTTACATTGCGATACAACTTACATTCAGTCAGTGTCGTATGATGGCGTAAGGGTTAACATCGCCGACTGTCAGCTCGACGGTTGCGTTTCGATCCAGGCTTGAGGCACTAACTGGTCTAGCCGCACTGATGAGCTGTGAAACAGCGAAACAGTCTGTATGTGGATGACTATATATATATATATGTATATATATATATATATATATATATGAGAAAGGAAGTAATCCGAGGTAATGGGAAATGAATAAAGAAAAAAAAACAAGAGATATGTTTTTAATATATTTATCAATGTTTCGTTTTTATTGTAAGACTTCCTCAGGATGATAATTTGAAGAAAAATCTCATGCAAGTACATCGAAATTTTAAGTTGACATGATGGAGAGATAAAGTCACGGCTACTACTTTCCTTTATCTCTCCAACATGTCAACTCAAAATTTCGATGTACTTGCATGACATTTTTCTTCAAATTATTATCCTGACGAAAGTCTTACAATAAAGACAAAACGTTGATGAATATATAAAAATACCTCTTGTTTTTTTTTCCTTTTTCCTTTCTCATATATATATATATATATATATATATATATATATATATATATATATATATATATATATATATATAGCAAATAGCAAGTAAGACAACTACCTCAACATTAAATGAATTCAAAGAAATACTCCAATGAAAATAAAAGTCATTTTAACACGATTTCCTTTTACATTCATGAGTTACAGTTATGAATGCAAAACAATATATTTGTATCTTTGCTGTCTTAGAGTTATAGAAACAGTTCGTCAAGAAAGTAATCTTTTTCGAAATTTATGAATACATTATCCGTATATATATATATATATATATATATATATATATATATATATATATATATATATATATATATATATATATACGAACAATGTATTCATAAAGTTATGCATTTTTATGTACTAACGAGTAAACCGCTTATGAAGGCCCAAAGGCCACTCGAGGATAATAGTTACTGACTTTTTCAGGAGGACAGGGAAACAACAACATGAGGATTGGTAACGATAGTTGAACTTGGGCAGAGTTTGATTATTTAAGAGGACGGCTCAGCAAGGAGTTGTTAACATTGGACTTGAAGACGACCGTGTTGTAGAAAGATGGGAAACATTCTCGCGGTATTGTGTTCCACGGATTGATAGTTTTTGGAGAAAAAACTTTGCTCATGGAAGTTCCGTCTGGTTTTATGTACACAGAGAGAAACGAAAATAATTTACAGTGGTTGTAGCTAGACGAGTTTTTGTTGTGAATGTTTTACAGTGGAAAACCATAGATTGAAGCTGAGTTGAGAACCTCATTTTATTTTACGATGGTTCTCAATTCATATTTACCCATTTTCTTGATCTAAAAGTTCGAGTTTGAGATTGTTACCCTGAATGCCGTTTATTTATATGTTGTAATAAGTGTAGACATGCCAGACAAAATCCCATGCTGATACGATAGAGTGTATCAATTTTGATCGTATAAGGTTGCAATACATACGTATATAAAAAGAAGATTATTAAAATGGGGTAATTCAATTTTCATATATATTCCTATCGACGTTAGTGCATGTATATGCCGACTGTTTGTGTGTTTGCGTATTCGCATGTGTTATGCCTGTGTGCGTGTTTGCATGTATTATGCCTGTGTGCGTGTTTGCATGTCTTGTGCCTGTGTGCGTGTTTGCATGTCTCTGTCAGTTTCTTCTTTTAGTGCGAATGCACACATTTCTAAAACGGACCACCCATAATGCGCGACACATTTCTGTAGACAGTCGGATCGGGTAGAATGTTGTTATTTAAATGCTATAGCAATTATAATGTCGGAATGGATTCGAGGTTATCAACGGCGCCGACAGAAACTGGTAGAAGCGACTCGTACAAAAAAAGAAAAGCAATGAGAAAAAGAGGGAAAATATCGGAAAAAAGATTAGGGACAAATATACCAACACGAATAGAATTTTAACACAAATTTAAAAAGTAGATATGATATTTACATGTGATAATCTCATAGAAGGTAAAAGTGTTTTGATTTGTGAATATATCTTTTAAAATTTCTACAATTATGGCATGTGTTCTTCAGAATTGTCTTGCTTCCTTTGCAACAGCTCGTTTGACTCGTTCATCTAGTGGTCTTCATCAATTTGCTGTTCAGATACGTCGTTAGAATACATCTTCCTATTCCATTAGCTTCTCCCAACGAATTTCAGGTTTGCGGAACTCACTTTTTGGTGACTATTTTCCTAGTTCCTATAGCTTTGGTCTTTTCAAGACTAAAATCAGAAGGTAGTTTCTGTTTTTTCGGTAATCATCTTTCGTTCTTTTTAGCTCCTTGCATAAAGTGGCTTCATGCCTTGTCTGGAGTGATTTCCATAATATAGAACCGTGTTGATTCTTATTGAATCAATAAAAATGACGATTAAAACTAGCAACAAAAACCAGCCCAAAAGAAACACTGAACTACTACTAAATCTACCGATACTCTTAATGCTCAAGCAGAACACGTAATAGTAGTTTTGTTTATATCTTATGAAATGTAAAATGAGATGGAAGGACGGGGTCGTCAACTTGTAGACGGTGTTAAGATTTACGTAAGCCGAAATGCATATTTAAAATTCGAGCACTCTGAGAGCAGAAGTCACAGCAGTCTTTGGAATATAAGCTGGATTAACCGGAATTTTCTGGTAAGCCTTTTCCAGAATAAGTCTAACGATCCAGGAACTTGACCAAATTTATGTATTAGAGAGTAGTTATAGCCTTAGGTACAGCTGTCGATGCTGTTAATTTCTATTTTAAGAAATTAAGAGACCAAATGATAGATGCAACCTCCGTATCAACTGGTAAGTTATATTAAGAAACTAAATTATTTACGTAGAACACACGATTGGCGGGTAGATTTTGAGGAGGGGTGTTATGTTCACTGCTCCTGAATGCTGTTTGCCTAAATCTGTGAAACGAAAGCATAAGGTTTAGTGCAACAAGGAGCCTAAGTAACGTAGTAAAAACAATTAACGTAGTAAAAACAATTACCGTAGTAAAAACAATTAACGTAGTAAAAACAATTACTCGTGGTAAATAGAGACTTTGTGAGAACCAGTATTATTAATAGATGACGAAGGAGAAGGGCGGCGATGCATTCGCAAAAGTGATTGCACTCTGAACAACATCGAAGCTTCCATCTCTCTGCTATGTTGCTCAATAGCCCTCAGCATGGATGTATATGCGGAGTCAAGAGCCGAACTAACGTCAACCAGAGGAATCTCCGCTACAGCTCTAGATAGGTTCTCCCAGCGAATGCAATAATCTTGTTCGTCATTGCCGCTAATTGCTCAACTGTCCCGTCTCCATCACTGAGTCCGGGTCTTTCATCTCGCCTTTCGCCCAAGTTATGACGAAAGGAGAGAAAAAATGACGTATAATTACGTAGACGTTAAACCTGACTATTCATAAATTGAGAGCAAGGGTTTTGGCAGAAGTTGGGTTCCACGAAATAGGTGTCCTAACCAAACAAAGTATAAATAACTCCGCGAGTGAGAACATACAAGCGCAATAGAAAATAGATCGTTGAAGAAATATCTTCGAATCAACGCGACTGTTATGTTATTTTAAAAAATAGATTTAATTATTTTACTAAATAAGCATATATTAAATTAACAATTCTTTCCCGATTTTTATTGATTTTATTTAAGATTTATAAACAAAATCATTCATATGCTTAAAAATAAAAGCAAACGATCAGAAAACATTACTACTAGCGATGCATGTAATAAAAATAATTTACAATAATAAATATGTTAGTTAACTATAACGCTACAAACCACCATTTTATAATACATACAAATTCACTTCGTATTCACATAAAATAGAGGGTCCAACGGTGTAAATAACATCAAACATTATTTCTCGACGATTAACATTCGAATACTTAAATCATCTCAAAAACGTTTAAAACACAACGGGATTGTGACGTAGAAACTGACAGTGTTTCGGTTACATACAAACACACAAATAATATCCATTATAATATATGTATACTGCAACTACCATTTCGTTTCTTTCACTATCTAAGCCATTAAGATGCAGAAATTGTATTATTAGTCACCCTTAACATTATTAGACGTATCTTTTGTTAATATATATTTATATTTTAATTAATTTTATACGTACATCACAGTAATCCATTAACACGTGTTTCTCGCAGTAATTTGATACGAACATAAAAGTAATCCATATAAACGTGTTTCTGGCTAACAGCCGTCATCAGCATGGCTAACTTAGACATATTTCTACGCAGCGCGTCACAGTCCAGTGGTAAAACGCTGTGCTATAGATATTAATATCGAAGGTTCTATCCTTGTCTAAGTTAACCATGATGATGACGGCTGTGAGCCAGAAACACGTGTCCATGGATTACTTTTATGTACGTATAAAAATATATATATTAACAAAAAATACATCCTGTTATGTTAAGGGCGACGAATAATGCATTTTCGTATCTTAATCTCTTAGGGAGGGAAAAAATCAAATAGTGTGGAGAGTAAACAACAAGCATAGACCTAGGAGTGAATATATATTCTATTTAGGCGGGAAAATAAAGGACTGTGTTTAATTTAAATTTATATTTATAGGCATTTGAGTATATTAGTACTAATAGTATAGTATGCCTGGTTAACATTGCTCCACTGACGATGGACCTGGAAGGGTCCGAAAGCGCTTTGGGAAGCTATGGCAATTTTATCAGCCAGTTTCCGTCTGAAACTAAGAACCTAATCAGAAAAACGGAAAGGATTATAGAAAAAATAACCAGACACAAGATGTCCGTTATTTTTAATGATACTTGTATATATATATATATATATATATATATATATATATATATATATATATATATAAATATTATTTCATGTATCTACATAAAGGGTTATGAGGAGATAGATTATATTATGTGTCACTTGCTATAAATAAACTTTCATAAATTACTAGTACTACTACTACTACTATCTATCTATCTTCCTCTCTGTCGCATTCTCTCTCTCTCTCTCTCTCTCTCTCTCTCTCTCTCTATATATATATATATATATATATATATATATATATATATATATATATATATATATATAATTTAATGTCATAAATAATGTTCATCAAAATTCAGTTCCCCCATCGGGTCGGACAACATTAAAGAGCATTCAGCCGGAAGAGTTTAAGTTTTCATATGCACTGATGAAGTCCTTTCGAGAAATGGGTATATTGTATAGGTTATATATTCTGTATATTTAAAGATGCATCTAATTCAGGAAGGTCGAAACAATTGTATGCGAATAACAACTGTCTTTTTAATTTTTTTATTAAATTTGTTCCCTAAATTTGCTGAGGTTAAGATATTAAATTTAAGTAGAGTTATAGTACTACACTACTGAGCTATTACTTAAGCTTTGGTATTGTAAAACACACACACATACAAACATATATATATATATATATATATATATATATATATTCTTCTTCTCTTCTCTTCTCTTCTCTTCTCTAATATATAAAGTAGAGACGTTTTTCCCCTGTACCTTCTAGGAGAATAGGAAAATAACCACATGCATCACGGGCTACTGAACTCACAATTACATTGCACTTATTCACCCGAGCGTGTCTTAGTATATCTGTTATTCTTCTTTCCAAACTAACACTGAATATTACATTCGGCCCGGCCGCCACGACTCTCCGCAATACCAACTCCATATAGGTGGTAATAAAAACTTTTCTCCCTAACAATTCTGTACTGTGACTACTCTCATCGACACCGGGAACTAATAAACACAGTATAATTTTCACAAAACACCCATTGTTATTTCGTATTTGTCTGACATTATTTTACTACATAATATTAAGCAATACGCAAAACTTAACAACCGCTCCCTTACACTCCGATGATTATTCGCGAATATCAGATTACGTTCTATCTAATTCTACCTTCTACATTTAGATTCATTCCGGAATTAAGCGAATGAAATTAACGAACACAGTTCCTGCAACATTTATGATTCAACATGGCGGCTAAAATTTCTTCATCGAATCGACTTCTTATTTAATTCAATAAGCACCAAGATACTGGTAGACCCGGATACATTTACATTTTCAAAATCATACACCTTAAACACGCATATTATAGAAAAATTGCCCAAATGAATTTACTTCATCAAAAAATGACCTACACCGTGTCATTGTTGAACTTTCCATTTGGTCGGCAGAATCTAAATGTTAACATAACACGCATGTCAATAAACAACCATAGCGTTATTACCCTATTTTCACATATATTTCTAACTCGAAACCGTGGAGCTTTGGGTAAGAAGGGTGGTGTACTGATCGACGGTTTCAGCGTTCGATCCCTTTGAACTCTGCCACTTTTTTCTTTTTTTTAAATTTAAAACATTCGCGAACACGGTATAGGGGGTGGGGTGGAGAAAGAACTATAGGCCGTTTTTTTTATTCGACGTCATGCAATAGGTACTAATTTCTTCCGTGCAACGTCGGGCGACGGGTTCCGCTAGTATATATATATATTAGAAGATTACACACCTTAGGCTGGGTAAAATTAATTTACAGAACAGAACAGTCTTTTACGAATATTAAATTAACAAAGATACTAAATCATTATTTCAATTTTTATCAAAATCGAAAAGACGATTTTTACTTTTGATAAATGTCTAAAATCAAATGCTTAAGTTTAAGAGGCTTAAGCAGATATCGAAATTCATGGCATCTTAATTAATTTGTGTCTAATGACTATCGATGAAATTCAATGCAAATCTGATGAATTTGAATGTTTAAATAGGTGGTTGTGTCCACAGTTGCGACCTAAAAACCTTTTCTATACTGAAAAGAAATTGAGATTTTGCTCATATTAATTGATTCTTAATACATGTTATTAAAATTTCACAAAAAAAACGGAGCTATCAGATTTTTAACAAAGAGACCCTCCCCCCCCCCGTTTTGGTTGAATAACACCTGTTTTGAACATAGCACAAAAATGCTTCCAGTTGTGAGGTCCCAATTTTGAAGTCAGGGTGTTTTGAGCCCCCCCCCCCTTCTTTAGTTGGCATTACTCCCAGGCTCATTCTGATACGGAGTGGTACTACCTGTCAGGATCCTATTTATGAGTTAAATATATATATATATATATATATATATATATATATATATATATATATATATATTGTTTACAGATTATTTACAAAATATATGCCTATAAAAAAAAGATGAATCTACAAATTATTCTCTATGCAAACGTGGTTTATGTATAAAATCAATCCAGACGCTGTAGCATCGCCTCAGAGTTGCATCCCTGAGTTTTACAACTACTTCCACAGAAGATGCTCTGATGAATTCACTGCACTTGTAACCCATAACGTAAATAATCCCGATCCACCCGACTAACAGCGAAATCCCACCCCTTCACTGCAAAGGTTACTAGATGCCAGAAAATTTCATACTCTGATAGCTTATTTCCTTAGACCACTTGCCTTTGGTATTCCCTCTGCTCCCTGTTTCCCCGCCCGTACTAACATGCAAACATTTAAATGTAATGTGAACACAAATCTTGTTGCACAACTCTCCACCAAGGCTGCCCTTCTCACAACAAAACAATCTTACTCCTATCACAGTAGCCCCTAACGCTTCAGTGGCAATAGGCCTTGGTTGGGGCGAATGAATTAAACTAAATTAAATTGAATATAACCTGCATTTAACCCGTTAGACCAAGCAACAGTGTTCAAAAATCCACGATAAGCTAATTAGATTATGAGGGATTCCTGTACATAGAAATATGCAAACATATAAATAGAGAAAATATTATATGTATATATTAGAAAAATGCCAACCCCAGGACGGGTAGAAATATTCCCCGAACATAACAGTTGTGTACAACCGTTATGTCTCCTTACGAAGATTAAAATTCAAGATATATTTGATCGAGTAGCTTTTGGCCTCGGTAGTTGTCACTCTTTAGTATACAAATAATACAATAATTGAAGTCTCACCGTTTTAATGGATGTAAATTAAATAATACCTTTAAATATCTGTATAGATATTTATAAACTATTTTGTTTTTGTTTCTAAAAGCAAAAGAAGTTAATAAATTCCAGCTATTATTTCTGTAGTTATATTTGTTTTCTTCTTAATGAGTGTGAACTGTCGTTGATTTCATGAGATAGCGACCATAAAAAGCTCTCTATCTAGCGGGCCGCTTTTAGTTGGCTCTAAAGGAGGCAACAAAGCCGTTATCGCGAAAAGGAGGCAACAAAGCCGTTATCGCGCAAAGGAGGCTTAACGACCGGGTGTTATCTCCCACAAATCGCTGGCTTTATCTAAGGCAGATGGTTAACACTCTTGAATCTCGATTCGGGTATGAGACTTGTCCAATGAAGAATGAGGGGCTGGAAGGTTTTTTGGGGGTTGTGTTAAAAAAAATGGATGCGGTAAAACGAGCGAAGAAAAAAAACGCATGGAAACCTCTTCAGCAAAACGATGTAGATTCTAAACAATAAGAATAACCAAGTTATGCAAACGTTTCGTTCAGGTTCTTAAGCAAACATAAAAGAGAGAATATGCTTGGCATTAGGTTCATTACAAAAATGGTTATTTTTATGGAAGCTTCTTTGGGTTCGGCTTCTCGTTTGTTATAAAGAAATTATATTAGTAAAAATTATGCATCATCCCTAACTGAAAGTAGCGCCAGGAAACAAAATGGATTCGAACTTAGGACACCCAGGTTGTTAGTCTTTGGCGTTAACTGCTTAACCCTCACCTTCCACACTAATTATATCGATCGAATTATATATAGCGGTTTTTCTGTACTCATAAAGTTAACTGAATCATAGCTCTTCAGTGCAGCTAAACTAGGTATTGCCTCAAACCGGTATGTATATCTATATATATATATATATATATATATATATATATATTTAACGTATTTCACCCCAAACAAGGCAGGCCGCGACTGCAGACGTTAGTGGCTACCGAGAAAAAATGCGAAAGTTTTTTTTTTGGGGGGGGGGGAGGGCAACCTAAATTGAGAGCTGTGCAGCGAGATGTCTGTTTACATAAGTTTTAAATTTCTGCATGTTTGTACCGTCAGGAAAACAGGGAGCAGGGAGGGAGTTCTAGAGTCCAGCAGCACGAGGAAAGAAGCTTTTGGAGTAGAAAGCTCTTCGGCATCTGCGGTCTGCTACTTTGGATGGATGGGATTAGGCAGTGAATTTACGTCATGGAAGTACCAGAGCAGCAAGCTCATCAGAGCACAATCCATTGAAGTACTTGGTAAACAGGTACGAGGAAGCAACATTGCGACGATGGGTCAGGGGATGGAGCTTGGTGGATAGTAAGGGACCTATCAAATTGGCAACAATTTTCTGGAACTTTGTCTAAGAGAGGGAGAGAGAGAGATTAGTGGGTGATGCCCCGGCCCAGAAGTGGCAACAATACTCCATGCATGGGCGAATAGTGGCTTTGTAGAGATATAGAATAATGTCAGGTGTGAGAAGTTTGAATGATGAACTCTCACACACACACACACGCACACATACATACATATATATATATATATATATATATATATATATATATATATATATATATATATATGTACAGACTAATCTCCTAAACTAATGGGCAGATCATTATGAACTTTAATAGACATATTCTAAAAAATACGGTCAATAATTTTTGTAAATGTTAACATTTAGGTGCTGAATATTTATAAAGATTTAAATTGTTATTTATTTATTTTATTATTAATTTTGGAATATATATTCACGGTAACCCAGTAAGTAACACGTGCACATTATGTTTTGAAAACTTCATCATTAAGTAGGTGCGCCCACCCAAACTTGCATCCACCCCCAAACCTTTTAAAATAAGTAAGATACAAAAAACTAATAAAGAAAACCTGCTCTACATAAAATTTTGAGTTATGTAATATGTTTTAAAAGGATAGCACAAGCGCGTGGGCGTAAATAGTATATATACCCTTGGTAAAATCCTAAACTATTGAACTTATTATAACTTATGGAATATGTATCCTAGAAAATAGGGTATAAAACGTGGGCTCTTTATCTTATTAAAACTATATATCATCAAAACGAACCATACCCCAAAGAACGAACCAACATAAATATTTAAAACTAATGCTATATTAATGGCGTATATTCGTTCTAGGACGGGAAATCTAGTAGTTGATGTCTATGTCCATACTCTCTCCTGACAGTCACCGTACTTTATGACACATTGCCTGTGTCCTTCCCACTTAGCAGGGCAATTGCCATCGGAATGTGACCAGCACACTCCAATGTTGTATTCATACTAACATTCTCCACGATATATATGTTAAACTGAGATTATGTCTACGCGTTTATCTGCTCGTAGTATGCACTAAAACCGCTTCGTGATAAAAGCGCACAGCCCCTCTCATACTTTCCTATATAAACGCCACTTGGTCCCCTAGTGCGAAGAATAATGTGCTAAGTAATAATTCGTTAAAATTAGCAGTCTTCTGGGGGTTGAATTTTCAAACTTCGGTACAGGCGATACAAATAATATCATTAGTAATCACGTGCTGTTGTTACATAACAACATCACGTAGAGAGAATCATGCACTGACGGATGAAGCGAGACCACTCTACACGCTGGATTAAATTAAGGGTTACTGCGAAATTCCGCAAGGATTACCGAGTTTTACATAAAAATCCCAGTGTTCTGGTCTTGTAAGACGCACATGAAGAAATCTAAAGGTTACAACAGCCGAAAAGTTGTGAGAATAACATCAAAGATCAGAACAGTAGTCCTAATAATACAAATAATCAATCCTCATCTAAAATTTCCGAAATATAAACTCCTATTTCTTTTTAATACAAATTCCGTAATATATATATATATATATATATATATATATATATATATATATATATATATATATATATATATATATATATATATATATATATATATTAAGACAGGCTTGGTTAGTCGTTCGACTCTTCAAGCGATTTTACGTGTGGTAGTACTAACCAAGAAAATCTCAAAAAAGCAGAACTCCGTGGATTTCAATGTAGCCTGTCTTAATAACAATTTGCTGCCAAACTATACGTATATATTTATATGTATGAATATATATATATATATATATATATATATATATATATATATATATATATATGTATATAAATCTATGTATGTATATATATATATGTGTATATATATATAAATATATGTATATATATATATGTATATATATAAATATATGTATGTATGTATATATATATATGTATATATAAGTACATGTATGTATATATATATATATGTGTATATATATAAATATATGTATGTATATGTATATATATATGTATGTATATATATAAATATATCTATATATATGTATATATGTGTGTATATGTATGTATGTATGTATATATATGTATATATATGTATGTATATACATATATATATATGTATGTATATATATGTATATATATATGTATATATATGTATATATGTGTGTATATATATATGTATGTATATATATGTATGTATGTATATGTGTATGTATATTTATATATATATATGTATGTATATATGTATGTATATATACATGTATGTATATATGTATGTATATATACATGTATGTATATATATGTATATTTATGTATATATATACATGTATATATATGTATATATATACATGTATGTATATATATGTATATATATATACATGTATGTATATATATGTATATATATACATGTATGTATATATATATATGTATGTATATACATGTATATATATATGTATATATATATATACACATGTATGTATATATATATGTATATATATACATGTATATATATGTATATATATATGTATATATATACATGTATATATATGTATATGTATATATGTATATATATATACATACTTTTCTATTACATGTATATACGCTTATATAATAAAATAATATATTTAGTATATTTATTTTGCAGTGTTAATTTCAACAGTGCTGAACACATTAGCATAGCTTAATAGTAGTATTATTATATACTTATGTCAAGTAAACTCCACAGAAATTTTTATGTTTCATGCATCAGGTTAATTCCATTGATTTGCATCATATAATTTTTCTGGTCGCTAATCTTTTAACTCAAGCTCTTAACCAATCAGATCCTATTATTTATTTATCTCCGCCAGTCAATGAGTATCACTTCCTGTGTTCGAAACGGCTTTTGGTGCTTCTCACTGGTAAATGGTCAGAGAAACCAAAAATCAACTTATTTTGAAGACATTTTTGTTGACTTTTCCTGTTAACTCCTATCATATTAAATGCATTTTAGAATTATAATTTTAACACTAAATAGGCCTTTGGCTTTATTTATTTATATTTATTTTTTAAATTATTTATTATCTTTTTTATTTTGGTGCGTTATTTTTTCATCCCAAAGTAATGTGTATTCGGTGTCTACAGTTACTTGCTATTTTGATTCTACGATTTACTATTTTTTTCACATGTTCAAAATGTTAAATTTCTCATTCTAACACAATCTACACGGAACATTATTCATGTGCATGCCCTGACTCATCTTAATACTTTACATTCAATATAGGTTAAAACATCGAATCTAGTAAGAACCAAATATAGTATGTACCCATATAACACAAAACGATTATTGAAAAGTTTTATTTTTGAAGTTTCCTGAATGTAGTATTTTTTTCATTTTATTCATTTATTTTATTTGTATTTAAGGTAATTTTAGATTTATTTAATTGAATTGTTGAATTAAACAAAATCTAGATCTATCTAGATAATTTTAGTATTAGCATTTTTTGTTTCATCTTTTGTATTTAGAATTATTTTAATACAATAAACACGTGACAAGTATAAATCATTTAAATTACGTTTATGTTTCAGTTTTTGTCGAAAACTATCATCAGTAAAACGTGTCATTAATGTTTAGGAATATTTTACACGACGAATGTCAATTTGTATCATTTGTATCAATATTCTCATGTTGGTTGTAATTTACACAAAATAAATTATTTTATAATAATACAACACATCAGAACATGATTAGGTTTAAGGCTCTCAAAATCCAGACTGGAATTGTCGACGTGGTCATATCGCGTTACAGATAATAGCGTTAGTGTACATTCAGATCGAAGTTAGTCTTCCAGAAGTTGAAAGTTAATCATTTACGACCACGGATAAATATTAAGAACAACTTGGAGATCTGTTAGAAGGTCTAGTGAAAGATAATTGTAAAAGTAGCTGTTTTTACAACTTTTTAAATCTGATTTTTAGAATTCGTTTTAGTTTTCCATTATTTTATTTGACGCAATATTTGATGAATACTAGATGACTAATAATTCTGTGTTTATTTATGAAAGTTACATACATGCGAGAAACACGTTATCTTGTCTCAGAGTTTCATTAATAATAGCATAACAACATTTCAATTGAGTCATGTTTTTTCAACTGATATCAAATATGTAATACCACCAGCAAACTAGAATTGTGTCTATTAACTGGATTGATATCGTTGATGCTATTGTTCCATACGTTAATCGTTATTCTGATTCTACTCAACACTGATATCTTTAGAAAACACTGATATTTTGAATAGTGTATTCTAGAAACTATTTATAAATTGACCCCACTAGATTTCCAAGTCGATTGTGTACTCTGGGATGTACGGTTTGGAAAAGTCTTTATTGCCTTTACCGAGTACAACATCGATTTCCTAATCCCGTGGGGATAATCATTTTATATAAAACCGCTTTCTCACAAGCCTGACTCTCTCTACTCTCTCATTATTTTTATGGCAAGTGCTCGACTGAGCTTCATCTCTGCCCTGATTTAAACATTCACAGTATTAAATAGTCTAGCTACATCTACAATAAACAACACCCTCCCACTCCTTCTGTACTCACAACCAAAAAAATTAATGAAAACATTTCTTATCTAGAAAATTTGTAGAATAAAATATCAACAAACTCCCCAACAAACTTGAAGTTTAAAGTTTACCGTCCTTTGAAATAATCACATTTTATTTACTCGAACTTCCCATCCATGGAACAAAATATCACGGGGCTGCTTCCCAACTTACAATAACATGATCGTCTTTAAGTTCAAATTTTACAAATACTTGTTAAGCACAATTTCTGCCCATTCCGCCCATCGTTTTCAATCCTCTCATAGTGTTGTTCATTGTCCAACTGACAATCTAATTCACTCTTATCCTTGAGTGGCCTCTTGACCTTGATAAGCGATAGCTAATTACTAATAAAAATGTAGAGAGTTAGATTTCCACTCGTTATTGATTTGTCGTCAGATAAAAAAACGTTGGAAAAATCAAAACTTTCAAAGTTGTGGTCACTTGCGTAACACACCTATAGTTCGTGTAACTAGGAATAGCTTTAAGCAGATAGCTGTAAGCACTGTTTACCAATGCAATGATTGCGTTAGCGTAAAGAGAGGGGGCAATGGCGGCCACGTTATCGACAATTCGAAAGATTCGTAAATAATCGTCACGAAGTAAACAGATACGGAGTTCTTTCAGTTCAGTTGCCGTGTGCAACCATTCTTATGCACCCCCTATCGACTAAAATGAATATATGAACATCTATACGCATAAACATTATTATTATTTACTAAAATGTCTCACGCGTGTCTTTACCAGTGATCGCTGACTTGGAAAAACAGATTGTATTCACTTGAGTCCGAGTGACAAAAAAGGCTACCCATATAGCTGCCTTTTACCACTGAATTCTAGCTGTTTACGGCTGTTGAAATTCTTTGGGATTTCAGTGACAATGACTCTTCTTAGGATTATAGTGCTCTCACTGTCGTTCTAGTGGCTTTCTAAGATAAGGTTCTTTCTCCTCAGCCTTTTCATCTTCCTAAACCTTCACGGTCATATTTTTTACCAACCGATGTAAGTGCTACCGCGTATTTCTTCTTCTTATGTTTTGAGGCATGTCCGTCCGTCCGTCCGTCCGTCCGTGCGGATTTTTCTCCGCAACCATTCATTGAATTTCTCTGAAATTTTGCATGAAGTTGTAACTTTGGTCTAGTTAGAAAGTGACATTCTCCGAGTTTTGAAAAAAAATCTGGTTAGCCCCCCCCCCCCCGGGAGCCAAAAGGCCCCCGAAATGGCAAAAAATTACATGTTTTGCCCCATAACTTTTCATCCATCCATTCAATTTCTCTGAAACTTGGCCAAACTGTGGAGGCAATTGTTCCTGATAGAAAATATGCATCGCTGACCTTGGACACAATCTGATTGGCGCCCTCATGGGGTCAAAAGCCCTCAAAATAGCAAAAAATGACCCTTTTCCCCCATAACGTTTGGTACATCCATTCAATTTTTCTGAAACTTGGCCAAAATGTAGAGGCAATTGTTCTGGATATGAAATGACCATCCTTGACCTTAGAGAAATTCTGGTTCGCGGCCCCAGGGAGTCAAAGGGGGGGGGTCAAAAATGCCCCAAATTACCCAAATTTTTTGCATTTTACACTCGACACATCGTGTCACATACAGAGGGGGATCACGCATTCGCGGCTTCTTCTTCTTCTTCTTCTTCTTCTTCTTATTATTATTATTATTATTATTATTATTATTATTATTAATATTATTATTATTATTATTATTATTATTATTATTCATTCATTCATTCACTATTAGTTTACACAGAAGTAATTATCAGTGATTGCTTACTGGCAATAACAAGGGCTTCTCCCTCGAGTCCGGGAGAGAACAAGTTTCTCAAAATATTGAACACTCTCCAACTTTTTCGATAACATTTGCACATCACTATCCATTATCGCAATAGCCGTTCACCGTTGATTTTTTGCTAGTAACGGACGTTGGTCTTCTTTGGAATTTGAGTGACAATAAATGCCCCCAAGGCTGCAGTACTCCATCCACTATTTCAGTCAAGATCTAGTTGATGCTCTTCTTCCTTGGTCAGTTCATCGCCCGTCACCTTTCACAACAATTCTGTGTGGTACCAGCCGAGCCTGCTGTCACAACTAGCCTGTTATAATAATTATTAAAATTATTATAAGTAGTAGTAATAGTAGTAGTGTCGTAGTTTTAACTTTCCTATAATCGATACGCGTGTGTACTGATGGTAGTTACAATTATATTTGCGATATTAATGTGAGAGTACTCAATATCTTAAGCGGTAACAAGCCACACAACCCACCTTACCTTCTATTTTTACATTTCGATTGACTATACTGGAAAAAACCATGGCCGACTGAAAAAGATGAAATGGACACATTCACTACATACACTTAATAAGACACATCGACCGAACAGCATAACCACTTAGCCACGCACCCATACGCATATATATATATATATATATATATATATATATATATATATATATATATATATATTTGTTTTAAATAACTAACTAAGTTAGAATAACATTTATCTGGATAAAAACTTAGATTTAATATATGGAACGTTCATGTTGTTGTCTTTTAAGGGAAGTGGGGTCTGATCAACTCTGCTGGGAAGCCATGAAATAAAATGCTGTTTTATTTTTAAATTCCAGAAACAGTTTTCATGGTAAACAACTGATGATCCCTTAAATAATGTTAAGACTAGCGTAAATTCTTGGAAGCAAACTAATATAGTGACTGCAAAAAGTAAATTGACTTACATTACAGTGATATTCCACCAAACAGCTTAAAACTAAAATGTTTTTTTGTTGTTTTTTTATATATAGGTTTAATGGTTGAGAAACTTCCGAGACTATATATATTCATGTTTTGCTAGTGTATATAATTATCTAATTCATTTTTCTATCAAATACATTTACTTTATAACGAGCGAATGATCGCCAAAATATAAAAAATCCAATGTCAATAACAAATAATATAATTTCACGCGCTCATGTTTCACACAAGGCTATTTTTTATTTGTCAAATTTTAAGAAATTCATTCTGTTTTGCTAGGAAACACACTCCAATAAATATAAATAAAACAATAAGAATTAATATTTCATCTTTATATAAGATCATTCTGTGATAAGAGGATGCTCGATATAATCGATACAGAAAAGATGTCGAAAATAATGAGATAAATTATAATATCTTTAAGTAAAACATAACAATAGTTTTTTTCTTTAATCAATGAATTTTCAACGATAAGCTCTTTTCATCAGAAGAGACAAATCATGGTAGCATGAATTAAAAAATATAATAATTGGAAACAAAATAGATTTTAAACGAAAGTTTGGTAGGAGATACAATGTGCCCGTGTAATTATCAAAGTGATAAATCAGAGATTAGGTTAACATAGAGTTATACTCAAATAAAGTCCAGATGGTAAAGTCCTAAATCCAAAGTATGAGAGGATACATTAAAATGAATTTCAAAACACAAATTACATTGAAAACAAAATAAGCAACTCAACGAAATATCCAAAGAATTTGTAGGAGGTCAATATATCAATGAACGCATTGCCATTTATACAGCTTCCTCGGAAGGAAATAATTAAAACATTGAAGTGGGTAGTCCAACGGAAAAATTAAAATGGTATAATTTAAAATCTACTTTAAATAAATAGAAAGGAAATAAAGAAAAGGAAAAGGGGAAAAGAAAAAAAAAGGAGAAGAAAGAAAAAAGAAAGAAAGAATATTGACGTTGAATTGAAGTAATGTGTAGGGGAGGGTAAAAGATAATATCAATAAAAGAGGGGGAGAAAGATATAGAAAATGATAGAAAAAATAAAATAAAAAAATATTTAGACAAGTCAGGCGAAAAGTTACCGTAAAAATTAAAAATGTTAAAGGTTCAAAGTAAAAGATCGTTAAAAATAAAAATCTAACTCATTGTTATGATGAAAATATTTAAAAGCATTCGACATAATAACAATATATTTTGTCAAATTATTCAAGATAATTCATGAAGATATTCATCAATAAAATTAAAAAGTCAACAATATCAAAGTTGCAAAGTACAAGAATGTTAAAAATAGGAGATCAAGTGTACAATAAGGACTCCAGTTCATTAACACAACACGCGGAACATATTCCGGAAGTCACCGGCGTCTTCCGGTTCACCTCGCAATACACGTGGTCGCTATTTACAAAACAACTTGTAAATAAAATAAACGAAATATATACGCTTTTTTAAAAATCGGCTGACTTGTAATCTTTCGTTTTGCAATAAACAAAAGAATTTATCGTTTTTTTTGTTTTACTTTTATTTACCAAAAAACAAACAAATTTTAAACGCAGAACATTCTATATTTCGTGCAGTGTATTTTTAGAAAAACTGTATTGCGAGGTCAACCGGAAAACGAACCGGAAGACGCCGGTGACTTCCGGGATATGTTCCGCGTGTTGTGTTAATGAACTGGGTTCCTTATTGTACTCTTGCTCCAAAATAGGAATCAAACTAATATATCATGAAACTATTTAAAAGCATTCAATATGATAAAAATATATTTGTTAAATTATTAAAGATAATTCATGAAGATAATTTAACAAAAAATTTAAAATATTTAAAGTTTAATGTATTTTCCTGAAACAAAAATCAAATCAAAACTGTATTACTTAATTAAAAAAACAATCGGAGTAAAAAATATTAAATCGATGTAAGTGTAATAATATACATATAAGAACCGGAGCATAATGGCAAGTCTCCGCTGTTGAACCTCATATTATATTAATATAGAGGGAGGAATATCGTAAATATGGAGAAAGGAAAATAAATGGAAAGAATGGGGGTTGAAGAAAGAACATTGAGGAAAAAATAAAACATTTAAGTTATTAAAATGTTATAAGTTAGACAAATGTTATATAAATTAAGGTAGTCGAAATATATAACTTAATATATGAACGAGTCAATGCTACGTTTCACTAAAATAAATGCGGCAATTTCTTTTTTTCTTCTACTTTTTCTTCTTCTACTACTTCCGTTCGCGTTCACCTCCCAAATCACGTTTTTTCGTGCTTCTTATAGTAGCCACATCTCACATATGCAAATGAGCACGCGAAAGCCGTCCGCCGCCGTTTCCTCTTAAAAAAAAAATTAAATTAAACTTTTCGTGAATTGGCGTTTCCGGGTTCGCACCCACAGCTCTCCTCCGCACAAGCAGCAAACCAAACGTCTTCTTTTCGACCGCCGCGGACAAGCGTCTTGATCCATAGAAGTCGGCTGCCACTCCTGCTTTCCGCTACAATATATTAAATAATGAAAATGCAGTACTAAATCTACTTATGATATAACGAGCACCTTCTCTGTCATTCTGTCATTCGAGAATTTTTGTAAACACAATTTCGAAGTCAGAAATAAACAATAAATAATTTCGGTGCCCAGGCCGAGATTCGAAACCGCACCCTTGACGCTAACTGTCCGACTATAGGGACTATAGGGAAAGTGATAAAATCGTATCGAAATTAAAATAGATAAAGAAATCGTTTTTTTTTCAATTCTTGCAGTTACAAATAAATGATCCTATAACTATTCTTCGAAAATATATTGGGTCTGCGTTCGCTCGATTGTTTTAGGCGGCGGAAAGGTCTAGGGGTAGAAATCCCCCTATTGTTTTTTACTTTTTAAACAAAAAAGTATTCGGAGACACATTTTTTTGTCTAACCACCCAAGAACGCGCAGCCTAGCAAAAATAGACGACCGTTAGGGAGTCTATTTTCGCTAGTCCATATATATAATATTGACTACAATCTAGCAAAGATATATTTAGATTTACTTTTGGAATATAAATTTTTTGATAGAATGTTAGAAGATACTATGCTTAAAAATATTTAGAACATTATTTAGAATCAAAATGTAAAAACAACAGACAGGCGTTGGTTTAAGATAAACATCTCGGAAGAAAGCCCGGATTTATTCCAAAATATGTTATCTAATCCAATGAACAAATGAAAGAAGACAACTCAATATTCGTTTAAAATACTACTTTTAGAGGTGAACATAAAAATACATCATCAAATGTGGATTAATATATACATACATACATATATATATATACATATATATATATATATATATATATATATATATATATATAAAAAAAATTTTCTAATTATTCTACGTATATTCAGGAATACATAATTAATTTAAGGATTTATATAAAAAATGTGTATCAAAAATATAATTAAAAGATACAAATATTATTATATTTAAAAATACTACAAGTCAATATTTTACTGGTATGCTTAAAATATTCAAAAGTGGAATATTTTAACTAAAGGTAATTTGAGAGTTCGGTATGATATAATTAAACTAAAGTATATGACAAGTAAAATTAAAAAAAACATACATGTGCGTAAGTAAAAAACAAAAGAAGATTTTGTTGGTGCTCTTATCGATCCTGAACCAGTTTTCGTGACATTCGACTCGGAAGCGTTCGGCTATTCTACGCAAACGCCCGAGAGTTGACGAGCCGATTTGTACCAGACGACATTTTTAATACGGTGCCGCGTCCTATGATCATAATGTTTTGCTTGTTTTTTTGTTAGTGTTACGGTTAGGGCTTAGGCTTAGGCTTAGGGTTAGGGTTAGGGTTAGTGTTAGGGTTAGGGTTTAGGGTTAGGGTTAGGGTTAGGGTTAGGGTTAGGGTAAGGAATTTTTAAAAGAAACAACAAAGAAAATTAAACATACTTACATAATTTTTTTTTAAGAAACAACAGGAAAAAAACATAGCGAAGTTACTGTTATAAAATGAATACTGTATTTTTATTTAATAGGAATTTATTTGAAGAAAAAAAAACGTACCAAAATTACTTTTATCACGACATATTTTTAAAATGTTATTATTTATTTTTTCTTGCTCGCGATGATACTGCAGTGCAAAGCAATTCGTAATTCATTTTAAGTTTATTTTCTTCAAAAAAACTTTCTGACAAAACATCCGTCTTCGAAAGCACTTTATTTCACTTTGTAACAAAGTTATCGGCTGCTCGCTCCTTCGGCTCGTCAACACTCGGCCGTTTGCTTAGGACAGCCGAACGATTCCGAGTCGAACGTCACGAAAGCTGGTTCAGGATCGATATCAGTACCGATTTGTAAAAATCTTATATATATATATATATATATATATATGTATATATAATTCACACACTGTAGTGTGTGATGTATAATATGCTTACAGTCAACATTTACTCAATCTTGACCGATTCTTGGGCTTGTTATAAACTCAGTTTTCATCCAAACTTGATGCGTGGTTTTTCGCATTAGAATTGACTCGTCCGAAGCCGTTTTTGAACATAAAGGAATAAAAATGTGTCAAGTAGAAAAAAAAAAGTTATTAAAAATATGTGTGCTCATCAATGTGTGGGATACCCCCCCCCCCGCATTTACTTTGAATCACTATAAGTTATTTTAAAATTTAAAACTAATATTCATTTTTTTTATACCTTAAATGTAACAAACAGCACAAAGAATGTAAAAATACAGAAATCTCGAAAAGAGTGTAAAATATTATAGGGTTGAGCCACTTAAACGACACAAATGCTTATTGAGTAAATATAGAAAGATAGAACTCGATAAGCTGATTTGAAATATGTTAGTATTAACAAGATTGGAGCTATAGAATAGTGATTATTTACTTTTGAAGCCAAATATTTAAGGAAACAAAGGCCAAAAAAGACCAAAATGAAAACTTAAGCCACACTTTTAAAAGAAATTAAGACAAAAAAAATGCCAAATTGAAAACAAATTGGATATATTTAATATATTAACTATTGGGTATGTTGCAAGTGGTAACTTTTGATGCTTTGGTACAACACGGGCGCGTCCGGAAACTTTTTGGAAACTTTTGATTCTTTGGTACAACACAGGCGCGTCCGGAAACTTTTTGGAAACTTTTTGGAAACTTTTTATTCTTTGGTACAACACAGGCGCGTCCGGAAACTTTTGGGAAACTTTTGATTCTTTGGTACAACACAGGCGCGTCCGGAAACATTTTTGGAAACTTTTGATTCTTTGGTACAACACAGGCGCGTCCGGAAACTTTTTGGAAACTTTTGATTCTTTGGTACAACACAGGCGCGTCCGGAAACTTTTTGGAAACTTTTGATTCTTTGGTACAACACAGGCGCGTCCGGAAACCTTTTGGAAACTTGTGATTCTTTTGTATACGCGTCTGAAAAACTGGATTCTTTTTTTTTACATCAGAAGCGCGTTTAGATACCTTCAATTCTTTTGTACAACAGAGACTCGTCTCTTAACTTTCGATTCTTTTGTACGCCAGAGGTGCGTCCATAAATTTTCGATCTTTTTTGTGCGCCAGACTATTTTGAACACAACAGACACGTTCGGAAAGTTTCGATTCTTTGATACAACAGACGCGTGTCTCTGAACTTTCGATTCTTTTGTATACGCGTCCGAAAAACTGGATTCTTTTTTTTTTACATCAGAAGCGCGTTTAGATACTTTCGATTCTTTTGTACAACAGAGACTCGTCTCTTAACTTTCGATTCTTTTGTACACCAGAGGTGCGTCCATACATTTTCGATTTTTTTTGTGCGCCAGACTATTTTGAACACAACAGACACGTTCGGAAAGGTTCGATTCTTTTATACAACAGACGCGTGTCTGTGAACTTTCGATTCTTTCGTTCATCAGAGGCGTGTTCGGAAATGTTCGATTATGTTTGTACATCAGAGTCGCGTCCGAGAGATTGGCATTAAACATTTGATTCTTTAGTAAAACAGAAGCGCGTCTCTGAACTTTCGATTCTTTTGTACACCAAAGGTGCGTCCGTATACTTTCGATTGTTTGTACACTTTTCAAATAAATAAGATTTAATATTAAATCGCATAAGTTGCACACAACAATTTAAATATTTGGTTTCAACTGGAACTACTTTTATTAAATACCGTGATACTTGTTAAGAAAATACTGAGCACCAGTTAAGTCCAAGAATGTAATTCACTAATGATTGCAAATATCTAATTATCTGCATTAATAGATTTTTATTAATAATGAAGGAGAACACATTATGAATTGGGATATTATAAAGTTCAGTTTTTAAAAACAGCAAATATATGGAACTAATTTTTCCTTAAAAGCTGCCATTCTTTATGAGGGAGCATCATCTATGACAGCTCATTACACTTGTCTAGTAAACATGGCACAGAAAAGTGTGATAACATTAATGACAACATTATCAAGGAAAAACACACTAAATTTTCTTTCGCAAATTACCTAATGTGGTAGCATAATTAATGGAAAAAACATAAACTTATATATCAGAATTTTTTTTTAATATAGAATTTACTTTTATTTTTAAATATTTTTTTTTTACTTAATGGAAACTACGGAAATTAAATTTTATTTTTAAATTAATAATTGATTTTTAGATAATTAACTTATTTTGATTTTTTTTTCTAAACAAATTTACAATTTGTTTTAACTTACTTGAAACCCAAAATATTTACAGCGTAAATTCCACTCGTCCTGTACTTTGCCAGGTTTATATTTAAGAATATTAATGTACATGCATCTATATCTTTCAGTCTAGTATATATATATATATATATATATATATATATATATATATATATATATATATATATATAATCTATAAATACAGATTTTAATTAGACATATGGACCGGCGGTTTCTGACAGAAAAAATGTTGGACCATCAAATCCCGTCTTAGTCAGCACAGCCTGAAATGGTAAATAATCTTATATATATATATATATATATATATATATATATATATATATATATATATGGTTAATACAACAAAAGATATAAGAGGCAACTAATATCTTTGATTAGTGAACATCCGAATAACACTAAAGCTCAATATACTGGATAAAGCAGTAATAGCATTAGATGAAGTGAAAGATTAAATTGAGGTGTGAATCAAATTTTATAACAATTCAAAGTTCAATCAAAGTAATTGAAAGACCTTAACTTTGAAAACTCATGAGGTAAGGTCTTTCAATTACTTTGCTTGAACTTTGAATCGTTATACAATTTGATTCGCACCTATATATATGTGTGTGTGTGTGTGTGTGTGTGTGTTCGTATGTATATTAGGGTCGCATTGTCTCTTTGTATACATACTTTATTAAACAGACGTGTAAGTCCATGTGTGTTCCTTTTTCATCTTATTTTCCAAATTCTCGGGCAAACAGTATATGCTGGGATTCACTGTAAATGAGAACTCGCCATATGGGCGAACGTATTCGACCCTCATGAGTCATTATCAAGGGTATGAGGTTACAAAATTAAAACTGATGAATTTATTACGAAAGTCGATTAAGAACATTTTAGAAACGACGCTTATAATTTGAGACGGCAATGATGGCAGTTGTTTTTTTTAAGATATTTCGAAAAATTGGAAAAAAGTAACATATATATATATATATATATATATATATATATATATATATATATATATATCGGAAAAGAAGGATGAAAGTAATCCAACGTAATGGGAAATGAAAAAGGAAAAACCAAAAAGGAAGTTTTTTATGTGTTTATCAACGTTTCGTCTTTATTTGTTAGAATTCTTCAGGATGATAATATAAAGAAAAATGTCATGCAAGTACGTGCACATATTGTTGGAATTTTAAAAGCCCCCTCCCCTCACTGATTGGCTGTTGCCATGTCCCTTAAAGGCCTCATGGATTGGCTGTCAGGCATTGCAACCCCTTTTTAGTAAAGGTGTCACGTGAGCCAGCCCTTAAAAAACCCTTGTATACGGCTTCCCAGCCTCTTTTCGTCATCTCCGCTCAAGTCAGCAATACTTAGGGCGGTCTTCTCTGTGATACAGCCCACGACGGCCTCACAGAGAATGACCTCTCACTTCTATACAGACGCTTTTCCACGACTCTGCTCGAGTCAAGACCACATCGGCTGGTCTTCTTAGTGATACAGCCCACGACGGCATCAAATAGAATGACCTCCCGCCGATACCCGAACTCTATGCAGGCTCCTTTTCAACGACTCCACTCCAGTCAACAACACATCGGGTGGTCTTCTTAGTGATACGACCCACGACGGCATCACCGAGAATGATCTCCCGCCGTTATCAGAACTCTAAAACAGATAAGTTCTAGCGAACCACATTTTCGCAACCCACCTCTCTACAAACCTCAAACCAACCTCTCTACCATCCTCTTTTCCATCCTCTTGAACTGTTTTAAATAGTAAATACTCGCTCCGATTTTCTCTTTCTTACTAAATTGATATGAAATTACACCCTTGTGTTTTGTGTTCCTCCTTCAGACTTCCGTCCTATATATCTTTGATGAATTTATCTGCACATGGTTACCCCATTCTCACGTGGAAGAATTGCACTTTATTTCAGGATTATTTTAATCCCAATAATATAGGGTTGGCATGGTGGTAGTAGCCACTACTACTTCCTCCCTTCAACCCACCATGTCAACCCTATATGTCAACGTACTTGCATGACATTATTCTTTATATTATCATCATGAAGAAGTCTTACAAATAAAGACGAAAC
>OY744530.1:108927060-108982060 GCA_963556195.1 Sepiola atlantica | reverse complement strand
ATCATCATCATCATCATCCGTTTAACGTCCGTGTACATGCTGCCATGTGTTGGATGGTTTTAAAAAATCGACTTCGAAACTTACCTATCTCTGGGAAGTCTTTATTTATCCCTCTCTCAATTAAAATTATCCTTATCGCTTCCCCTATGTTTTCTTTGGCGTTCCTCTTCCAAATAACCCTGCTAACTCAACTGCTGTACATCTACTAACATGAGAACTCTCATCAATTCACGTGACGATATCAACGAAGTTTCCTGTTCTGCACACATTTCCGTAATCTTGAAAAAAGTGAGAATTCGACAGTAACAGTAATTATCCACGTTTCGTTTTTACATATGGCTTTTTTACCTGTGAATTTAAAAAAATCTGGATTTGTTCAAACACACACACACACAATTCATATCAGTACATTGGTAGTTCATTTATGAAAGCAAAAATTGAAACAAATAAATGGATTACTTATGTAAAATCTGAACAACTTGGCGTCACAAACCGGTGATTATTCATGAGGGAACTGACATCAAAGGCGTGAAGAACATTTACACATTTCCAACAAGAAACATTGAGACAAAGACACCTTTCTTTTAAAAGAGTGACAGGAACGAACATGTATCTCTATACTCCTGTATGAGGTTGGTTTTTATCTTTTTATTTTTGCTTGTTTGTCAGCGTGTATACGGATGTTATACACAGATGTTATACACGGTGGAGGAAAGACAGAAAACGGAAATTAAAAAAAACGAATAATACGAAAATTGATGGGAGGAATGGAATTATTTAAATAAATAACAGAGAGAGAGAGAGGGGGGGAATGGGAATGAGAGAAAAAGAGAGAAGATAGGGATGAATATAAAAGGTGGTAGATATAAAGAAAAGAGAGAAATAGAGAAGAAAGAGAAAGAGGCTGAAAAGAAAGAGGCGGTATGTTATGATATCACAATCTATTCTGACTGTGTGAACTCCTTTGAACTTGTAATGGAATGAGGTAAATATTTAGAAGTATAAGAGAAAGGGGAGCCTGAGGATATATTGAAAGAGAAAATATCAAGAGAGAGAGAGAGAGAGAGAGAGAGAGAGAGAGAGAGAAAGAGAGAGAAAGCAAGCGAGGGGGAGAAAAAGAGAGGCAGAATATAACAACATTCTCATATGATATCACAATACACTATGACTAAGCTTCCGGATCTTAACCTTTCCAGAAGTGTATCTCTTAGGTTATCCCAACGATTATGTCTATCAAAACAATCGCCAGGCTATGACTGAACTGAACACGGCTATCACAGTCAAAAGCAACGCTGTGTCACGAAATAAAATGACTGACGATTCAAACGGAGATGAAACGCGGAGGCCTCTGTGTAGCTTAATTGACATAACTATATTTTCATAACATACTACCAAGCTCTACTCGTGTATTGAGCCCTGTTGAAGTAAATACTGAAAACGGATACATGAAAGATTATATCTCCTTATAACATTTTATATGTCTGCCACTAATTTCTGTTTATCCACGACTGCTTGTGTGGGGGGAAAACACAGAAAGTAATTAATTGAACATTTTAAATTTTGGAAGACTGTTGATAGCTGTAAGTGTTTGTAATGTGCACTATATTTAGTTTGCCTAGGCACAAGGGGGACTGAAAGTGTTTCGTGAAAATTTAGACATATCCGATTTTAATGAAAATTTAAGATAATAAATATTCCTAAAATTTCAGGTTTATTTGAAAATTTGAAATCGCTGTGAGGAATCAAAATATGAGAACATCTTCCTATTTGAAAATAATATATATATATATATATATATATATATATATATATATATATATATATATATATATATATATCAAATATTATGAATTAAAAGGATAAAATAAATCCGACGGTTTGTGAGAACAATTGAAAGAGCGAAGATCTAAAACTCTAAGACATTTTAATGTTTCGCGCAGCTGTTGCGAGGACTTTTTCAAAAGTGACAAGTCTGAAAGATGGTAAAACACGAGACGACCTGTATTTAGCGATACGTCTGGGAAGAATAATATATAGCATGTTGAGCATAATAACATTTACATATGACGGGTAAGAAAATAAATATATACGTACACACATCTTCACACCTACACACACACACACACACACACACACACATATATATATATATATATATATATATATATATATATATATATATATATATATATATATATATATATTATTGAATCATTCGAATGACCATGCAATAAATCAATTCAAAATATATTTGCATAATTTCATTCAATTTATTATTTTTTTTATTTTATATTTATTTCAACACCTTTGGAGTATTTAAAACACATTCAAGTGATGTAATAGGCATGGACTTCCCCCGAAAAAAACCTACAGAATCCGAAAAACGTCTCACCTATATGGAACAATGCGAAAAACGTGCTCTGCGCGTTTCTCCGCTGTCTTTTAAAAAATTCTCTACTTTCTCTAGCTTTTTACCTGAGGATATTTCACCGAAGAATCGAAAACATTCGTAGAACCTATGGAACATTCATTGATTTTTTTTTATCTTAATACAAAAAAGACCGTCAGAAAAATTGAAAACAAAGTATAATTAAACAGACGAATTCTTTTATTTTTTACAATGTTTGCATATATATATATATATACATAAATAAAGATAGATGAAAGAAGAGGGATAAACATGTACGAATGACAAATTTATTTCAACTTCGATTGTTCAATGCAAGGTATACTCGGTAATAAAATTATGTGTTGTGTTCTTTCCTTAAGCCAAGGCTTTTCAAAGATCAAAATCTTATCATCAGAGGAATTACATAGATAGATCAGTTGGCAGTGAAAAAGCCAACATTCAAAATTTGAAAAAATATTAAGTAATATATATATATATATATATATATATATATATATATATATATAAAATAAAATAATATATGAAACTAAAAATATACTTTTTGTAGATAGAACCTATAGTGAAATTGTTTAAGCTCAATATATGAGATAGAGCAATTATAAAGATAAATGAAAGAAGAGAGATAAATATGCACGAATGACAAATCTATTTCAACTTCAATTGTTCAATGCAAGGTGTACTTAGGAAAGAAAAATAAACATGTTTTTACCGAGTACACCTTGCATTGAACAATCGAAGTTGACCTAGATTTGTCAATCGTACATATTTATCCCTCTTCTTTCATTCATCTTTATATATATATATATATATATATATATATATATATATATATATATATATATATATATAACTTAAAAATACATGATATCATTAATAAAAAAAGATAGGAAAATAAACGGAAAAAAGAGAGAAACGAAAAAAAATGATTTTAACTAATGAATAATCCATTTTTTATGTGTGTATTATTGTCTTGGTTATATTCTTAACTAGAAACAGAGAGACATAATTTAAACCTATTCTCTGTTTGACGATTAAATTAATATACGTGCGCATTTCTTTTATAGAGGTTTAACTTGAGTTGCATTATTAAAGTTAAACAGGGATACAACGCTAGTATGTGGGAGCTTATGCGTTCTATGTGTTGTTAATTTAATGGCTGTGTTATTCTCAGAAATTATTTTGGCAAAATTACATTGGGTTGTAGCAATTTAGGCAAGGGATAGAATATACACGTGCTTTGGATAATAACCTTTCATGTTTTTTGTTTCGAATATGACAACTTCCAAAAAAAAAGCCTAATTAACATTCAACGAAAATGTGTGAAACTGAAACTAGTGTTACACTTGTTACGAGCCTGCTGGCACGTGTGAGTAGGTATTAGTATGATGTTTATAAGCACACTCTCTGAATAGGTAAGAAGTATCTTCGATGTGAAACCAATATAACAAATAAAGCATTTAAGGGTTAATGTGGTACTGAATTTTGTAGTTGTGCGGATGATATCCTGTATAGTTGATGGGGTTATACGACCTATATAAATGTCTAGTTTATTTAGTTGATCGGCTGTTCTGCGTGTTAGTAGGTAATACTAAATAGGGGAATTTTGTTATTGTTAGGATTCGATGTTTTCGTGGTAAGTAGAGAGGCTACTGTAAAATTTTCATGGCATGTTCAGTGTATTTAAATGTTGTATCTCAATAATAGTTGCTGTATATCCTAAATACTCAGAGCAAGAACTAATAACTATTCCTGTCTTAATTAAAGTACTGTGATGGGAATAAAAATGGACTTAACCATTATTATTAATTGCTTTGCGATGAAGGTTATACTTAACGTAGTTTATCATTATCTGTTATAAATAGTATGTCTACAAAAACATGCAATCATTGTGTTCTTTTTTGTATGTGAATTTAAATGTGAGTCCTGCTCCATTGAATCGTTTTATGATGTTTCCTATTTTAGTGTTTTATGACTTTTTTCTATTTCTTTTTTCTCTGTTTTTCGTTGTTTTCTTTGTTTATATACGAGCACTGAAAATAGCTTCATAGGATGCAGAGGCACCTTTATACATCTTGATAGTAAGCTGAAAGAATTGTATGCTAGAAATAAAAACAGTTTTTTTCATGTGAAATGATATGAATCTGTATGAGATTTAAATATTGCTATTACATATCGGACACATAAAAAGAAGAATCTTCCTAACACGAGCAAATCGATCTTCGGCTAAGCCGTAAGACTTCGAATATAAAAAACGGAAATAACGAAGAAAGGAAAATACTGGCTGTACGATGAATGATGTTTTTTTTTTGAAATCGAACATTTATATTATAAAAAATGACTTAATTAATATTTATTTGTTTAACAAAATCTCGCGTCATGTTAACTGTTTGTAAAATGTCAAAGTTATCGTTTCAATGGCGCTTCCAAGCTGTAGTAAAAATTAAATCTCATTATCGTAGACACGCGTTTCAGTGCGCTACACTACAGATCGGACACATCAAAAACAGTATCTTCATAACATCAGAAGATCGATCTTCGGCCAAGCCGTAAGACTTCGACTATGGAAAAAAACGAAGAAAACCAACGGAAAATATTTTCTCTAATATATAAGGTTTTTTAACATCGAAAATTTGGTTAAAAACATGATTTAATCAATATTTTATTTGTTTAACAAAATTTCGCGTCATGTGAACTGTTTCTAAAATTTAAAAGTTATATATATATATATATATATATATATATATATTTATATATATATACATATATATATATATATATATATATATATATATATATATATATATATATATAT
This sequence comes from Sepiola atlantica, assembly GCA_963556195.1. NCBI lineage: Eukaryota > Metazoa > Mollusca > Cephalopoda > Sepiida > Sepiolidae > Sepiola > Sepiola atlantica. The sequence goes on along the minus strand of OY744530.1, from coordinate 108,976,838 downwards.
ATATATATTCCATGATAAATGTCAGTATACTGAAATCATATGCCCTTAATAGGGTTAAGATAACAATTCATATACACTAAATGTACAAAAGCAAGGAAATTCCCACATTTTTACACTTTTATTGTCATTAATTAAAGGTATGACTACATATCCACCAAACCATTTCATTATCACATCACTACAGTATACATCTCTATGCATGAGTGGATGAAGTGTGTGAGATGCGCCGAAGAAAAATTCCTACCAGTAAAATACATAGCCCTGTTGTGCTCGTATACCCTTAATGACAATAAAAGTGTAAACATTTGGGAATTTCCTTACTTCTGTACATTTAGTGTATATGAATTTTCATCTTAATCCTATTTAGGGCATATAATTTCACTATACTGGCATTTATCATGGAATGTCACTACTTTTGTAAGGGCTATGCCTCAATACAATGACCATTTTAAAGGTTTTTTTAATTTTCTGGAAAACTAAGGTATATGGTAAACTGAAATTAAAATGCCATCAACCACACCCTAGAACCTCTATCTCTGCCAAAAATCAGCAGAATCCATCAAATAGTTGATGAGATACAGGGTGGCACATACGTACGTACGTACACACGAATAACACAAACTTATGCCTGACCTTTCTGGATCTCTGGGTTGCCTTGACTAATGATGCTAAAATTCTACACACTTATAGAACCTATCAAAAAAAAAATTGTGCAAAGTTTTAACTAATTTGGTTTATTGGTTTTTGAGTTTTGATTGACCAAAGAAATGAGATGTCTAGCATAGGCCGTTTTTGAGGTCTATTAAGGGATAGAGCGCTATCGCGCCCCCTCCTTGATTTGTAAAGATGTGTGTAATATTTATTTACTTCTCTTACCGTCTTAAATGAGAAAGTTAAATTTGTTTATGTTCAAATATTTCTTACCTCGACATATCTCTAAATTAAATATCTCATATATTGCTACTTTTTATCTTGTCACTCTTTAAGATGTTCATGGGTTGAACTGTTTTGTTGATTAAGTAATAATTCATCCTTCGCGCAAAGCATTACTCTTTATAATTATTATCGCGTTCTATCCGTAACTAATAATGTAAACAAATATAAACCATTATAACTTCTCTAACTGTCCGGTGAGCGTAGAAAATATAGGATTATCAGCCTCCAACATTGACCATGTCTGTCCTTACTGAATAGTCGCTGCGATACATCTGTGTCTAGATACAATATATATATATATATATATATATATATATATATATATATATATATATATATATAAAAAGTTAATCCAACAAAAGATATAAGAGGCAACTAATATCTTTAATTGGTGAACATCCGGATGAAACTGAAGCTCAATATACTGGATAGAGCATTAATAGCATTATATAAATAAAATAAGGTGCAGATCAAATTTTATTAGGATTCTTTGAAAACTCATGAGTTAAGGACTTTATGGTACTTTGCCTGAACATTTAATTCTAATAAAATTTGATGCGCACCTTATTTTATTATTTCACTTCATATAATGCTATATATATATATATATATATATATATATATATATATATATATATATATATATATATAGATGTATATGAGTGTAGTCAATCCATGGTTTATGAACGTCTCAGAATTGGAATAATTCGAATTTCAAACAAAAAGTTCACGCTTTCTAACACAAGTTCTATTCCCGAACCACACCGACGGCAACCGAAGAATACCGATTGATTAAACATTAACTGTTTTGTGAAGAGTTTCCACTCTTTGGTTTTTACATCCAGATCTTTGGTGTTAAAAGAAATCTGGGTATTTTACTTTTTGAATCTCGATTTTTTCTTAGAAATTATATATTTAAATACCTGCATTACAAAATGTGCTATAAAATGGTAAAAATATACACTAAACTAGTTTTTATTCATAAAAAGTTCACACAAAATATATTCTTTTACGAAATAAGATTTTGCATCAGTTTGTATTGAAAACAATATAACTACTGTTTAATTATAGTTTGTATTGAAAACAATATAACTACTGTTTAATAATTGTGTATATTAATCCATTATATACCTTAATACTAGTCTATATATAAGAATAGGAATTGAGTCCGAGGTTTTTAAAACAAATCCGGGTTCATTTAACAGATAGATCTGTTTTTCTTTAGAGAATTGAGAGTTGCAACCATGGTCCGTGCAGTTGATGGAATCATAAACACTTGGGTAAACAAAAACTCATCTGGTGGTTAGGAACGAATTTATCGTTTTACCTTATTTTTAGTGGGAAAATAGTATTCGGTTTTTCAACAGTTCGCTTTATAACAGTTTTTTAGAACGAATAATATTCAAACACCGATATTCCACTATATATACATATATATGAAGAGTTCGAACGCAAAACGCGATAAATCTAATTCGTTTAAATTGAGATCGTAAACAATAAAAACACGAATATATTCAATGTGTACTTTGAATGAAAGCTGATTTTAATTTAAACCAAAGAGAAATTACATGTAATTAATTACATGTAACATATAGTTTTGGGGTGTCGTTAAGTATAGAAATGCAACACTTTTTGTAGGGACGGTTTCGTGATTTTGAAAATGGCGTTTATCGCGTTTTGTATTCGAACCCTATATATATATATATATATATATATATATATATATATATATATATATATATATATATATATATATATATATATATATATGCGTATGTGTATATAACAATGCAACTCTTTTAGTCAGAATGGTTAAACTTCTGGCGGAAGTAGAGTCAGCATGTGATAAGATTCAGACTGAATTGTTTTGAAAATAAAGATTTTTTTTTTTAAACTATTAAAAATGAGAGAATCGTATAAAAGGCGATATCAACTGAAACAGAAAGGAATGTTTCGGCGTACAAACCAAAATTGGCAAATGTTGAAGAAAAGTAGGTTAGGTCGAAGAAGAACAAGCGACTAAATCATAAAAACATCATTCTAACGCGAACAGACGAAAATATAGGGTGTAAATAATTTCAAAGAACTTTGAAGCAGGAAGTTTTAACCTCATCAGAGAAGACATAGCGTCGTTTTGATTGGTTGATCTTTTTAAGACATACCATCACTCTTGAGGTTAGTTCATTCCGAAATACAATATCGATTTTAAACTATTCGTTAAATTACCGTACTTATCTGGCGTTGTCCGTATTGTGACGTCGAATATGTATTTTTGCGTTTATAACTGATGCTTTGTTTGAGGTCCTATTCAGACTTCCACGCACTGAAAATGAACGAAACAACAAAAAAACGAAACTCATTTTACTCTAAGTAATTCATGCGACTAAAATAAGAATTCATTCATAATGGTTGTATACACATTAATTTAAAAGACCTTCACTGGAAGCCAATACTAAATGTAATTCATGTACGTTTCTGAAAAGTAATCGGTGTTCGGTTTTTAACATTTGAAACATGAAAGTTTAAGTACAATTCTAAGAAGTCAATTAATGATCAGAAACACTCTTAGTCAGTTTATTTAAATTATCTACTATAATTAAAATGCATTTAATATCTGAAGCTTTCCCTCATTTGGAACAGACGCAGCGATTGATCAAAACTATAACAACATAATTGGGTTAAGCTGATTATTCAGCAAAATTTATTTTCTTCTTTTACTTTTGGAATTCTTTTGCTGATGAAAACATTGATTGAATTTACTACAGTCACAACAAGTAAGCCTCGTCTCATTTAAGACAACTTATTTTAAAGAAATCAAATCTGAACGCGTAATTCACTATTCACTGGAGTGTGATGTAAGTGGCGATTAACGTGGATATTATTTATGTCTTTTAAAAAAGGTATCATGTTATACGATATCTATTGTGTTAATGAGAGATACTTCTATCGTGTTGAACCAGTGCATAAATCATGTGGTTTGTAATTGTATATATATCAGATTTCATGTTATGTATAATTTATCTCGTTTTTACTAGGGACTCATTTGTGTCGTATTCATTTATCTCGTTTTAACTACTATATAATTTCTGTTGTGATGAACTAAGGTATACATTCTGGCCTGACTGTCCCCACCTTCCGGCCTTGTATCACATCTTCCTGCGGTGGGAAGGAAGTAAATACCATGCATGTCTGATGATGATGATGACGAACATACCAGTGGAGGATCCGTTCTCGACAATCAGTCCGGACGAAACTGGGCCATTTCGGTATCCTTTTATGTGTCAAGCTGAAGTACTTGCCTAAGGTAGTCCTTGTGTGTTCACCCTTCCAGGCTTTGCTTCATCTTTTGGAGTAAAGTAAGTTTATTGCTTATTACCTAAGGGGCCCTGACCAAGGAATGCCGACGGGGCTGCCGAGGCGATTTTTACAAGACCAGAGTGCTCTTTCTGGAGGGGCGCCGGCTTTTCTCTCCCAACCTTCCGGCCTTGTGCCACATTTTCCTGCGGTGAGAGGAAAATAATACCTTCATGGCGGCAGTCATTGGTGGCACCCATAGCCACAGTATCGAATGCAGACTTTCTGTAAATTACTATTTCTGTATTCTGTAAATACACTTTTTCAAACTATACCACCGTGTTGTCTAAATTATTATCGGCCCTTTAAGGTCACAACACCAACACATATAAACAAATGACTAATTTCATTCAAATACACTATAGTATCACAGAATCTAGTAGCGGGTCGGTATCTCAGTTGGTAAAGCACCAGACGAGAACCACGAGAACCACGAACCGGGACGATTTCAACTACCGCTATGTCTACTCGCAGTGATATGGCGAAGACGAAGACAATGGAATTGTTGTTCGTCAATAATTATATAATGTAGAAGCGGACTCGTGAAACATCGAAGTAGCCAGGAAACTCATTCTCCCAACTCTGAACTGCACATATATATTTACTTTATTTTGTTTAAGTACAGGGTGGGCCAAAATAAGGGTCCTATTTTTAAAAATTCATAACTTTTTTATTTATTGATTTTTTTATTATTTTTTTTTAGAATAAGTAAAGGACCCCTTCCGAAGCAAGCATGAGCCGTATTAGCCCTAAGGAACGCACCCTCATTTAGAAAACATTATTTTTGCTTAAAAAACTCAAAACAGTGTAAAAAACAATACTTTAGTTTTTGTTAGTTTTAAGAAGTGTTTTTCGGCTAAAATTTGTTTTGTTTATTTCAAAAAATCTCGGAAGGGTCAGTCTACACACACATAAAGTTTGGTGAGTTTAACTTTTATTTTGTGGAAGTTATTCAAATTCAAGTTATTCAGATTTAAAGATAGGACCCTTATTTTGGCCCACCCTGTGTTCTGTAAGTATTTTAATCATATATAACATTTAAACGTTAGTATTATTTCATAATTACGAAAGGCGAAAACGTTTTTTGGGGAATGTCTAAACACAAACACTAGGAAGAAGGAAATGGAAAAATACACGTCCTTCAGCAATCCTATTATTAACTAGGGGAAAATAATAACAAAAGATGGGCAAAGTCAATTTATAATCTGAGAGACCGTTAAAAATAAATTTTACCCAAGAATATCCAGGTCGGTCCTGTCGATACTTTTTCATGAAAGGGAGCCTCGCAGACGACAAGTAAGTAACTCACTTTCCTCCGAAAAGATGTAATACCTGTGAGGGGTTAGCTTGCGATTCCTTATAAAGTTATGATTAATTGAAAAGGCGAAAGTGTTGTGTTTCTTTATATCCTCTACAGTAATCTTCAACATGAGAGCAAAAATATAGACGAGAAGTTGTGCGCTTAGTAGGCGTAACAGTACCGTTAAGAGTCAATAGTCTAAAATGCCGATAAAAATTACTTACGCTAAAAATGTCCTTGTCGATTAGTCTGCACTCCATCGCGGGTGAAAGCGCCGAGGACAACAGAGGCAAGAAACCCACCCTCTCTTCGAAATGGTATAGTAATGACGAGAAGGATGACCTCCAGTAACCTTTGAAAGTTTTCGGTGAATTCAGAATAAGACACAATCGCTTAGACATGCTTTTACTTCATCACACGTAACTAGAAGTCTGGAGTATAATAATAGAAAGCGTATGTAAGTGTGACGATATGAGAAAAAGAAGAAGAAATGGCAAAAAGAAGACGGACAAAGGAACAAGAAATAAAATAATTAGAGTAGAAATCTCTAACATTTTTATAGGCGTTAAACTCATTGTTTTATCCGAAAGGAGGTGGTAATGCCTGAGAGGAAGTTCTTCGTTGATAATGTAACACTTTTAAGTCTAGTATTTAATTAAATTGAATTGTCTAACACTTTCAATAATAGATAATTAAGAGTGTAGATAAAAACACCTGGAAATGGTTTCGTCGAATCCTGTAACCTTAGAAACAAACCAGTCTTGTGGCAAAATGTACAAAGAATAAAAGTTTATATGTCGTCTACAAATAGTCAGTTTTGTTTGAAGATCGTACCTGAATTGACAGATTTTTACAGAAAATATATTTTACGGGAACACAGCATAATTAAAGTAAACAAAATTAATCTAAAAAAATGACACATTTTAGATGTAAAAAATGCGAGCAAAGCTTTGGTGAGAAATTGTGAAATGACTCTAATCTTTTCTACTGTGTGAAAACAACATTCTGATACTCTGCCAATTGTCAAGTAAAAAGAACTTGAAAATTCAAATACCTTTCAATTCACATTGAATTTTGCAATAAAAAAACAAACGAAGCAAGATTGCTTGAATTTACACTTGTTCTTAAGTCCCTTAACGCCTAACATTTTACACACTTTCTACAATGAAAATAATGTAATGGATACTATGAGAATAGGGATTCCAAACATAAAGTAAATTACCATTATATCTGCATTCTTTCTTCGTAAGACGGCATAAACTTGGTGCCAAACTGTTCTGTTCGAGGACTTAATTTTACTTAAGAGAGGACGGGTATATATATATATATATATATATATATATATATATATATATATATATATATATATATATTTTTTAATTATAAGTTATCTCCGTTTAATCATTTCTCGGTATTTAATGTAAAGGATTTTATTTATTTAGTTGATTATTTATTAATTTATTTTAATTATTTTTTTTATTTATTAATTTAGCTATTTATTTTATTCATGTATTTTATTTTATTTATTTATCTATTAATTTTTTTAAAATCCTCTTCGATATAGGAGAACGTTTTCATGCGACAAAACGTGAGACCGTCAGCTATCAGATATATATATATCATTCCTTCACTTATAGAAGTTGAATGTCTGTACGTTTCGCCGCCTCTAAAAGTGTTAACATTATCATTGTTTATAAGCTGTTTAGAACTGGCCTATCGATTAGCGACGTTGGATTAGGGTTGGAAAATACTTGTAATCCAGGGTTTCGAATCGTGTGACCGGTGGTGAATAATCGTACTTCTATGCTGATGAGTCTTGATTGAAAAGAGACGAAACGTATACGTCCATAGATAAATAAACAATAACAGATATATATATATATATATATATATATATATATATATATATATATATATATATAAAAACATTTGAAGATGAGATGAATTTGATGCACATTTATGTTGTATACATAATAGTCTATTTCGACCTTATCTTGGTCTCCTCAAATGTACGTATAACCCCGATTCAGACAATCGTGGTTGAAGGTACATCTGAGGAGACCAAGATAAGGTCGAAATAGACTATTATGTATACAACATAAATGTGCATCTAATTCATCTCATCTTCAAATTTATACATGCTCTGTTTCATTGGACATCGAGCTCTCTTATTCGGATTCCTACCGAAACCATTCGAACCAGTATACTATATATATATATATATATATATATATATATATATATATATATATATATATGTGTGTGTGAGGGAGGGGTGTACGTGCCTTGTGATCAGACCAAAAAAGGCAGGCAGCAACTGTAAGCGTAAAGGAGCTACTAAGAATTATGGAGTAGGTTTTGGGTGTCATCCTAAGTTGGGAGCTGTACAGCGCGATGTCTGTTTACAATAGTTTAACATCTATGCATGTCAGTACTGTCGGGGAAACATGGAGCAGGGAGGGAGTTCAAGAGACCGGCGGTACGGGGAAAGAACCTATTGGAGTAGAAGGTTCTCCGGCATCTGGGGACCTCGCCAGTGAATGAATGGGATTCTGCTGATGGTCGTGTTGTTCTAGTGTATTTGCGTCGAGGGGGCACTAGAGAAGCTAGTTTATCGGAGCACAATCCATTGATGTATTGTAAAACAAGTACAAGGATGCCACATTGGGGCGATGGGACATGGGCTCGAGCTTCGTTGATAGTGAGGGACTTATTAAGTTGGCGACTCTTTTTTCGACCTTGTCTAAGAAGAAGAGACTATTGGCTGATGGACCAACCAAAATGTGACAATAATACTCTATGCATGGGCGGATGGTGGCTTTGTAGAGATATAGGATAATGTCAGGTGTGAGGAGTTTTCGAGCACAGATTAGAGAGCCCAGCTTCTTTGCAGCAGCCTTGGCAATGTCTTCAATGTATTTGTTCCAATTCATGTTACCGGTGTTAGGCCGAGTAGGTTGAATGTTTCACTCGAAGGTAGTGTGTTATTTGCCATGAAATGGCTGGTTGAAAAGGTTTCTTGTAGTTATTGAAGGAAAAGAGGTTTGTCTTTGCGGCATTAAAAGTTACCAAACACTTATGTCCTCAATCCACTACAGCCTGAAGGTCATTTTCTAAGTATTTAGCCATTGCTTCGGATATGTACGCGTCCGTTTTGTTCACATGACGAGAGTAGAGCGTGGTGTTGTCAGCAAATATATCCATCTTAGACTCGATGTCATGAGGGAGGTTGTTTATGAAAATCAGAATCAATAAAGGTTCAAGGATAGATCCCTGGGGTTTACCGTCATTTAATGTCATATTGTTTAGATTAACGGCTATCTATAGCAACCTGCATTTTTCTTTTGATGGGGAAAGATCTAATTAAATTAAATATTTTTCGAGGTATACCATATTTTTTGTGAAGCTCTTTATGCCATTCTTTGTCAAAAGCCTTGCATATATCAAGCGCTATTGCCCTAGCTTCAAGTCTAAGGGATGCACCGTGTTTCCGCGAGTCGGTTGTGTATAGCCAAACAGATAGTTCTTTATTAAGACGAAGCGCTTGTCTTGGGATATGTCTATTTTGTCTTCGTAAATTATAATTATTGAACTCCTTAAAAGTAGCGCAATCAGTTTGGGAAAAAATTAAATTATTTCCATTTGAAGTTGCAATGCTAATCGCCACCCTGCCAAAACTGTGGTTAAAATCTTTTTGAGACAATTTGTCGTACTGATAAGATGTACTATTTATACTTCTCGCTTCTGCAACTACATTGGGCGTATGTATATAGATGAGGTATTATTAAACCTGAAGTCCAAGGTTCGAATCGTTCGGTCAGCGAGTCGGTTTGACACAGCCACATAAAACGAAGCAAGCGCTTGTTTGTGAATCAAAATGTTTAATTATTAAATTAGATTTAAATGTATATATATATATATATATATATATAAATGTAACACTCATCTTTTATTATAACTTTTACTATTGACACTAATTAATTACTTACTCATTCAAATTCGTGTTTTCTTACTCCAGACTTCTAGTTACGTGTGCTGAAGTAAAAGCATGTCTAAGCGTTCTTCATGACACACACACATACACTGATCATAATGGACTAGAATAATCAGGATAGACACAGTTCATACGAGGAATTTGGAAATAATATTATGACAGAGTAAAGATATTGTTTATCCGAGAAGACAACATGTGTAGTCATCATTTGTTGTAGATTCCACGAAAGAACTTTAGTTCAGTTGAAAACTTAGCCCATCAAAGAAGTCATAAGGTTTTTGTTTCAAATGCTTCATACTTGTAATCTTTATGCATACCAAGTCAAATATATTCGTAGAAAAACGGTTTGTGAATATGGAAACATTTGTGGGAAACTTGAAACGTAAATCTATGAAACACTCGTCTAATTACCAATTCATGATTTCCGACTCCAACGCAAACGCCGAACACATTCAATTGTTTTATCTGTTTTAGCTTCTTCAATTGTTATGCATCATTTCTGCTTATTGATTGATTTTTGTTAATGTCATTTCTGCTTATTGATTGATTTTTGTTAATGTTATTTGCGTTCTGAAAATCTTCCTCTGTTGGCGACCGTATGCTTCAGTTAAGGTCAGGTCAAATTCCTAACGTCAGTCACATCTGAGATGCCATGCTCAATTGTTTATATTGTTTAGCTGTTATGGCCCTGAGTTAAGAATGTTTCTGAAGATCTTTTCCGGTTTTTTCATGACTAAAGAGACGATGTCGATGACACTAGCTTTAATCAAAGTGGCTATGCAGCTGCATATGTTGAAGTAAATTATTAAAGCGAGTGAGGCTTGCTATGGGATTTTCGTATGCAGCCAGATGCTTCTCTGCCTGCTTTGACCCATTCTAATACCTCCTCTGCAAAATGTTCTGCAGGAAAAGAAAAATATTTTACTTCAAGTTTAACTTTTGATAATATCTCTACAGAATCAGCACGTTGGTAATATCTGGTTGTTTTGAGTAACGACGCTTCTATTTGTGGTCTGGGGTTGTTGTAAGACCAGCCATTATTACAAGATGATCAGCATTCCCGTGTCGACCATTGTCATCTGTCTAGTATGTCCCAGGCAATGTTATCAGTGAATAGTTTGAGAAGTGAGGCTTGCTGGTTTTCACGATTTGGAAAACCTGTCGTGACAGTTTGTGTAACGAGTTTCGTGTGGCTTATATATTGATGGTACACGGCTATGTAACTGCACCTCTACACTAAGTCTGTTCCACAACTAAAATACTTCAGATCTTTGCTTTGTTATATTATTAAGCCACCCAATCAACTACAAGTCGATATTGCGCACACAAAACCACAGCTAACACAACACACCTAACAACTTGTCGCACGTGTTCAATAATATAGTAACTTAAATTTGGAACTATATTAATTGAAATAATATTTGACACTCGTTCTTTGTGACATGAACTAATATATTGATCTTTTCTGAGGAGAAAGACATACATGTTATAATTCAGTTAGGCATAGGGTTTCTAACACCAATCAAGCACACACCTAAATATAATGTACTATCATTGACAAATATTACAGAAGTCTCAGGATAACCAACATATTAATCTACCCAGCATACATCAAAATTCATTGATGCCGGAAAGTAGTATACGTCTACGAGAATATCGCCACGTTATCCTCTTCATTTAATATGCACTATGATAGATATGTGTCAATTATATAGTGTTTAATTGGCGTATCTTCTCGAGCACAGAATTACAAGCAACGCATTTATATTGTAAACATATGATTATTTGTAAATATCGCATATTACAAATGGTAATATGATGTGACTCATACGTCTAGTGCGAGTTAAAGTCAACGTTCCAAATGTGCGGAATTGTATCTAAGTAAATTTAACGAACTAATAAGAGTAACGGAGAGGTGTTAAACGAACATACAGTATGTAAGAATTGATCATGCAGTAAGAATCGTAAAGATGATTCTGCGAAAGTATCTTCTGTGTCTCCCTCTTTTACTCCGCACAAGGTGACCACAATCATTATGCAGTTAAACAACTTCGGTTTTAATATACCATTGAATGTCCAGGGGGCAACTTACCTGAGCTGAATTATATCTGTCTGCCTTTATAAAAAAAATCCATAATGACTTTTATTTCAGCTCTTCGCTGGCGGCCTACAATACAGGTTGCCAGAAACGAGGATCGACAGAAGTGACCAATAAAGTAATGACGTTTGGTAAAAAGATAATCGCGTTATGATTTGACACGGCATATTTAGGTATGCATTATAGTTAAGATCAAAGTGAATATCTTACATGATGATATCCTTTAAGATATCACACTACATGATCCTTACAAATTGGATTAATTTAAAGGTGACCTGCGGTTCATACAACCATTTTATGCGTAATGTTCCATGTGGCCGGTCGCTCATTACGATCCTACCTTGAAAATACAGTACAAACAGGTCAGCAGCCGTGCCTAAAACAACTAGTGCCATTTTCACAGTAAAACTTCGTGTATTTGGACATTATCATCATGCTCTACATCATGAGTATCACAATGGCTTGATATTTGATCAACATCACTATCGACATAAAGAAAATAACACAGTATTTGATTGTCATAACAAAAATATGCCATGTTTTATCACCGATACTATCGCGATTATAAAAATCGTCATGTATCAATAACCAGAAAATAAAATAAAAAGCACGGGATTTGTCATCACCAATGACAAAAGAGATTGGAAATTGTTGTCGTCGTCATCATCATCATCAGATGTAGCCGTTTTGAGTGTTCAAGGCAAGTATAAAGAATACTAGTTTTAATTAATAATAAGCCTCCGTTTAACCTCTGTCCAGTATCTGAAATTAGCAAAGCTATCAAACGAAATCTGGGCTATTTAATGTTATATCTTTTTCTAATTAGATGAATATTTAGTAGGTCAACCGGTGTAAATTCACAGGATTTAAGTTATTTGATATCAATGCACTAAAATCCGTTTAGTACTTAATTAAAAAAAAAAACAAAGAAAAATGTTCGTCGAATGAAATTGATAATTACAATAGTCCGGAATTACCGAAGTTCCAGTAATTTCATACTTTAATGTATATGTTAATTTATTTTCCGGAAAATAAATGTGGGCTATACATTATTAAAACAAAAAACAAAGATGTCTTAAATATAATTTATAAACCCTTTTATGAGTTGAAGTTTAATATTTTAAATATTTCAACGATAGGAAATATTTGGAAGTACATGAGCTTATGTATTTTTTAATTAAAATGTTTATGGGCCTGCGTCTCTCCATTTTCTATTCGTATTTCTTCCTCATTTCACCTCGTCTAACTTCTCCTTCTTCATACTGTCATCTCCTCCGCCTACTAACTTCTCAGCCGGAAGTGTGCTCTTCGCACTTTTTATTTTTTTTAAATTAAAGCATACCAGAAAAAGAACACACTAGCATATTAATGTTATACATTTCTGAATAAAAATACAAGACACAATTATTTATTGATTTTATAACTATTTTTGAATAAATAAAGTATATCGTCTATATTTTCCGAAGTTATAAATATTTACACTTTTAAGTGGACATCATGGCCTCACTGTACATCCATATATTGTGTTCAATGTGTCGTCATCGTTTGATTTTAAACTCGTAAGATAGATAGGAGTAGCTAAACAAATCAATTCACGATCTAGTCTCTTCAATTGTATTACAAAATCAACCAATGTGAAAAAGAAGAATGTCATGTTCTTAAAGTTAATGTTTCCTGGAGTAAACGATGTTAGGGTTATGTTTCAGTGAATGTTAGTGATTATGGTGTCGTGCACCCCCTCCGTTAGCGGCTCTGAACTATTTCTAACAACACCGGATGTTTAATCTTTCTTCAGCTTCATGTGTGGCAGTGATATACAGAATGTCATCTATCTGCACATGTCGTCATTTCCGCCAATCAACCAAAGCATCGTTTTTCACAACAACGGCTGACAAGACGGTACACAAAACGGTGTTTTCTTTCCATTCGAGGTACTCGCGTCTTATCGTCGTGCTGGTGCTAAAAGCCCGAAAGAGGATAAACAATGATCATGTGATAAGACATCATATACAGTTTTTTTTCGATGCTTGGAACAAGATAGGTTTGTTTATGCTCATGTTCATAACAACTCTCGTAGCTAATGGCCGTTGAGGCATTGCATATATGCGCATCTTGATAAACCATCTAAAGGAATACAGCAATAAAAAGACTCTTTATTTGTTGGCCATAGTCATGGTCGCGCTCGTATCCAATGCGCGCTGATACACTCTCTATATAGTTAGTATACAAGGACAAGAAACAGGTTGTGCCTACCTCCATCTCCAGGTTAATTTGAGATCGGAATTGTTTCCTGTTATAAAAACTATAACATATTGAAAAGAGTGTTGTCATATTAGACTAGTCCAAAAATTTAGAAGATATAAAAATGATCCATCTGAATTCAGAAACCAACAGCTGCTTTTCGGATGAATTAAACGTGAAGGGCGAAGACCAAGGGTCACAATTGGAGTAAACGTAGTATATCCATGAAATAATGCACGCGAGGTTCTGCGAATATAGAATACGCCATAAGCCATATATAGATGCACGACTTCAGTGTGATTCACAAACAATTGTGTCAAACTGATTATTCGCTAATTTTAAGTCACCTTAATGTTTGTCGACGAATTTTCTATTTTTTTACATAAGTTTTGGGTGTCATCCTAAGTTAGGAGCAGTGTAGTAAGATGTCGGTTTACATTAGTTTTACACAACTGCATGTCGGTACAGTCGGGAAAACAGGAAGCAGAGAGGGAGTTCAAGAGGCCGGCAGCACGTGGAAAGAAGCTATTGGAGTAAAAAGCTCTCCGGCATCTGGGGACCTCATCAGTGAATGGAAGTGATTTTGCTGATTGTCGAGGGGCACCAGAGAAGCCAGTTCATCGGAACACAATCCATTGTAGTATTAGTGAAACAAGAACAAGGATGCCACATTGCGGCGATGGGACAAGGGCTGGAGCCTGGTTGATAGTGAGGGGCCTATTAAGTTGGCGACTCTTTTTTGGACCTTGTCTAAGAGCATTATGCACCACCTCAGATGTTACAACAATACTCCATACATGGGCAGATGGTGGCGTCGTAGAGATACAGGATAATGTCAGGTGTGAGGAGTTAAAAACGGAGGGTCGAGTGAATGTACCCCAAAGAGAGTTCGCGCTTATACAAACAGTGTGTGTGTGTGGACTCTTCAGAAATCTAAAGTTCGCCACTAGAAGAATATATTACAATGCAGCAAATAAGTACATTAAAAAATAAGTAACTTACATTGACTCCGAGTTCTGTCGAGGAAACAAATAGATGTTACTAACTTATTTAGGCAGCCATTTTTTTTACTAAACAGAGCTATGAAACAGTACGCACAATATTACCCATATCAAAATGCTTAACTAGTTAATCGTTGTTGTGATGAATTAATAAAAGAATGTTTAGTAAGTATATACATGATCATATGCTATGGTATTATAGGTTAGTAATCATCGGGGTTTTACCATGAAAAGTTTTAATTATAAAACATAAAAAGTATATACACAAACATATATTTTCTCACATCTCTCTCTCTCTCCATATATGTATATATATATATATATATATATATATATATATATATATATGTATATATATATATATATATATATATATGTATATATATATATATATATATATATATATATATATATATATATATACAATTTTACAGAACATTCGATCACATCGTATCAAAGGTTTCGAGAGTAAATCGGTGTCTGGACAAAACAATTCTAGATATAATACTTTCTATCTCTCATCAGCATTTTCTTGATCTGCATATGGAAAAAATACTGGAAGTAGGAGGGAGGTATCACCGTCAATTTCCGTTCTGATGTTTATATATTTTATTAATTATTGGTAAACAAATGTGTATTCGAAAACAAGAATGTTAAATAATATAAAAAAATACGATATAGGGAAGGATTTCGAGATTAGGACAAAAATAATTGAAAAATTAATTATTGAAATTCAGAATAAAATATGTTTCTTAAAACGTACCTGTGCCGGGAGGATATATTTTCTAAAACGGTAGAAAAAATAGTACATTCACATGTGAATATACAAACATACCACTCTTATATCTGTATAGAATCACTTTATTTTTTCTCTTCCTTTGGTTAGTCGTTTTACAATTATTTTTAAATTACTTTTATTTCAGTTGTAAGCGGGGGTTCTTGAAGCTGATGAAGACCTCAATGCAAATAAGTATATTTCTCATCTTTAAATGACATTATTGAGAACATTCGTAGACGAGCTGACATATTATAGATGTTCAGAGCCACGGGAAATGCATTTTAAAAGATCATATTTTTCTGTTGCGACTCTTACCCAACTGACACTTTTTCATCCTCCAAAAGTCAGTTCTCTCTTGCTGTGTGAGAATATTTCAGTTCTATTTTTTGTAGCAGAGGTTTTCTGTAAATAAAGGCAATAATAGGAATGTCTTACAGCTTTGAACATTCTCTTGAAATAGCTGGCAAAGCAATCACTTCAAAATATTGCCTGATAATGCGGAGACAATTGAGAATAAATATGTGAACATGATATCGCTTTCAAAGTGTGTTAGAACCCACATTTTATTATTTTTGAAATGCTATAAAATACTACCCCTGGCAAAAATGTGAACTCACTCACTCATTGTATTCCATGAAAAGAAATATGAGTAGCATTAACTATTTAATTATATACACAGACACACACACACACACACATATATATATATATATATATACAGGGGGTCCCAAAATAATGTATACACCCTTTGAATCGTTATAACTCGTTCAATTTACTGAGTTTGATTTGCAAACAAAATTGATAAAAGAGTAGAACAGTAAGATACACATTTAAAAATACTGAAAGTAAAATTAACAAAAACATAGAAAATTAACTTTTAATAAACGTAAAGGCTACAATGTTTAAAGCAAGAAACCTGAAGTAATTGCAAACAAATGGGAGTAGTAATTGTAGTAGAATGTGCTCAAATACCGGAGTAAATGTCGCAGGACGTTTGTAGGTACAATTCTTCACGTCTTCACTATATGGAAAGTGTATTGAGCAGAACGGGTTGGGGTTAGGATGAGGGTTCATTTTATGAACATTCTGAAATTACCCTAAGTAGCCTTTATCTTTGTTAAAAGTTAATTTTCTATGTTTTTGTTAATTTTACTGTCAGTATTTTTAAATGAATATTCTTACTAAATCTTGTTTATCAATCTTGCAAATAAAAATCAGTAAATTGAACGACTTATAACAATTCAAAGGGTGTATACATTATTTTGGGACACCCTGTATATATATATATATTATTATTATTATTATTATTATTATTATTATTATTATTATTATTATTATTATTATTTTTATTATAAATATTATACGTTTCATTCTAGCAAAATCATAATTGTAGAGATACCCATTCACGCATGTCACACTATTCGAACCCTGGAATAACAGTCAGAATCACCTCTAATTTCCAGCGTGCTAATCGATGAAGCTACCGTAAATTGCTGCATATGATATGAAAAATATACCCTATATATCTGTCAAAGAGATGGACAGCTATAGTCGGCCGTCATAACAGTGTACAATAAGAAGAAACATGCATTTTAGCGTTTGACGGCTTCTTTTCTTTACTCATTAAAGAGCCCAGCAAAGAAAGCGGATACACATACTTATTTTGATGATACATATTTAAATATAATCTACATATGTATATTTTTCATTCTTTGCGGAATTATCAGTGTAGAGATACCCATCCGCGCTAGTCTCAGGATTCGACCCCAGGAAGAAGAGTCACAATTAACTCGAATTTTAAGCGCGCTAATCAATGAGGTTACCCTAAATGGCTACATACGATATGATAAATAAAACCTATATATGTATCAACGAGGTGGGCAACTATAGCCATCCTTCATCGCAGTGTCCAACAGGAAGAAACATGCATTAAAGCTTTTGACAGCGTATATAACTTACTCATTAAAGGGCTCGACTAAGAAAATTGCTACAGATAATTATTTTAATAATAAATATTCATATAATACATAGTACGTATACGTTTCATCCTTGCAGAATCATACTTTTACAGAAATGTAATGTCATGGTACCAACGGTTTTACGCAAGCCTGGCAAAGCAATTACTGGGTGCAATCCGTTCTGTCGCTCATCAGCCATTTTAAATCTGCAAATGAACAGAAACAACGGACTCTCTTACCCACTTTTAATTTCGGCTAAAAATATAAACTAGAATGGACTGATGTGTACCGTATAAAATAAGAGAAGTAAGATCGAACAATATACAGTGAGTGAAGGCGAAAGTGAGATAGAGAACCTTAATGAAAGATTAGTTTCTTGATGAATTAATTGTAAATTACGGCGAATAAGAACAATTAAGATAGACAATTTCTCCAAATATAACTAACTCCCAACCGAATAATAAGCAAGTATTTTTATGATTAACAATATATATATATATATATATATATATATATATATATATATATATATATATATATATATATATATATATATATATATATATATATATCATCACCACCATCACCATCACCATCAAGGTTTGTATCACTCTTGGAGGAGCCACCCCTCCCTGGTTTCAGTCAACCTTATTGATAACCTTTTTTGCAAAGTAGCCCGTCTTAATTGAATGCCATGCACATGGCGGCCAGAAGAAAAGGACTTCTCAAAGCTTTAGTTGAGTTTTCTGTTTATTTCACTTTCTTAAATGGATTTTGCATTTTTACAAATTTCAAACAATGCTACCAAACTTACTAGTATTTACCCTGTGTTTTCCTAAACTCTTTTTCCTTTCTTTATATATACTGTCCTGAAGTTTTGTCTCTTTCTTATCTCTCTTATTTTGTACTTACTTGCGAGAGGGAAACCTATCTTCAACTTTCTGTTCCCCCTTTATTTTATCAGACAATGAACTTATTCTATCTACATATGCACACATATATATAGGAGATACCCGACTAGTACACGGGCGCAGGCTATTTTTACCCCTCTCGGAGTGTTGGACCTGTAAGACCTTGTAAGACTATCCATGTAAGAGAAGGAAATCTCTGACAATAAAACCTTGCTACCTACGCCGTGGCAATAAACCGTTGTGGAGGGAGGCCTCCTTAGTCCTGATCGACAACCTTCCTAGAGTTGGAATCTCGAACAAAATATCCGGTTTGAAAACCTACAATTGCTTAAGGAGTAGATAGGTTCTGCCTGTCGCCGGCCCTTGAACTCCTTCTTTGTCTATTAGCCAGGCGCAGAGGTACCAGCGCTGAAACGTCTTTAAACACTCAATGCCCAGCCTTGTTTCCTTACTAGGACAATGAATGCCGTTCTCTTTCTTTCTATTTTGGGCAACTTGGGGAAAGCTTTTTCGTCACTAAGTCTCACATGACCAGTCTGGTTTCCTTTTGTTCCGACAGGTTGAGGGTACAGGTTAGACAGCTTGTCTGGCTGCTGTTTCCGACTGACAGAAATGAGCCCAAACTCTTGGGTAGCGCTAAGAACGACTGCTCCATCATCAGTTGCATAATACCGTGGGTAGTTGCATGGCCATGTCGCGCATGGAAAGGGTCCCTGCAATTATCTCCGGTGTGCTTTTCCGAGGCCACAACCCCAATGGACCAGGTCGTGACTAATGGACTGGTTGTGTGAGCTTATTGGCACCAAACAAGCACTCACCTTGCCCAACCACCTCTATGATCAAAACAAACATGTCATTACAAAGAAATGAAAGAAAACCTAAACCAGACACCCAACAAAAACACTTTTGCCTCCGCCCTTTTAGCTTGCATTTACAAATATCAGGGGACTTAGAACATACATCAACGACGTAGACACCTTTCTCCTGACAAACTCCCCGGATATCCTAGCAAAGTGAAACTGACCTTCAGTCCTCAATCTCCTCTGACCACTTTGACATGACTGACTACCTCCCACTTTACCGCAAAGACTCTGACAAACATATGCACGACTGGGAGTTTATGTTCAGAACACCCCCCCTGACTAGAGAACATAGGTTAGAATCAGATGACCATGACTACATGTGTTTTAGACTGACTTTACATCACACCGTCAGTTACTTATATTTCTTATACCGTTCCCCTTCGACCCAGGACTGTACTCTGCTAAACTCTGTCTCTGAAATCATAGATAGAGCTCTCTTAATTGACTCGAATGCCCAGATACCTGTATTGTAGGATTTTAATGCCCACCACCGCGACTGCTTGGGGTTCTTCAGCCTTACTGACTCAGCCGGCAACTCTACGTATAATTTCTCCTTAGCTCACTCCCTCTCTCAGACTGTCGATTTTCCGACCCACATCCCTGATCGAATAGACTAACAAGCCTCACTTCTAGACCTTTTCTTGACCTCAATGCCCGAGGCTTGTGTGAAGAAAGCCCACAGCCAACTCGGGAATGCTGATCACATTGTGCTAATGATACATATCACCCTAAAAAGTCGCCCAAAAGCTGATGAACCGTTGCTGAAAACAACGAGATACTACGAGCAGGCTGATTTTGAGTCAATCAGAGATCACATCAGCGCCACCCCATGCAGGGAAACCTTCTCACTCTCTGCCGACCAGTGTACAAATGAATTAACTGAATGGGTCAAAGCAGGCATTGAAGCCTATGTCCCCATGAGAAAATTCTTTAGCAAGCCCCACTCTCCCCAATGGTTCACATCGGAATGTGCAGCTGCCATTGCTGAGAGGTAACAATCATTCCGTAAATTCGGCCGCCATTAGTCAGCTACTAATAGACATACATTTATAGAGTCAAGAAATAATTGCAAGGCCGTGATAGGCGAAGCAAAGAGAAGGTATAATGAGTTAAGTAAAAAAAAACGCATTCAGTCACAGAAACTAGGCACTCGTTATTTCTGGAAAATCTACAATAGTGTAGTGAACAATTGTCAATCAACAATTCCCCCACTATCAAACCACAATGATGTCGTCTGCAAGGCCACTGATAAGGCCGAACTACTTGCCCAGCGTTTCGCTTCTAACTCCACTTTGGACTCAGATAACCACCCTATCCCCAAATTCCCTTTGCGGACCGAAGCCACACTTGATAACCTGGTTATCACCCCATCTCAGGTCAGAGACATCATAAAAAACCTTGACACCTCCAAAGCTTGTGGGCCTGATCTTATACCTGTAATAGTAATAAAGAAATACTCTGCTGAACTGGCCCCTGTCCTCTCCAAACTCTACAATAAATGCCTAGCTGAATCTTGCTTCCCTGATAGCTGGAAATTGCCTCTGTGGTACCAGTCTACAAGAATTCTGGGAATAGAACCGATCCTCTGAACTACCGCCCAATCAGCCTACTGCCGATCTTTGCTAAAGTCTGTGAATCCTTAATCAATCTAGCGATAGTCCGGTACTTAGTTAATGCTAAACTTCTATCTGACCGCCAGTATCGATTTAGACAAGCACGATTTACTGCAGACATCCTAACGGGCATCTCTGAACGCATGTATCATACACTCGAGAAGAGAGGTGAAGCTAGGGCAGTAGCGCTTGATATATCCAAGGCGTTTGAGAAGGTATGGCACAAAGGGCTTCTACTGAAAATACGCTCATACGGTATTATTGGGCAATTACTTAATATAATTAGATCCTTCCTAACCAAAAGAAAAATCCAGGTTGTCCTCGACAGCTGTTCATTTAAGCAACATGGCATAAACGCTGGGGTACTCCAGGGATCAATCCTTTGACCTTTATTGTTCCTGGTCTATATAAACGATCTCCTTGATGACATAGAGTCTGAGATTGGTTTATTTGCTGATGACACCACGCTTTACTCTCGCCATGTTGGCAACACAGACGCGATCATGTCCGGGGCAATGGCAAATAACACCCTACATGAGAGTTCATCATTCAAACTCCTCGGCCAAGCCTTCACAGGTAACATCAATTGGAACAAATACATTGAAGACATTGCCAAGGCTGCCGCAAAGAAGGTTGGCTCCCTCTAACGTGCTAGTAAACTCCTTACACCTGACATTATCCTGTATCTCTACAAAGCCTCCATCCGCCCATACATGGAGTATTGTTGCCACATCTGGGCTGGGGCATCATCTACTAGTCTCTCCCTCCTTGACAAGGTCCAAAAAAGAGTCGCCAACCTAATAGGTCCCTCACTGTCAACCAAGCTCCAGTCCCTGTCTCATCGCCGCAATGTAGCATCCTTGTGTTTGTTTTACAAATACTTCAATGGATTGTGCTCCGATGAATTGGCTGCTCTGGTACCCCCTCGTCGTAAGTTCACTGGACCAACTCGACAATCGACTAAATCCCATCTATTCACTGTGAAGCTCCCCAGAAGCCAGTGAGCGTTCTACTTAAATAGCTTCTTTCCTCGTGCTGCTGGCTTTTAGAAACTCCATCCCTGCCCTATGTTTCCCCGACGGTACTGACATGCAGAAATTTAAAACTAATGTACAAAGATATCTCGCTGCGCAGATCCCAATTTAGACTGAGACCCCCCCCCCGCCCGCAACCTTCTCCCTTTTCTTTCTTCTCAGTAGCCCCTTACGTCTACAGTGGCGGCCTGCCTTGTCTGGGGTGAACTATGTTAAAAAAAAAATTCATGTTTTTTCTTATAGTCGCCACGCTAGGTACTGCGGGTTAGCGACACTATTTGCTCATACCTATGTGTCCACATACAGGGCCTGGTATTCCCAAATAGTCACTCATCTTGTTCTGACCAGGCCACACGTATATATATATATATATATATATATATATATATATATATATATATATATATATATATATATATATATATATATATATAGTAACCGAAAATGGAGATTTGTCTTTAAATCATTAAAACATGTTTGAAAGTGATTCTATCCTTCTCAGTTAATCAACCCGTTTCTCTATCAATCCAACCTGTTTCGTGTGATGCTTAAAAGCCTTCGCTAATAAATCAGTTGTACTGCCATAAACATGTTTCTTCTATGCGAGCTTGTAGAGCAGATATTCTGCCGGATTCTGAATTATAAACACTTGCCATTTAAAGATCTCTCAACTAATATTATTGGTGGCTAACGTCTGGCAAAATTTGTGACAATAGACATCAAACTCCTCTGGCGATAAATCATCTCTAAATTAACATGGGTTTTCTAGATTATTTACGTTAGAATCTTCATAATGTCTGTGTTGATCATCACAATTCGCTCGATATATATTACCAGACAGTACTCTCCATTTCTGGGTAAAGTAGGAACATTGTAAATGAAATCTAGCACAATTTGCAGTCATGGGTGTAGACATTGTTGACGTTGCCCTTACTGTAAAAAAAACTATATCTAAAATGAATTAAGGAATCCAATACTCACAACAGAATGAAGCCAATCAAAAAGTTATAACATTTGGATTCCTAAGAATTTAGTTAACTATGTAAGATCACGTTCGCTTTCTAATAATGTTCCGAGTCAATAATTACTTTTTGTGACAATAGGATCAATAAATTTAAGAAGCTATACCGATTAATGTAAAAACATCACAAGCCAAATCTTTAGATGAACAAAGTATGTCTCAGATTTATTGTAAAAATATATATTTGGTCCGATCGCCGATACATTGCTAATATGTAAATTAAAAACAGAATTTCAGAAACATATTTGAGACAAATGATGAAAATTTGTTTTGCTAGTTTTATAGATACATCAGTTCGAAATAAAATAAATAATTAGTAAATCATGAAATATAACCCCACCCTTACCCTAACCCTAACCTTTACCCTAACCCCTGCGATCACTATTGAATCATGTGGACAAACATAATTCACAACTTTTGTTGGATTTTGGGGAATAACTATGAGTACAAATTTAGATACTTGTGTATTATCATAATTTTGGTAAATGCTTAGTTAAAAGTCATAAAACCACTACTACTAACACAAAGTCCGGGTGGTAATACGAAAAATAAAAATATTACGTGTGGTTTTATTACTTTGCCGGTCAGACTTAAGGTCAGTGGTAAAATCTTTGTTAACTGCCCTTAAAAAGTAAGAATGGCCCTGAAATGGGGAATCATTTTACGCCAAATTTATGTGCGAAACTACCCTCTACTGTAAATTTAAAAAAAGGATTATCTGTATGTTCAGTGTCTTCACGCATGATTGTCTAAAAAAGTGGAATATCATTGGGGGGAGGTTCTTCTCAATGTAAATATTTATTTTTTGATTTGACAAACTACTAATGGTTTCTCTTTATGTATTGCTTCAAAAGTTTTGTTAAACTCATTGTTGGGGTTTCGTCTATATATTTCAGTTGTGTCTAAACCGACAAAATACAATAAAACATTAATTATTTCAGAGGATATATACGCAGTGACCAGACAACGACAGGGCCACGCTGGCGCCTGCAAAATCCAAAAAACAACAACTTGGAAATCAGCAAATAGGTGCAAAATGTAATTTGAATATTTCAAAATTGTTTAATAAGGGAAAAGGCGTAAATTGAACTCTAGAATAGTTACTTTGTTCACAATAACTAAGCAATATAAAATAAATTAAATTAGACTCGGAGAGTGGATACTTAATCTGGGAATGGGAATTTTAACCTGCAGTCGTGTGGCCATTAGTGTTATGTTGTGAATAAACAATCTTCTACTTAATAAACACATTGTATTTGTTTCATTTATCATTGTAAAAGGAACAGATCGTTTTTGGACTCCCAAACCGATTCATCCACTACAAAACGTCGCGATTTTCCCGATTCCCGATCTTGATTACGAGTAATCGTCTCAACATTAATATATATATATATATATATATATATATATATATATATATATATATATATATATATATATATATATATATATGTATGTGTGTGTGTGTGTGTGTGTGTGTGTGTGTGTGTGTGTGTAGCTATAAATTAATAGACCCATTTTGAATATTTAAACTAATAGGTATGATACCCCCTTCTCTTCATGGCAACATGCTTTAATACATATTCCCACATATTACAGGAAATTTATTGATTAATTAATGAGACACAAATAAAATAATCAAATAAAGTTCAGAAAATCTCTACGTTTCTCCTTTTTAGTAAATTTCTTTTTCTTCCCCTCCTTTTCTGCAGTTTCTTTTTTCTTTTTTTCTTTCCCCTCCCAGCTTAGAATGAACGGCAGATTAAACTTCCGCCCTCCGGCCCCAACATCCACTGCCAGCCATGCTTGGTTGTGACATATTTTGACCCAGACAAACTTCCTAGCTAAAACAGACATGAACAAATAAGTCTAAGTCATCAATCGTATTCATTTTACGTCCTTTGAAGGAGAGAGGCTATTGCTGATACCGCTATAACCAACATCTGGATTGTCATAATCTGCTTATTAACGTCAACAACAATGCCGAAGTCTGGACACTATCTGACAAACACAAATTAATATTATGTATGATTTTTCTACATTGTTTTCTTCATCCTGAAGAAATCTTTCAATAAAGACGAACCATTGATGAATACATAAATCAAATTTTTTAAGGCTTTCCTTTTTTATGATATATATATATATATATATATATATATATATATATATTCAATTTCCTTTCTGTATAACATTGCTATAGAGGCCTACTATTGCCTCCCCCTTGAGATATAAACAGACTTATTGCTCATCTCGCACGAAGCCTTTCATGGTAGCCTCATTGTTTCGCGCTCCCGGAATTGGAGTTAAACGTGACTTTTGTTCCTGGGTTCGAATCGTTCGACTGGTGTCAATCGTTATTTCGCAACTGATGATTCCGCAACGATGTGACGTACACGTATGTAGGCAATATCTAAACATATTTATCAATAAAATATTTTTATAGCCCCTTCTCAGCTGTGCCCTTTAAAAAGAATAAAATAAGCTGTCATACCTAAGCTATAATGCAACCCCTTCTTGTTGACCACTGTTAATGACGACCACCTTTTAGCTATCTGCCTTCTTAACGCCTACATAGTTGATTTCTCGCATCGTCCGTTGCGATTAATTAGTTAACGCTCTCAGACCTTGAGTTAACTGTGACGTTTGTTCCGGGGTTCGAATCGTGTGACAATTCATGGTTTGATGATGCAACAAGAATGTAGCATATACGTATGTAGATAATATTTAAAGATATTTATAATAGAAATAATAAATTTTTCGTTAACATATATAATATTTATATATATATATATATATATATATATATATACGTATCAAATTACTAAATAAATAAATATATATATATATATGTTTATATATATTCTTATTATCTTTATATACTTGTTAAGCATAATCTAAGGACACTATAAAAATAGTAAACGAGTGTAATATATAAAAAACAAAACATATTGCGTATAAAAGTGATACATATAGCAAGAATAACAATAACTTTAAAAACAATAACCACTAGAAATAGTAATAACTCAAACTCTAAAAGCAATAACCGAAATAAAAATTGAAATACGATGAAAAGGAACACTGTAAAAGTACAACTCTTTCACTTAGTCCACCATAAAAAGAATAACTTAATTAAAAGTATCGTTTACAAAGCTTCAATGTTTGCGAAAGAAACCCCGAATAACAAACCTCGTAGGGCAAACCTCCCTATGTGTTAAAACCCATGTAACAACCATAATAGCACTTTCAATAACAACAAAAGAAAACGATTCAAAACATCATCAGCGAACTATTACTGGCAGTTAAAATAGCGGAGGTAATCCAATTATCAAGTGAAACATATTACGAAGGGCCAGTACTTGTAGATATTTAGAAAACCAATGTACATAAGATTTTAATGCGAATCTTGAAATTAAAAATGTAAAGATCCTAAAATCTTATTAAACTGTAGAAGCAAAATAGCAACCAACTGTAGACATAAGTAAACATTCACTTTAAGATAACTATATACATAACAAATAAATAAAAAATATATGAATAAATCGAAATTTATCAATATAACAAAATGAATAAAAATAAATTATTCAAATCACGTCCGTACTAAAATAAGGTCACCTGTCAATTTGACACACTTATATAAAAATGCGCCACACACAAAAATAATTATTGATTAATAAGTTCGGAGTTTCTCCTGTAAATACAAATATATAAATTTTTCACATACGGAACTTATATATATATATAATTTATTCATTTTTTATATTCACATTATTGACTACACATATGCATACATGTTTACGCTGCTATATATTTCGAAATTCAGCTTTCTCCGGCTACGTTTAAGTGTGTCGAGAGAAATGCCAGCTGAAACATGTATGAACATATGTAGCCAATAATGTTTGTATAAGTAAAACAATGTATACTATAATAAAGCTTTACTTGTTATTGAGCACTATTTTATAAACAACGACGTTCATTTGGATTAACATCTAGTAGACATAAATATAACATATATATATATATATATATATATATATATATATATATATATATCTTGTAAACATAAGTTAAGTTTCAATATATGCATCTGTTTCACTGGTGTATTTGTATATACTGCCACATGTACACTCTCGTAACTCTTATATTAAAGAGATTACAATAAGCCGCAGCGGAAGAAGAACTAGACGGATAAAGACAAACGACTTTATTTTGGCGACATGAGAATACGTTTGGATCAAAGCTATCACTGAAAAAAAATGCACGCATTTGGCTTAAAGTTTGATTTAGTTTTAACTCGCTAAACATTCTCAGCCTATTTTCTTGATGTGTGAGCTGAGCCAAAATGATTTTCTTTGTTCTCTTTCATATCAAAAAGTGTGTATAAATATATATATATATATATATATATATATATATATATATATATATATATACACTAGTAGGGAACCTGGATTGCCAGGGATTGAATGGGGAACTCTATGTCATTGCGCGCCCAGCACTACATCTATGTTACGTTATTATCTTTACACATCATCTAATTTATCTACCCCCACAAGGTAAGATGTGACACAAGGTCGGGAAAGTGGGATCAGAAAAGCCACCACCCGAGAGGTAAGCACTCTGGCCATTTAAAAAATTGCCTGGGCAGCCCCGTTGGCATTCCCCGGTAGGGGCGCCTCAGGCAGTAAGCAATAAACTTACTCATCCCTCAATCTGTTTATTACCTATCTTTGTTTCCCAGTATGATGCATAGTTTTTGAACATACGGAATATAACTTTTCTCCAACTTTGAAGCGTCCTTACGTTGCATTTCTGTCATGTCCTGGTTTCGTATTGGTTGCCAATAATCTATCAAATACTGTTTTAATCTTTCTTGCAAATATTGCCTCTGCTGGCGTAATGGAGTATACAATTTGTTAGGGTCTTTCTATATACCTGTAAAAAGCAATTGAATGGCCTTTTCTGTAAGTGTACATCTCGCTTTCGTCGGCACTCTTTTGAACGTGTCAATGAACCGTTCGGCCTAACCATTGCTTCTAGTATTCCACGGCCCGATCGTGATATGCGCTACTACAAACGATTGACAAAATAGTTTAAATTATCTAGGCGTGAATTGCGTTCTGTTGTCAAGTACAATACAGTCACTAACACAGAACAGGGCGAAAAGTTCATGAAATAACTAATGGTTACTTCCTTGGTTGTGTTTATACATTTTAATATTTCCAGATATTTTTAGATACAGTCCTCCACTATTACGTAATAAAAACATCCAGTAGGCTAGCAAAAAATGTGGATCCAAGACCACGGTTTGCCAGTTTTGGGTCAGGTTCTGCATTTTATAAGAGGTGTCTTTGCTGCCAAAGCACAACTTTTGTATTGTTTCACCGCATTTTCAATTCCCTTATCCGTACTTTACCACCCATAACTTCTCATGAGGCTTTTCATTCTCAAGATTCCCGAGTGACCGACATGCAATTTTTTTAGTAGTTTTTTGTAATGCTGAAAGAATACCCATCCAATCGCTGTACACAACTGCTTCATCACAAATTCGATTCACACACGATATACCACGGTGTTGCTCTTTTATTCCATTTCTTGATGTTTAAAAAAATCGTCGTCTAACGACTTTTAAAAATGTCTTTTAGTTTCATAGGAAGCTCCCTAATGGCGTTGAACAATGTGTTTTTTCTTCTACCTCAGTTTGTCGCAGGGCAATCACTGTGACTTTAAGAGGTTCACTATAATTTGGGATAGGTCTAGATAATCCGCCAGCATAGCTAATGTTTGTACGATGGGATTAACTCAATATTATAATTGCAATCGAGGAGAATGATCTCACATATCTGATGTATGTTTGCTATATTAGTTGGTAATCATTTTTTTACTCATAACTCGTTAGCAGTTGTTTATGATCGGTTTGCAACACTAAATATCTTCCATAAACAAATAAATGAAATTTGGTTACTGCAAAAATAATACCCTATGATTCCTTCTCGATTCTTAAGTAACTTTTCTCTTCATGTAATAATGCCTGAGACACGTGAGCTATAGCTTTTAGCGATCTATCTTATATTTTGTGAGATATGTCAGCTCTAATGCCGTATATGTAGCCACAATGATTTCCATATATAGATTGTAGTGCGTCAAAATACTTCTGATGTGAGGATATTTTGGTAATTTTTCAAATGTCTCCTGTCATTCTGTCGTCCAGACCAAATTCAAAAGCAAATCATTTAGCTCGCGAATTGGGCCTGCTTGGAATAAACACATAATAATTTGCTAAACCAATAAAACTTTGTTTTCCGGAGCCGGAATATATTGTATCAAACTAGATCGACCTGGGTCATCATTGTCTATAAGTAGGCAAAAATATTTCATTTTTTCCATAAAAAAACGCGACCTTTGCCCTGTTTCAATTTTAATCCATAGGCCTAGATTCTCTTTAATACTTCGTACACATGTGATTTGTCTTGCTCAATGCTTCTAATGATCACGTAATACCACTTAAGTAAGCTGTCACACATTCCAGTCCGCTAAGCAATGTATCCATTTCTTTTTAAGAAATGACGTGTGCAATCTTAACACTAAACTGTAATCGTTCGAATTTGTACAAACTCTTATGGGTATTTATACAAAATAACTTTGATCACATCCGTCCACAAGTATTTGTGGATATGCATCACTTACATAACCATTAGAAAAAAAAAACACTTTCTCTTGCGTTGTTTTTTTGTATGAAAATCGTAAGGTTTTATTAATTGATGAAAAAATGTTATCTAACATTTAGAATGTCATTCAATGCAATTATCATTTGTAATATTTAATTTCTGTTTACAATACAAATGTTTTGAGTTATAATGGCATGATATTTAATAAATATTTCTTTGTATTTTTTTTTAATGCAGAGAGGCACAACACTTTTGTGGTCGTCTTTTTAGTAGGTTTCATTTAGAATGTTCTTCACACTCACTGGAGCTTCACACCCCAGACTTTTATATATAGTGTTATTTAAAAGAAAAAGTCTATCAAAAGAATCCTCAGACTATTTTTGAATTTGAGAGGGCTAACACACTCGAAAGCAGGGTAGGGCAAATAGAAAGGTAATATTAGAGTTATTGAGAATTTGGTACGTCGTATTCGGATGCGCTTATTAGTTAAACGCGATTCAACAGAGAATGTTGGACATTTATGACTGAAACTTGGTGGACAAGACAGGAATTAAGAAACTTTTATTCGTTCTTAATATTGATCACTTACAGAAAGTTGATTGTTAACTTTATTAACGATTCCATTCGTAGCATTTTTATTCTTTAGATTTAAATTTTAATTCTCTGACGCCAGAGATGAACAGAAGGCGATCAAAGGTGCCCATGACATCGACTTTAATTCACAGATCAAAGAAAAACCCTTTTTTTACTTGCCCACGACACAAATACAATCTGAATTTGCGGGAAGAAATGCCGAATTCGTAAACATAAAAAATTAAAAAATAGCAGAGGATTGAAATATGGTCAAAACGTAAAATCATCGCGATCCGCCATTTTTTTTTTGGGGGGGGGGGAAGCAGACATGAACAGAGGTTGAAGAGACTTCGGTAAAAGAGACCCAGTAATTTGTAGTTACGTTATTGTTTATTCATAGGAAACCTTTTCGTGGCATACAGATAAGATGATCGTGACATTTCTACTTTCCTATTAACACACGGATAAAATTATAGGATATTAAAATATAAATCACTAATAATTTGATTGGAGTAAAGATTTGAACTTTAAATCTCACAAATATTGTAATAATTATCTAAATATTACTTTAACGAATAGAAATTGATGGAAAGTATACAAATATATGTTAGTTAAAAGAAACTGTATCTTTGATGCAATGTCATATACTTGCTTTTATTAAATTGTCTTTATTCAAATATAGAGTCATGTGGGAGAGAACACCAATCTACTTCCTGATATTAAAATACGAGTATTATATTACTTAAATTGTAAATTGTATATTTTATTCTATTCTTTGGGGTTTTTGTCTTGTGTTTTTTTAGGAAATATAACTATGTGTAAGATATTTCAATGCAAACTCTCTATAATAAAATAAAACTTGCGGAGCATGGAGATTATTCGACATGTGCATCGATTAAAAATGGATGTTTTGTGAAAATGTACAATAAGATGTCGTTTTTTCTTCTGTAAACCTGATGATTCATTTGTCTATAAAATTCAGATCGTAATTACCAATGCTCTGATTGTATGGATATGAGGAAACGGCTGTTTATCCTGAATTTAAACAAAATTTGCTAGATGCTAGACTTTATTTTTGTCGGAAATATCTCAAATCTCAATTAATGATTAATATGAAATAACATATTAGAAATCCTGTATCATTTAATATAAAAAATCACTTCAGTTAGACTACAAAGCCAATATATATATATATATATATATATATATATATATATATATATATATATATATATATATATATATATACATATATATGCGACACTCGCATGTCGATGTTATCGGATTCTAACTCTACCTGATGAGATCTCAGTTTATAGTAACTGTTGATTGATAACATCGACATGTCAGTGTCGCAGATTTTTTACATGTGAGTGTAAATAAAAATTATCACATATAAATCTCTATTTTGATATTGAGCACTCTTTATAAACCCGGTTGAAATTCTTTGGATTACTACCCTGTGGGTGGTTTTACCTGAATTATTACCATTATATATATATATATATATATATATATATATATATATATATATATATACAGGGTGGGCCAAAATAAGGGTCCTATCTTTAAATTTGAATAACTTGAATTTGAATAACTTCCACAAAATAAAAGTTAAACTCACCAAACTTTATGTGTGTGTAGACTGACCCTTCCGAGATTTTTTGAAATAAACAAAACAAATTTTAGCCGAAAAACACTTCTTAAAACTTACAAAAACTAAAGTATTGTTTTTTACACTGTTTTGAGTTTTTTAAGCAAAAATAATGTTTTCTAAATGAGGGTACGTTCCTTAGGGCTAATACGGCTCATGCTTGCTTCGGAAGGGGTCCTTTACTTATTCTAAAAAAAAAATTTTTTTTTAAATCAATAAATAAAAAAGTTATGAATTTTTAAAAATAGGACCCTTATTTTTGCCCACCCTGTATATATATATATATATATATATATATATATATATATATATATATATATATATATATATATATATATATATAAATAGGCTATGGGCCCAAAGGTCAAAATCACTCTAGATTTTTGATTCTGTGACCTTGGTTGGGGGTGGAAGAATAAATGGTGGCAAATGAATGCCAATAGACTCCTAAACATCATACTTTTTTTCCCAAGCGTAAATGTTGCGCATTAATGAGAACGGCGGCCATCTTTAAAAATGGCCGACAATCATTCAAATAGAGCATGATGACTTACTTAAACCCAAGTAGCACCCAAACCAATAAAGATAAAAACATGTAGTTTAGCATATATTATTCCCAATTAAATTCTGCATCATTTAATATATGGATATTGGACTTAATATATTTACTCTGCTTCAAAGCTAAGAATATTTGTAAAAACAAAAGGCTTTTTTCAGTCATTTTCTTTGATACAGCTTCAATACTTTCTGTGTATAACTTAAAAAAATATTTTGTTGTTAAATTTTGATATTTCTCATGTAGAGGAACTTATATTCTACCAATATTACTAGTCACACAAAATTATTGTCATATTTTTGTATGTAGTAATATCATTTTAACTTGAGATATATTCGCAATTTTGTGTCATTTTCAAGTTCGTTCGTTCACACCAAAGTGATAAAATATGCAATAATTGTCAATTTTTATCCAAAAGAAATTTAGCCCATATTTTTTTATCTTCAATGTGTAAATAATATCACTGCTTATGCCACTTCATTATTACTATCATCATCATTATCGGTATCATCATCATCATCATCTTCTACAGCATTGTTTCCAGTGATTTTATAGCATGTATCTCTAGCACACTTGCACAGATCTGTGCATTGTACCCTGTTTTGTAGACATGTACAAATATTTGCATCTTTACACTGACTTTTGTTTTGGAGTCTCGATTGGCAGTCTGCTCGATGGTTTTCTCAAAGGCATCTGAACTTTGAACAGCAAAATCTCCTTCTACACATTGTTTATATATCAATGGATGAGTAGTAGAGAGATTAGACATCTCCAACCAGTAAACTGGAAGATATCTGCTGTAGTTAACATGGTCATATGCAAACACCCAAGGTAGTATCTGTCTAACACTTGCCAAGTGAAGCCCCCAGTTTGACTCTCGAATACCTCTAAGGAAAAGTAGAAGAATTTCTACAATGTCGATATAAGAATTCCAGAATGCAAAAGTCTGCTTCTTGTTGCCAACCTGTATAAACTCTTCATAGGATGATAGGAAACTTTGAAGATTTTCTCCCTTGAGAATTTCATGATAATGAGGTCCTGGGAATGATTGCGACAAGGATGTCATTAGCTGTTTCACTTTTTCTGCCTTTTCTTCAGGAATGCTCTCTAAATAGGTAGTCAGACGCATATGCTGCATTGCTTCAGCCACTAATTTATGGGCTCTAACTGCTCTGTTATAGTGTCTCCCTGTAAAAACTCCATTTATTGAGCCTACAGCAACAACTTCTGATTCTATTAAAATATCTTGAAGCTCAGCATCTCTAAAACGCTTTCCCAAACACCCAAGAAAGGACATTGCTGTATGAAAGGCGCCAAGCCGAATGACCAATCTCTTCATGAAAAGTGGATTTCTCCATCTGATCAACTGTGCCTTTGAATAGATTGCTTGATCCATTACAATAACAATAGTTTCTAACTTCAGTCGATCGGCAATGTCAATGCTATTTTGTAGAAGTGTAAGGAATGTATCCATTTCTGTGGGGCTAACATCAATTACAGGTAAGTAACCGATAATAGATTTTGATGGTATTTCCTCTTTGCAAAGCAGTTGGTTGAATCCAGTCCAAGATGGTAATATATTCTCACTGCCGAATTTTGCGATATAATATGCTATATCAAGTTTTATAGCATTTTGCAGAGAAAATATATGATCAGACTGAAGTGACACATGTTCAGCAAATGGCTGTGGGCCATCCTTCCTTCCTCCAGTGTATGTAGCCAGATTTACTTCTGGTGGCTCCAATGTTCTTTTCCTTGTTCTCTTGAGTCCTTCTTCTGCAATGTTAGAGGAACAAGGTTTAATTGATGTAGGACATATATTGTTCTGAATAATTATCCCATTTGTGTTGTGGGTTGTTCCATGTCCAGATAAGGTTTCCTCGCCAAGATCATTATTGTCCCAGACCAAAGTTGTTGGAATACCTGCCTGGATAGTGGATGGAATAGAATTTTTTCCACGATTAATCTAGTGCTGTATCATGATTTAAAATAACTGAGTGAGAAACACAATGTCCCAAACCATTTAGCAAACCAATCAATTGGGCAGATCCAGACAGATGGCGTACAGCCATACCAAGTGATAAATGTTTTGGCATTAATGTCCATCCATTCAAAGCCAAGGTCTTGTGAAATGGACAAAAGCTTTCTGTGGACAGATGCAGATACGTCCACTATTTTTCCTGTACATAACTCTTCAGATGCCCCAACTATCCATGCAAGAAAGTTAAATAAAATATGGAGTACTGTCTTTTCAGCCTCTTACAAATTTAATGTTTCTGCTGTTGGTGGCCATAACAAAGAAGGTTTAACTTGTCTAATAGTATTTCTCAGATCCATAGCAGTTATGTACAAGTTAGATAAAGGATTTGGATCCGAGTGTATATGACTTGTTTGCTGTTGTGATTGCAAGTGGGTCTCATTTTCTGACGAGTCTGTTTCAGTTGGAGTTGTGGAATGTGTTTCCTCATGGAGTACTGTTTTTTCCTCTACAAGAGAAGACACTGTAATGTCATTTACATAGACGATATCACCTTGTGACCTCATTTTAGGAGTGATGAAGCACAGTTGAGGACATTTTTTAATCAACTTTTGTTTTAAGTAACCTGTTTTATATAAGTGAGCATCAACTCTATGCGTTTCTTTTATCTGTTTGACAAACAAGTCTTTCAACTTTTGAGTCTTATTATTTCCTTGTTTTCAATAATTCGGGTTTGAACTAATTTGGCAAAAACCTCGAATGCTTTACTGTATGAAGTTTGCTCAGTCTGTTCAGTTTTGGTTGGTTTGCTCAAGTAGCGGGTGAAGTCACGGTAGCAGGAGTTATGGTAGTTCAGCTCAATTGCCACACAATCTTCATTTCTTATTTGCATGAGGAGTGTTTCATTTTCATTTTCTTCTGCTGCTCGTTTTAAATTAACAGCTTCTATTGTTGAACATTTTACAAGCTTTTCCCTGTTTCTTTTGCCAGATCCTTTGCACACTATAGTTTTTACTTTTTGCCAGAATAAACAAACATCTGGTAAAATATGCTTTGATCTAGCTGGCAAAAATGGTCGATCAAAATTGGAACGAAGAACCCGTCTTTTTTTAGCTGGTGGTTCATCGTTTTCAGTAGTTGTTGCACTGTTGTTTTCTTGAGAAGGAGACCCTGTGAAAATAAATATATTCATGGGTTTAATGTGCATTTGAAGTGAATAAATAACACAAAAAAGGTCATGCAAAAGTTCAAATAAAAAATGATATCCAACCGCTATTTGATAAATCCATAACATTTCATTAAAAATTTAAGAATGAATTA
This sequence comes from Sepiola atlantica, assembly GCA_963556195.1. Classification (NCBI taxonomy): domain Eukaryota; kingdom Metazoa; phylum Mollusca; class Cephalopoda; order Sepiida; family Sepiolidae; genus Sepiola; species Sepiola atlantica. Next base: position 108,940,990 of record OY744530.1, on the reverse strand, counting down.
AGTAAATAGTAAATATAATAATATAAGTAAAACAAGTAAATAGGAACAAACGCTAGTTTTTTGGTTTAAAATTGAGATTTTCCAAATATATAAAAAAAAATTATTTTAGAATTTGGAGTGGTAACTCGGTTTTGCATATAAATTTAAAGTAAAATGATCCCATTTCTGGGCCATTCCAGCGTTTTAGGGCAGCTAACCATTTTTTCTGTGCGGGTTTTTTTTTGGGGGGGTAGACGATTACGTGTGCTTTTACCTATGTGCCACTCGGACTTGGGGTTATTGAAGAAAAAAGAATGTGGGAAAATCAACAGTATATTTTTTCATTTCAAAACGAACAGTCCTCTTGTTTGGATTAACAGATTTTTTATTTTATTTTTTTTCTTCAATAAATGTCACATCAATATAATGTTGATTTTCACAAATTGTTATTTCTTCGCTAAATGTTCTATAAATTAATTCAATTTGCATGTAAGTTGGCTGCCCCTTCTTCCCGGCCGTTGTTGTGCGTTTTTACAAAAAAAAAATTCCTTCCATCAAGTTATTCATGGTGTTCAGTTCACACGTAATCGCCTGAAAAAGTAGAATCTCATTCTTTTTAGGGGGGTGATTTACCAACGAAAAATAAAATCGTCTCTTCTAAGATGTGTATCAATAAAAATCATAACACTATTAAAAACTTAAACTTACCTTCGAAAACGTCATCAGTATTCTTTTCTAGTTTGTTCTTAATTCTTTCAATTTGTGACAATCCGTGAAACGCGAATAGCAGCTTTGGTGAAATCCAATACGAGGTGGTATGGTACTTGAATCACAGCTAAAGTCGAAGCTTTTCGCAATTTCTGGAACATGTTCTAAAAAGCGCGTCCATGTCTTCTCTGAAAAAGATCTAACTTTCCAGTTTTTAGTTGGAAATATGCACATAACGCACACGTTTTTGTCTTTGTTTACATAAATTTCGTCTTCGCTGGAGGCAGCCATCTTGAATTTTAACAGATGCTACACTGGTTGTGATTGGTTGATTGTAAACAGTAAATGAAAGACGTATTCTGGTTCGCTATTTTTTGTACGAAAGCAACTAATCAGTCAGCATTTTTTGGAGGGATTACAATTAAAATTATTAATTAATGCACCAAAATCTTGCATGGGAAATTTTTTTCCATGTTTCTTATTATTTTATAGATATTATATCTAAAAATCATGCCCACCCCTTTTACATCTTATTAAAAGTAATAATTTTTGCTCTGGGCCGACGGCCTAAAAGGGTCCGACATGAGTTACTATATATTACAATAAATTCTCTATTGCTTCTAACTTAGTAGATATTTCAGTATTTCAACTATTTGATGCCATTCAATAGCATGCAATTGTATACTTTTTATAGTATCATTGAACGTAAGGAAAAACATCTGAGCTGACACTGTTCAAGTGCCGTTAGTCTGTGCGCGAAAGTTTACCGATCAGTCTCTGAAAGATAAACAAATATCATTCAGCTTTATGAAAAGAAGTCAGAGCTCTAGTGAACGTTTTAAGAAATGTAGTGTTTTATGTTGCAAAACACTTTACTGTGCCCTTCGTTAGTTTCTATGTTGTAGTCAAATACCTCTTCCATGTTATGTTTACGATGTTGAATTAAAATGATATAGTTCCATATGGTTGACCATAAATACTTATTGGCATAATAGTTTAAATTATCTAGACGTGAATTGCGTTCTGTTGTCAAGTACAATACAGTCACTAACACAACACTGGGTGAAAAGTTCATGAAAAAACTAATGGTTACTTCCGTAGTTGTGTTTATATATTTTTATATTTGCGGCCATTTTCAGAAACTGTCCTCCACTATTACGTAATAAAAAACATCCAGTAGACCAACAACAAAATGTGGATCCACGACCACGGTTTGTCAGTTTTCAGTTAGGTTCTGCATTTTATAGGAGGTGTTTTTGCTGCCAAAGCACAGCTTTTACATTGTTTCACATACTTCTTCCATGTTATGTTTATTATGTTGAAATAAAATGATAGTTTCATATGGCGAACAATACATATACATATACATATATATATATATATATATATATATATATATATATATATATATATATATATATATATATATATATTAAAATAATTAATATTTATTTATAAATATTATTATCAGCCCCCTGCAACAAGGCCGGCCACTCTTGAGTGACTTTAATAACAAGCAGTACACATAGCTACATGCACGATCCGAACGCGTTCGTAGATCACTCTAGCTGCTTGGTAAATCTAGCCGCCGACTCGCTATTTACATTTAAATTCCTCTCTAATTACTAACAAAGGGTCTATGGCCGATAAGATAAGACTCTTGACTACGAATCAGTGGCGATTTGTGATCAGGTTTCGCGTCCGCAGACCGTTGAGAATCATTCCTTCACTGAAGATTGCGTTAGCATGCAACATCGATGTCTGTAGGTATTAAAATAATTAATATATATATATATATATATATATATATATATATTATGTAATGGAGTTGCATTCTTTAATCTTAGTACATTTCATTAAATATAACAACTAGTATATGCCTATTAGATTTGTCGATAATTGTTTACACATATTCAAGAAACGTACGCAAGTTGGAGTACAAAGACGATAGTTTTACTTGGTTATTTTAACTTATTTTGCCTGTTTCACGAGTTTATTTTAATGGAATGATTATATTTATGCAGAAAACATTTCTGAAAACTAGCCATAATATGATTCATAGGAATTATTTTTCACTTTGATATTTTTATTTTGAATATTTGAAATTTTATATTTTAGTAGTTACATGAGGAAGTATATATATATATATATATATATATATATATATATATATATATATATATATATATATATATAGTCCTGTTCATTTGAAATACTATATCCAATAAAATAAAGTTATTCCCTAAGCATTTACATAGAGAATTCACAGAGTAAAAATTGTATCCGCGCAGGATTCAAACATGTACGCAAAAAGAGTATATATATGTATTCCATAATAAATGCCAGTATACTGAAATCATATGCCCTTAATAGGGTTAAGATGAAAATTCATATACACTAAATGTACAAAAGCAAGGAAATGCCCAAATTTGTACACTTTTATTGTCATTAAGGATATACACGGCTATGTATTTTACTGGGAGGAATTTCTCTTCAGCGCACCTCACACACTTCATCCACTGATGCATAGAGATGTATACTGTAGTGATGTGATAATGAAATGGCTTGGTTGATATGTAGTCATACCCTTAATGACAATAAAAGTGTAAAAATTTGGGAATTTCCTTGATTTTGTACATTTAGTGTATATGAATTTTCATCTTAACCCTATTAAGGGCATATGATTTGAGTATACTGGCATTTATCATGGAATGCCACTACTTTTGAAAAGGCTATGCCTAAAGACAATGGTAATTTTAAAGGTTTTTTCTTAATTTTCTGGAAAACTAAGGTATATGGTAAACTGAAATTAAAATGCCATCAACTAGACCCTGGAACCTCTATATCTGGCAAAAATCAGCTGAATCCATCAAATAGTTGATGAGATACAGGGTGGCACACACGTACGTACGTACGTACACACGGATAACACAAACTCACTCCTGACCTTTCTGGATCTCTGGGTTGCCTTGACTAATGATGCTGAAATTCGACACACTTATAGAACCTATACAATGAAAACTTCGTGCAAAGTTTTAACTAATTTTGTCTATTGGTTTTTGAGTTATGATTGATAAAAGAAATGCGATGTCTAGCATAGGTCGTTTTTGAAGTCTATTAAGAGATAGAGCGCTATCGCGCCTCCCTTGATATATATATATATATATGAAGTAGAGAACTAAAAGCGAACTTTTAGGAAAGGTAAAACCTATTGTGAAAAGTATACAGCTCAATATACCGGATAGAGCAGATAGATAGGTAGAAGGATGAAAAGGAATTAGAAAATCGACGGAGGCAGATCTTTTTTCAATTCAGTTGCTCAATACAAGGTATATTCCGGAATAAAAAATTATTTAATTAATTTTTTTCCCTAAGCCAGGCTTTTCAAAGATCAAAAGCTTATCATCAGAGGAAATTGCTGGGATAGATAAGTTGGCGAAGAGCCAAGAATTAAAATCTGAAAAAGTAAAACAAAGATTGTGGGGGAGAAAACAAGGCAAAAAGCTGCCCAAATGCAAGGAAGTGTTCGATTGTAAAAAATCCGGTGTTAAAAAGTCCAGCTAAGAAAGTGGTTTGTAGGTAGGCCGTTAGAAGGCACGAGAAATAAATTGAGAGGTTTCACAGTTAAACTCCAGAAACCACCGTCTTGCGGAATATACCTTGCATTGAGCAACTGAATTGAAAAAACATCTGCCTCCGTCGCTTTTCAAATTCCTTTCCACCGTTCTATATATATATATATATATATATATATATATATATATATATATACATATATATATATATATATATATATATATATTGATTTTATTCCATTAGTTGCGACAAAACAAGTTTTGTTTCATTGGTGCAAATAGCGACCAACTCATCGGGCTGGCGATGGAATTCAAAGGTTTTGAATTCCATCGCCAGCCCGATGAGTTGGTCGCTATTTGCACCAATGAAACAAAACTTGTTTTGTCGCAACTAATGGAATAAAATCAAAAAATATATATTTTGCTCTGAATTTTCATTGAGCACTCTCATAAACCCGGTTTCAACTTCCTTCGGGTTCATACCCCCTGGATATTTGTAACAAGTTAATTATATATATATATATATATATAGATTGAGATTGAGGATATCGTTTGATGGTACGTGGGGGTGTTATAAGACGTGTTTTTATGATACATCACTAGATGTACTTGGACTACCAAAGATAAAGCACCAATATTGGTTTGATGACAATAATGCTCAGATCGCACAGCTGCTAAAAAAAACTTCATCAAAGGCGGATTGATAGCGGCTTGTCACCTCGGATCTTAAGTCTGCGGAATAGTCATACTTAGCTATTAAATCAGAGTTGCAGAGACGGAATGCTCGTGATATTCAGCGTGCCGAAATGTTAAGGACATTAAAGCCATGTCTGGCATGATGAATACCGTCTATTATTCCTGACTTCTAGAGTACTCACATTCAAATGCAACGATGTCACAGAGTCGATTAGCGATCCAAGCAAGTTACTTGATATATAGACAGAGCATTACACTGAACTGTTCACTAATCCGTTGATAGTCAGTCCTGATATGATAGATAGTTTTTTCTCATATGGCCGTCATTGCCGAAATGGATTCTGTTCTTGTCCTCAAGAGATTGGAAGTTGAAATGCGGAGAACCTAGTACAGATTGTATATTCCTTCGCTGAGGTGGAAAATAAATGAGGGTTAAAATCAAGTGGTTAATTGACAACATCTGGTTTGACGGGCATGTTTACCAAGATTAACAGGATTCCACTTTGGTCTCTTTTTACAAAGGGACAGGGATGAAAGATGAGCGCAGTAACAGTTGAGGACTCTCTATATTGAATGTGACAGAAAATAGTTGAAATACTGAAATATAAAAAAAGTTAGAAGCAAAAGAAAATGTATAGTAATATATAGTAACTCATGTCGGACCCTATATATATATATATATATATATATATATATATATATATATATATATATAATCTAACTCAAGTGGTTTCATATTAAACGATCCAAGAGTTCTAAAATGTTATTGCACGACACCATAAAAGCACGTTGCAACGGGTGCCTCTCTGAATCGGTTGCGGTTGACAATGGTGTTAAACAGGGAGATATACCTCCTTTATCTATGTTTTCCATCTATTTTACTATAACCGTCATTGACTTTTAATAACTGTGACAGTGGTGAGTATCTTCGTTTTTGAACATCGAGTCGGTTGTATAACATTTTAGGACTTTGTCAAAGGCATTCTCCACTATTGTTCAAGACTTGTTTTATGCAGACAACGTGTATATCGTAGCTCACTCGCAGAATGATATAAGACTATGGATAGTTTTGCATGGGCGTGTAGAATGATAGGTCTCACAATAAGCCTAGGTAAGACAAAGGCTATGTCTGCCCCGGCCTATGGCAACCTGTATCAGAAACTGGATATATTTGTTGAAGGCCGCAGACTTTATGTAGTGGATCTGTTTATGTATCTGGGTAGTGTTATTTGGACAAACGGGGCGATTAATGCTTTGATAAGTAGACATATTGAACAGGCTAGTGTGTCTTCTGGTCAGTTGGAATAGTGTATGAGGCCTGTGTAGTATCAACTTTGTTATACGCTTGCGAGACATAGAACTCTTACAGAGATCCTATTTGACTGCTAGTGCGTTTCCATCAGAGTTGCCTGAGGCACTTGTTTAATATCCATTGGAATAGCCTCACCCCTTACACCGAAGTGATGCAGCGAGCTGCTGGTCGAAGGTTGAGTCTTGTATTAGAAAACACAGGCTTTGTTAGGCTGGTCATCTTGTACGACTTACTGATGACAGACTGCCCAAGAAAGGAATTTATGGGGAACTAATTCGGAATACTCACCCACAGCAACAACCGCGTAATTGATTCAAACATTATCTTAAAGACGATGTGAAGTTCTTTGGAAATTGTGTTGGAAGATATGAGGGAACGGCTGTTCATAGTTTAAGGTGGAGGAAAGTGATCTTTATAGGTAGTAAGCGTTTTGAAAAAAATAAGACGATACACCAGCAGCTTAAAAGAACAGCGAGGAAGAGACAGACCTGACACCTGGAAGAAATATAGAACACAGATGCCAAATATGTAATTTTGTAACTATGTGACGTGCCGGTTTGTTAAATTACCAACGAGTGCATGTGCTGCAAAAGCAAGCACTGACATCCCTTCAGATACTCACAACACATGCTACTTCTGTGGTATGGGCTGTACAAGTTTAGCAGGCTTAATGTGGCTCACTGGGAGGTTTTATTTAGATATCATTTCGATGCGCGAAACGTGGTCATACTCGAAATCGAATGAACAGCCACCATATATATATATATATATATATATATATATATATATATATATATATATATATATATATATATATATTTATTTTGTAAATATCTGCCTTCATATTAATTCAAGTGACTGGCAAATAAATAATGTGATAGTATAAAATAGTATATGCATGATTAAATGGGAAAATACTGCATTACCAAATTTCATACAACCACATCTAAGTGATGTAGCTAATAAAATGCTGAAAATCAGCATTTTATTAGCTATTTCCTCGCCAATAACTTACCCAACTTAGTTTAATTAAATACAAGAAACACACATTACCCCATACAGATACCACGATGAATATTACGATGATAGCAAGCCTATATTGACCCATCTACTTGATCGGATACTTCTTATGGAAACTTGTTTTCACTGATAAGGATATCCCCTAATAGAAACCTAGCCCAACGTAGCTAATAAAGTATAATCCTAAAAACGGTTTTACACTTAAATATAATCCCTCTATATAAATATGACACTTAAAACCTTTAATATTAGTAATACACCCCACCCGATGAATTAATAACAGTCTGACACACCAGAATCTAACGCACTCACACACCATCATCACTAAATATGAATACACCTTTAAACACCCAGCATCCTTTATCTAAAATAAAATTATTTTTATAATAATACTTAGTTACTAAGACCCAGACCCAGAAAAGTATACAGTCCGACACAGAAGATATTACCGGTGTTTGTTAAACTCGACCTTTTTTGAACAGTAAAAAGTCTACCCGTGTCAATGAACCTTTGGTACGTCGCCGAAATATGTAATGTATAGCTTTTAAATAAATAATTGTTATATTATCTCTGACATTCATTCGATCAAACACTTTATTGATATATTTTCAACATACCCCGACGCACTATATATATATATATATATATATATATGACACGGACAAACAATGAATAAAATGAATTGAAACACCCAAATGATTTGCATAAAAGAGAATTCACACCCAGAATAGGTATAAAGTTGTAAGAAGAATTCGGAAAACTTAAACGTGATGATGAAATATATAAATTTGTCTTTCTATTTCCTCTGATGAATCGCACACACGGACATCTCATCGAGAACAATTATGTGTTGCTGCGGTTTTGGCTGTCTTATATTTCTTGTGTTGTTTGGCGGAGACAATTTCTGTCCACGGGTTAGTTCTTAAGGGGTCCTTTGAGTAACGCTTTCGGATCTCATCGAAATACATAATACGGCGATTTCGTTTCTTGAAAGCGACGAGTATTATCGATGAATATTTTATATTTACTATTTAAGGTGTTTTTTCTTAAAGGGGGTTTCTGCGAGATTATTGTTCATTTGCCTCGTTGTGCGTTTATCTCGAAAGGGAGCAAGTCAGCCCTGGAAAAAAGGCTCGCACGACCACATGCATTCCAGACGGACATTTATGTTGCCTTTCCTTCTGATGGAATTGATGTGGAATGCCCATACTTTCAGTGGCTTGGAATGGTAACTTGTGAACTGTGTTTTAACTGTTTGGTTTTTGTTTGGGGGAATGCTTTTTCATCGTTATGCTGCCCTAGGAGAAGGTGTATTCTCGAACATTGTTCCTGTTTCTTTCGAATGCATTTGGGACTAATTATGTGCTGTTCTGCTTAGTCGCAACAATACTGCGAAAATCTAACGAGCTACTTTTTTAAGACATTTTCTATTTTTTATATAATGTGAGAGTATCAAATAGTATTTGCATGATTAAATGGGAAAATACTGGATTACCAAATTTCATACAACCACATCTAAGTGATGTAGCTAATAAAATGCTGAAAATCAGAATTTTATAGCTATTTCCTCGCCAATAACTTACCCAACTTAGTTTAATCAAATACAAGAAACACACATGACCCCATACAAATACCACGATGTATATTACGATGATAGCAAGTCTATATTGACCCATCTACTTGAGCGGATACTCCTTATGAAAACTTTTTTTCACTGATAAGGATATCCCCTCAATAGAAACCTCGCCCAACGTAGCTGATAAAGTATAATCCTAAAACGGTTTTACACTTAAATATAATCCCTCTATATAAATATGGCACTTAAAACCTTTAATATCAGTAATACACACCACCCGATGAATTAATAACAGTCTGACACACCAGAATCTAACGCACTCACACACCATCATCACTAAATATGAATACACCATTGAAACTAAGAAGACACCCAGCATCCTTTATCTAAGATTAAATTATTTTTAAATAATACTTAGTTACTAAGACCCAGACCCAGTAAATTATACCGTCCGACACAGAAGATATTACCGGTGTTTGTTAAACTCGACCTTTTTTGAACAGTAAAAAGTCTACCCGTGTCAATGAAACTTTGGTACGTCTCCGAAATATGTAATGTATAGCTTTTAAATAAATAATTTCTATTTTATCTCTGACATTCATTCAATCAAGCACTTTATTGATTTATTTTCAACATACCCTGACGCAATATATATATATATATATATATATATATATATATATATATATATATATATATATATATATATATATATATGACACGGACAAACAATGAATAAAATGAATTGAAACACCCAAATGATTTGCAGAAAAGAGAATTCACACCCAGAATTGGTATAAAGTTGTAATACGAATTCGGAAAACCTAAACGTGATGATGAAATAATTAAATGTGTCTTTCTATTTCCTCTGATGAATTTCACACACGGACATCTTATCGAGAACAATTATGTTTTGCTGCGGTATTTGCTGTCTTATATTTCTTGTGTTGTTTGGCGGAGACAATTTCTGTCCACGGGTTAGTTCTTAAGGGGTCCTTTGAGTAAAGTTTTTGGATCTCATCGAAATACATAATACGGCGATTTGGTTTCTTGAAAGCGACGAGTATTATCGATAAATATTTTATATTTACTATTTAAGGAGTGTTTTCGTAAATGGGGTTTCTGCGGGATTATTGTTCATTTGCCTCGTTGTGTGTTTATCTCGAAATGGAGCAAGTCAGCTCTGGAAAATGAGGTTCGCACGACCACATGCATTCCAAACGGACATTTATGTTGCCTTTCCTTCTGATGGAATATATGTGGAATACACCATCTAAAATAAATAATCTGCATCCCCATTGAAATACCGCATTTCGAATTATATATGTTCTTTAAAAAACAACAGTTAAAAGGAAGGGACTTTCCTAACGAACTTAGTTAAGAATTTGAAATCGAAGAATGTTCCATACTCATAAGAATGGTCGATCTTAAAGAAGTCAAAAACTTTAACTCCTGGATATAAATCTTGTCAACTGTGTACATCCAAAGCCGCAATGATAATAACTTTCGGTAAGAATAAAAATATAATAAACTCAAAAAGCGATCTTCTCGCAGCATGCAGACATACAATTTAAATTAAGCTAACTATTTATCGCAACCGATACCCTACCTAGCTAAGCCAGCTTTATTAATCTTTGCCATATAAATCACCATTATTACTACTTAAGATTAATTCTTAGATTAACTCTTAATGATATTTAATCTATTCTTCTAAATCTACTCATTCCCCAAATTTTAGTTTTTCATATTTTGAAATACCTTTAAACTATAGGTAGCAGATTCATGTATGCTTAATAGCATTATTTCTACTTTTATTTTGTTTTTAATGTGTTCGCTTATGTCATTTTAAATCAACCTTCATATAATTCTAAAGTTATCTATACTTTATCACACTTTATATTTAAGTTTACACTTTTAATGCTTTAAATCCTTTCATCCGTATATGTGTAAACATCTCATTATTACTTAATTTCACCCATTTTTCTCAATTCTAACCTCATTTGACTATATCTAAATGTTATATTTTTTGAAAAAATATCTTATGAATTTATATCACTCGGTTTATTTTATTGCAATTCTTTAATTATACATTTACTAATTTAACCCCTAAAGTAGGTGATTTATCTGATAATGCTGCTTAATCTTTTTAGCAAATTATTTTTAACATTTTCGTAATGTCAGTTTTTTTCTGAATTTTATTTCTCCACTTTGGATCAGTCTTCATTCGAGTTCTGCTCATTAATATTGATATTATTTTGTATTTAATTAATATTTTTATTTTTACTCCATTGTATTAATTCTACCATAATTAGATTTATGTATTTTACACTGGTATATCTTATCATTCAATCTTTCCTTATTTAAACATATGATATCATATTATGACCACGACTATATTTATTATTTCTTAATTTTTACTTAAAATATAGTATTTGCTACAGCGACTTAATCCTACTTATTTTTAATTATTCATTGTTACTTTTCTTTGAAAGTATATATCGTTTTAGGTTTTAATTTTAGTTTTTATTAAATTAAGTTTTTATTTTCATTTATTATTATTATTAAATTATTTCTTTTTTTATTCTTACTTTTAATTTAATTCTTTATTATTTGATTATATTACGTATTTCATTAGCCTTCACGTATCTCGATCGTTTTAGATCATTTGTACGTCTCCTTAAGATCTAAATGTAACGATTACACATCTTTCTTTAAAATTTGAATTTCTTTTAATTGTTAAATATTCTTTTCTTTTTTACAATATCTTTTGCTTTACTTTCTTCACCCTCTTTTCTTTCTTCCCATCCACGGATTAGTTTCTCTATATTATTTTCCTTCTCTCTTTTTCTAGTTCTAATAACCTTTTTACTCCTTTCCTGATTGGCTATAAGTTAACCCCTACACAATACTGTTTATATCATGACTATTTTCTTCCTGTCCCCTCCCCATCTTCGCCCTTCACCCCTATTCTTACATTCCTGTCTTCTCTCTACTTTTCCGTTTTACTTATTTCGATTACTTTTTCTTTTTTTTCTTATTTATCTCTGATTCCGTTCATTCTTCTTCTTTATTTTTTATTAAATTGAAACTTTTTTATTAACTTATTTATTTATTTTTATTTCTATTTTTTCACATTTCCAAAAAAACATAACATTTCTGTGAGATATATTGTTTACGGTCCGACTCATTTGTCTTGTGGAGAAACTACATTTTTATGTCAATATTGTCTCTGCAACATTACAAAATCATCAGAAAAATTCACAAAGAGTAAAAAGTTATAAGATTAAAGTTTCTTGAAAAAACCTACACTATACAGTTGTTCATTTTAGGTTAGAAACCAAACAAACAATCAAAAAAGAGCAAACCCACACGTGATGGAACTCACTAATACGCTATTTAATTTGTTTCGTTCAGAGCTAGTACATACTAAAAGTTGTATGGACATTTATAAATTTTACTTCAGTAATATTTGTTAAAATAGTTAATAAGTTCTATAATTTATTTATTAAAATTCTAATTCACTTGAGGTAATTTATTTACTTTCTAAAGTTACATCAATTAGCCTTCAGATGTCTATTTAGGTCATTTTAACATTTTGATTCTTAACGGTCCCAACCACGTGACTTCCCAAATTTTGAAATTTTAAATTTCTTTTCTTCTTCTTCCTTTTTCCTCTATTTCATTCTTCAAATATAATCTAATGTTAAAATCGAATTCTAACTCTCCCTGATGAGATCTCAATTTACAATAACTGTTAATCGATAACATCGACATGCAAGGGTCGCAGATTTTGTACATGTCTGTGTAAATAAAAATCATCATATATAAAAGCTCTATTTGATATTGAGCACTCTTTATAAACCCGGTTGAAATTATTTGGATTACTACCCTGTGGATGTTTTACCTGGATTATATATATATATATATATTATTATTATTATTATTATTATTATCATTATTATTATTATAAAATAACACATAGTTTTTTGCTTGATAAAACTTCAACCAAAAAAAAATCCTTAACGAATTAAAAAACATTAAGCAAGTCCTAATTAATAATCATTTTCTCAATTATATTGTAGGCGAACAAATAAAATTAATGTTTAAAAACTTAAGCAATAATATTAATAATCAGCTCAATAATTCCCACAACATAAATCTATTCTACTGTAACCAAATGTATCCGAACTGTAAATTGGATTAAAAAGCTATTAAAAATATAATACATAGCTAAATAATCCCTATCAACTCTGCTAATAAAATAAGATTCATCATTTATTACAAAAATATGAAAACACTTCTCAGACCCGAAACACATTAGGAAAAACTAATGTAATATATCAGTTTCAATGCCCCATGGGAGATTGTATCTCGGACAATAACAATAAAACTATTTCTTACATCGATTTCACAACCACAACACTTTCCCGAAGATTAACCTTACATCTCTCTGACACTAGCTCCATTTGCCAACACCTAAAAAAACATGACTGTTGCCTTTCACAATATAGACACATACTAATTAACAATACTAAAATGATACACCACGATACTAACACCAAAAATTAAAAATTCTTGATGCCCTCTACATTAAAACTAAACATCCCACAATCAATAATGTGAATTACGAAACTAGTCATAATATTTTGAAAGTGTCTTGCATAGTAATAACTGTTTCAAAATTCTTAACTATTAAACAATTATACGCCTGGATCTTGAATGTGCTCAGAACGTAATGAAATTCTTAACGGTGAAGCCGTCAAACTTTTGAATCTTGCACGCTCTAAGAACGTTATCACCCTCTCATGTAACATCTTAATATTATGGACGCTCCTTTTATGTTTTAAATTACTGACGGTTATAATAATAAAAAAACTCAACAGTAAAGACATTTATACAAAATCCAAATTAACACCGCCTGAAGATTATTTGACGAATCAAATCGAAAGTACTCACAAAAAAGAAAAGAAAATAGAACAAGAACCACATGAAACTTATATACATCAATTCGACCGAAACACTAAATCAAACATTCAGAAAATTAAAATAAATAATAATGTCTTA
>OY744530.1:108719560-108922060 GCA_963556195.1 Sepiola atlantica | reverse complement strand
TATATATATATATATATATATGTATAGTATTTAAGTATCATATATATGCATTTTGCAATATATATATATATATATATATATATATATACAGAGAGAGAGAGAGAGAGAGAGAGAGAGAGAGAGAGAGAGAGAGAGAGAGAGAGAGAATAAATATGTAACTAAAAGTAAGCTTTTAGTAATTAAAACCTATAGTGAAATGGTTTAAGCTCAATATACGAGATAGAGCAACAATAAAGATAGATGAACGAAGAGTGATAAACATGTACGAATGTCCAGATTTATTTCAAACTTCGATTATTCAATGCTAGGTATATTCTGTAATGAAATTATGTTTATTATTCTTTCCTTAAGCCAAGGTTTTTCAAAGATCGAGATCTTATCATCAGAGGAATTGTACAGATAGATAAGTTGGCAGTATGAAAACCAAAATTCAACATTTGAAATAAATATTATTAAGAAAATGGAGGGTGAAAAAAAGTTCGTGTAAAAAAAATATGGGGTTTGTCCAGATGGTAATTGTCCGTTGATAAGGTGTCTAATGGAAGGAGATTTAGATGGAGAAGAAAAAAATTTTCATGAAGGCAACATAGGAAAGCGCTAAAAAATGAAGTAAATCCAATAGTGAGATGTTGAGTTCAAGTCGTAGATAGAGCGCACTTAAACGGAATTAAAATGGCCCGATTACTTCATTTTAATTCCGTTTAAATGCGCTCCATCTATGACATGAACTCAACATCTCACTATTGGATTCATTTCATTTTTTAGCGCTTTCCTATGCTGCCTTCACGAAACTTTTTTCTTCTCCATCTAAATCTCCTTCCATTATCAACGGACAATTACCATCTGGACAAACCCCATATCTTTTTTACACGAACTTTTTTTCACCCTCAATTTTCATAACAATATTTTTTCGAATGTTGAATTTTGGCTTTCATACTGCCAACTTTTCTATCTGTATAATTCCTCTGATGATAAGATCTCGATCTTTGAAATGCCTTGGCTTAAGAAATGAATAATAAACATAAGTTTATTACAGAATATACGTTGCATTGAACAATCGAAGTTTGAAATAAATCTGGACATTCGTACATGTTTATCACTCTTCGTTCATCTGTCTTTATATATATATATATATATATATATATATATATATATATATATATATATATATATATATATATATATATATGTGTGTGTGTGTGTGTGGTGATGTCTAGTAAACACTGGTGAATCTAGCCAATTCTGTTTGCATGATAGAGCTCAATGACAAGTAGAGATGTATATTTAGTATGATTTTTCTTTATACAAATATGATTGGCTAAACATTTGCAGACACACTTCGTTATAATGCATCTCTATTTCCAGTAGCTTCTTCTCAAGAACTAGACTAGTGAAACTCTCTCTCTCTCTCTCTCTCTCTCTTTCTGCTGACTGTTTTCCTCCTACCTATAAGCTTGATATTCTAGAGACTAAGGTCACTAGGCATCTTCTATCCTTTCGTTTATCATCTGTTATTCTTTATAGTTCCTTACATTAAGTTGCTTCATGCCTTTTCTGGGGCAACTTCTATAAAAAGGGTCTTTTCATCATATTTTTGTTGGTGTGTAAGGCTCAATTTTGGAATTGCATTTTTGTTCATCTGTTAGGTTAAGGTTTGAAATCGATTTTTTGTTGATCTGTCATACTTCAGTTTTGTTTAACAAACGCGTTACTACATGTCAAGGCCAACAAGCAACTCGAGAATAAGGGTTACTGAGTTTGGCAGGTACACGGTGAACCACTGATGGGATTATTAACGATGGTTGTAACTGGTCATAAAGTGACTCTTTAAGAGGACGGTTCAACAATAGTTTGTTTACATTAAACTTAAGAACAGCAATGGTATAGTCAGCCGGGAAGCAGCCTTGTGATACTGTTTTCAAAAGACGGGCAGTTCTAGGTAATAAACTTTGCTCATGGAATCTCCGCTTAGTTCTAGACACATAGAGGAGAAAAGGGGATTCATTGACAGTGGTTTAAGCTAGACTAGTTTTTCTTGTCGCACAAGTTTGAAGTAAAATGTTCGTTAATGAGTTTAAGTTTGAAATCGAATGTTAATTGATCTCAAAGGCTTCAGTTTGAACAACATTTTCGTCGGTCTTTATGAACTCTCCATTTGAGAGTTCATTTTAGAGGCTTTGTCATTCTTGTTTCAATTATCCATCCGACGATATGTAACGCTTAAGTTTGAAATACCATTTTACTTATTGACGTTTGAAATATCCACGTGTTGGTCTGTCACATTTCAGTTCAAATAACTTTTGTTTTTGTTTGTCATGCTTCCGTTTGAATATTAGTTTCGTAAGTCTGTAATGTTGATATGTGAAACATCATTTCCGTTGGTCTGTAACTGTTGCTTTGAAATATTTTCGTCTGTAGCGCTCATATTTGAAACTTAATTTATTTTGATCATAAAAACGTTACATTTAAAATATGATTTTATCTTGTTCGTCACGTTTCACTTTTACTATTTCTTTCGTTTATACGTAACGCTTCAGCTAGAATTTTTTTATTTTGGTTTGGCTGTCACGCTACAGTGTGTAATGCCATTTTTGTAGGTCTGTAACGCTTCAGCTTGAATTTTTTTTATTTTGGTTTGGCTTTCACGCTCAAGTGTGTATTGCCATTTTTGTAGGTCTGTAACGCTTCAGCTTGAATTTTTTTTTCATTTTGGTTTGGTGGTCACGCTCAAGTGTGTAATGCCATTTTTGTAGATCTGTAACGCTTCAGCTTGAATTTTTTTTATTTTGGTTTGGCTGTAACGCTCAAGTGTGTAATACCATTTTTGTAGGTCTGTAACGCTTCAGCTTGAATTTTTTTTATTTTCGTTTGGCTTTCACGCTCAAGTGTGTATTGCCATTTTTGTAGGTCTGTAACGCTTCAGCTTGAATTTTTTTTTCATTTTGGTTTGGTGGTCACGCTCAAGTGTGTAATGCCATTTTTGTAGATCTGTAACGCTTCAGCTTGAATTTTTTTTATTTTGGTTTGGCTGTAACGCTCAAGTGTGTAACACCATTTTTGTAGGTCTGTAACGCTTCAGCTTGAATTTTTTTTATTTTCGTTTGGCTTTCACGCTCAAGTGTGTATTGCCATTTTTGTAGGTCTGTAACGCTTCAGCTTGAATTTTTTTTTCATTTTGGTTTGGTGGTCACGCTCAAGTGTGTAATGCCATTTTTGTAGATCTGTAACGTTTCAGCTTGAATTTTTTTATTTTGGTTTGGCTGTAACGCTCAAGTGTGTAATACCATTTTTGTAGGTCTGTAACGCTTCAGCTTGAATTTTTTTAATTTTCGTTTGGCTTTCACGCTCAAGTGTGTATTGCCATTTTTGTAGGTCTGTAACGCTTCAGCTTGAATTTTTTTTTCATTTTGGTTTGGTGGTCACGCTCAAGTGTGTAATGCCATTTTTGTAGGTCTGTAACGCTTCAGCTTGAATTTTTTTTATTTTGGTTTGGCTGTCACGCTACAGTGTGTAATGCCATTTTTGTAGGTCTGTAACGCTTCAGCTTGAATTTTTTTTATTTTCGTTTGGCTTTCACGCTCAAGTGTGTAATACCATTTTTGTAGGTCTGTAACGCTTCAGCTTGAATTTTTTTTATTTTCGTTAGGCTTTCACGCTCAAGTGTGTATTGCCATTTTTGTAGGTCTGTAACGCTTCAGCTTGAATTTTTTTTTCATTTTGGTTTGGTGGTCACGCTCAAGTGTGTAATGCCATTTTTGTAGATCTGTAACGCTTCAGCTTGAATTTTTTTCATTTTGGTTTGGCTGTAACGCTCAAGTGTGTAATGCCATTTTTGTAGGCCTGTAACGCTTCAGCTTGATTTTTTTTTATTTTGGTTGGGCTGTCACGCTCAAGTTTGTAATGCCATTTTTGTAGGTCTGTAACGCTTCAGCTTGAATTTTTTTTCATTTTGGTTTTGCTGTCACGCTCAAGTGTGTAATACCATTTTTGTAGGCCTGTAACGCTTCAGCTTGATTTTTTTTTATTTTGGTTGGGCTGTCACGCTCAAGTGTGTAATGCCATTTTTGTAGGTCTGTAACGCTTCAGCTTGAATTTTTTTTCATTTTGGTTTTGCTGTCAAGCTCAAGTGTGTAATACCATTTTTGTAGGCCTGTAACGCTTCAGCTTGAATTTTTTTTCATTTTGGTTTTGCTGTCACGCTCAAGTGTGTAATGCCATTTTTGTAGGTCTGTAACGCTTCAGCTTGTTTTTTTTTTTTTTGGTTTAGCTGTCACGCTCAAGTGTGTAATGCAATTTTTGTAGGTCTGTAACGCTTCAGTTTGATTTTTTTTCATTTTGGTTTGGCTGTCACGCTCAAGTGTGCAATGCCATTTTTGTAGGTTAGTAACGCTTCAGCTTGATTTTTTTAAATTTTAGTTTTGCTGTCACACTAAAGTGTGTAATGCTATTTTTGTAGGTATGTAACGCTTCAGCTTGAATTTTTTTTCATTTTGGTTTAGCTGTCACGCTCAAGTGTGTAATGCCATTTTTGCAGGTCTGTAACGCTTCAGCTTATTTTTTTATTTTGGTTTTGCTGTCACGCTCAAGTGTGTAATGCCATTTTTGTAGGTCTGTAACGCTTCAGCTTGAATTTTTTATTTTGGTTTTGCTGTCACGCTCAAGTTTGTAATGCCATTTTTGTAGGTCTGTAACTCTTCTGTTTGAAATATATGTGTGTGTTGGGTTTTCCCGCTTGAGTATGAGATATTATTTTCGTCGGTTTGTCATACTTAAGTGCAATGGTGAATTTACTAAAAACGCCCACAAAATTAAATATATTCTCACTTTAGCGTTTCATTTCAATTTCGTTAAATTCCCACTCGACTTATGAAATGTGTACTTCGATTAAACCTCCGCCAAAATGTCCGGAATGTTGAAGCGACATCTACCGTAAACAAAAACGGTGGTTGCAAACACTTGATGTTGTTCTAACGTGAATCGTTTTCTTTTAGACATAGCATAAACATCAGAGTTGAGAAAAGGGAGAGCTATGTGTTTCTCATTAGTGCCAATACTGGTTGTTTGTTAAAACGCCAATATTTTTCAAACGCTGATTATTTAGGAAGGCTGAGTTTTACTATCTTGGAAATCTGGCGTTTTAACCACTGCTTTTACAATTTTTTCCCCATCGCGTCACAACGTTTGTTTTTGTTTCCCTAAGTAGGGAACCAATGAAATAGGTCGATTTCTTTACAAGGTGTTCGAAAATAAAACGGAAAACTATGGGAATCAACGATTACTTACTGGGAGAGAAATTCTAGTTCTTAAAATGAAAGTTTGCATCATATCAATACATAATTGCCCAGTTCATTGAGCCATGACCAGTTTCTATAAATCCAGTTGATGGAAAACTCCGTTCTTTCGGTACAACTTTCAACTATAAAAAAAACTGTGAACTATTCTTCAGATTCTTTAATTGCTTAGAATTGTTTGGTGTGCCAACACATAAGTTAACACTAAAAGTGTTGCTGATCCAAGATTAATTACAGAAAGAAGACCTGTCTCAACTGCAAACAAGCTTTCATTTCAAGTAGTATGGCAAAAGGGGAACTGACATTCTCTCCTTGAATATCTCTGACTTATTTTCAATTTATAAAGGCTTCATCTCGATTTAGTAAGAGGTAGTGTTCATATATAATGTGATAGCGTGTTCGACGGAATCTCTTTACCCCTTTTGACTAAAAGCTAAAATCCGAAATATTGTGTATCAGACCACATATGTGAATTAAAATGTAATTCACAATGGAAACCGGTAATTTATAGTTTCTACTGTATGTCTAGGGAACAAGGTTTGTGCTGCTTAACGAACTAAACCCTTACACTTTTTATGCTTCCTAGAATACTAACTATTGTCAACTTCTTGAGTGGTGCTAATAGGTTAAAAATGGAAATGTTTTATCGCGGAATAAGATGTGAGTTTTAGCCACTTATGCACAGTATGGCTAACGAGAATCAGTTCATGTTATCTTGAGTATAGACAGAATATCTCCTCGCAAAACTCTAGATAATAATCTTTTAGTCTATTATATTTCATGCAATATAACATATTTTGAAGCATTCAATATGTCTCTTCCCGGACAACGCCAGATAAATACAGATTTCAATGAATAGAACCGAAACAGTAGATTAAACTTAATTTTGAAGCAATTTACCATCAGGTTGACTAATACAGATGTACATATTGCAGAGTAGAAATAGACACTTTTACCCATAACGTAATCGGTAGTCTGATGCTTTCACATAACAACAATGAGAAGCGTTATGATATAGCCAGCTCACAGTGTCCTTCGCGCAGATGCATATACTATGACTTTGACGTAGACAGCAAAGTATATCGACATAAGCCTGAGAAAATATTTCATAATGAAAACACTTCAAATACTATTGGATGTTTATGTACAGATTGATACAATCATTAAACACATACAGTATCATATAAATGTCGTTGGAAATAAGATCTTATTTCTGTGTCATCCTTATGTGACAACAAAATACACAATGAGCTCTTTTGACAAGTATATAATACTTTGACTGTTATCCACCCAGGGAGCCGAATCAAATCTACGCTATTACTGTAATATATATATTTTTAACAAATGTGTATATTTTAGTTTGTAGGACTTACATCTTATGAACTATTTTCTTTCGCGTAAGTTCATCTTCCCACGCGGAGTTATTCGATCAGAACACTTTGCGTGAGATGTACTTCCGCTTATCAATTTACACAGTTTTGCCTGCTTTCTTTTTAGTTGGACTTAAGACGTAAACGCTAGCAAAGGTGTTATGCTCGCGTCCCAACTTTTCTTAACCGTTAACTTCAAACCGGTTCATAACTCTTTACTATTTTCGCTGAAGCAAAGATGTGAATGAAACTTATTTTTAATAAATTGAAGTAGAGTTTCTCCTTCTAATCACAATCTAATGGAAATAGCAAAACCCCTTTTCTTTTATGAAATGGTGACGCTCTTCTTTAAACAACGTCCGCTCATGAAGCGTACCATCTCGTTTGTTCTATCTTTTACCTGAATTCCCTAACCACAAACTCTTCAGAACAGTTGAGGGGCAATCCTTGCCGAATTTGATTTTTTTAAAAAAATTATTTAAAAATAAATTAAAGCAAAATGTACCTTTTATTTTTCTAAGACTACCAGTCATAAAATATATATTTATAGAAATTACTTTGAAAATCATACGATTCGCATGAATTGCTTAACCTTCAAGTGGTTTAGAAAGTACTTCACAGACTACGTAGAACATGTTCCTCATTTGTTTTGGAATGGAATTGCATATTAATAAGCACATACTAAAATGATAATATAAGAATTGTCGAAGTAAAAAATTAAACAAAATAATAAATTCCATAATTTCAAAATACTGTTACGTAATGCTATTTTCTCTCTGTCAAGTGGGTTTGGATTAAAAATGGCGTGCTCTATTTTGGGCGGTTACAAATACCGCCAAAATGTTTTTGTAAAGGCGATACTTCAATATTAAGAGAGTTCTTTTGCAAACCTCTCCACATTATACCAATTAAACAAGTTTTCGCATTTTTTTTCTTTTAGCCGTTTTATCTCTGAATAAACGTTATGCATTTTTGACAAGCATTTTCAGCCATTGCTTATTGAGAATGTATTCTTATGATAGTTTAAATATATTTTTTGTTCATCTAAAATCTTTGTTTTCGTTATTATATTTGGAATTTCCCCCTACTAATCATTGGCGACTTTTAATATTTGGCTTCCCTTCGCAGCGAAATCAGATACAGTATCCATACTCGCTGATATGTTGAGTGCTATCGGACAGCTTACTAGGGTGGTCGATAGTTCCAAGTTGCATAGGGCGTAATCGCCTTCTCGACAGCATCGTCGTCGGTTGCTTTCACCAGCTCGCGATCATGCTGTCAGCGGTAACTACTCCATTCGGTACATTCGAATGTTTAACCATGCCTTTCGACTTACATAATGCGGTTTTTATTTTTCAAAATTTTACAGACGAAGTAGAACGGGACTTAGATCTCGTATACAATTTTATAGACGAAGTAAAACGTGATCTCGTATACAATTACATTGATGATAATTAAATAGATAGCTCTTCGCTCGAGTAACATTTGGTGCATTTCCGTCTTCTCTTTCAACGTTGCCAGGATAAACCTTGTCAAATGTATTTTTGGGACTACAACTCTTGTCATTAGATCAAAGGGAAGTTTTACCCTTCATGTAAAAGTTAAAGCTCTAGATTTAAATTTACGGTAACCACCTTATTCTCGGCAACTGCGACATTTTTAGGCCTATTGAATTATTATACACGCCTCCTTCCGCATTTTGTGGATATTTTACTCCTTAACCTGAACTTTAAAAAACATCAGAAAAAAATGAAGTAATTACATTAAATGATGCGAGCTGAAAGTCTTTAACAAACCATAAAAACAGCTTCCAGACGCTTCTCCCTGTCTGTCACATCCCGTGCCTGGTGCATCTTGTTCTGCAGTTAGCGCAGTGTTACAACAACAACATCAGCAGCAAATTCAACCATTGTTTTACTTTTCCTCGTCAATTTACGCCTGTTCAGACACGATATAGTTTTTTGGGGACGTGAAATTCTGGCTATCTACTTAGCAATTAAACATTTTCGCAACGCACTGGAGGGTCGTAAATTTGTCATATATATCGACTATTTTCCTTTTATCGTTACATTGCATGCTAAACCGGACAAATATTCCTCTCGTCATGCTCAACGTTTGGATTTAATTTTAATTCTTCAGTGACATATGGCACGGCACAACCCGGTTATATAAATACTGTTGTAAACGCATTGTTTAACCGTCCTATCAGTTCTATTTCTTCTAGATCTATCAACCTTAGTCAAATCTCCATGGACAAGCTATCATTGGATATTGTTAATCTTTCAACACCACAATGTGCTACTTGCGAATCTCAGTACATTCCCATCAATACAGCGGATGAATAAAGCTTGAGTGAACCATATATGGATTCACCATACGCTTTCGTTCTTAAAGCTCATCGTAACCCTGTCTTTTTTTCTTTGCTACAAAAAAATTTACTTCAGTAAGATTCTTCTCCCGAATACGAGACGTGACATAACTTTTCGTACCCGTTCCTGTATATCCTGCCAGAAATCTTAGGTGAACTAAGGTGGAACTTGTGGTACTCCTAATGCTCGGTTGAACCATATTCACATGAACCCAGGCCTACCTAAGTTTACCCCTACCTGTTAAACTGTATTGGTTGTTTCTCCTGTTTGCCTGAAGCCATTTTTTAGCGATATTTCTGCTGAAACTGTAGCGCGGGCCTAACTTTCGCGTTATAGTGTCCCTCTAACATTCACCATTGATCGTCGTAGGCAATTTGCATCACTATCTATTTCAAGTACTTTCTAAATTTTAGGTGCAAAGCGCACACACACATCTAATTATCAACCAGCTTCTGATGGTATTATTGAGCGCTTTCCTCCTTAATAGAAAGCTAATTTACTCCCGATTCCTGATCCTCAATGATAGATTAATTGTGTAGCTATTGTTCCCCGTGGCAACCGTGCTGTTATCAAAGAGGATTCCCCAGCAGAATTGGTTTATAGCATTAGATTATCATTGCCTGGCTAAATATCCATTCCTTAAGTTTACCTAGTAATTGATACGGATAAATACATATCACTCAGGTGCTATTTTAACAGTAAACCCCTGATGAACCTTCGGTAGCAAATTATTAAATAAGCAGTCGTTAGAACATTGCATCGTGGACTCATGCGTTTATACAGAGATACTTTGTGAAAGCCCCACTCACATCACCTAACTTCGGTCATTATCCTGTACTTGCACGAACGGATACCATGTTCTCTCTTGACATTGGGGCTAAAAAGAAACTTTATCCGAGTATAGCTTGAATCAAGCGTTTTGCACATTGACACCTAATAGTTCCATGCTTTTCTTACAGTCAAACTTGAGATCATACCTCCAAAGTCACTCAAATCATGTCTTCCGGAACACATCACAATTACATGCTCTAGTAGACATGTCTATTGACCCCAAAATACTGCAAGACTATATATATATAGACTATTATATTCAGAGCATAACCCTGAAAAGCAAATTTGTTATATTTGCGACTCAGTTTAACCTATTTTTTCTCTATTTGCTTTTTCCTCATTTCAGCAAAACATTTATTTCTCCGAATTGAACACAATTTTTTTACGATAATTGCATCTGTTTGTTGAATTTTTTCTTTTAAACTGCTACTATCAATAAAGCATATATTGTTTCATCGGCTATAAAGTGTTTATAGGTTAATCTAGCAGTGACATTTAATGAACTATTTTCTTTTGCGTAAGTTCATCTTCCCACGCAGAGTGATTGATCTTTTTTCAATCAGAACACTTTGCCTGGGATGTACTTCTGCTGAACTATTTACACAGTATCTCCTCGCTTTCTAATCATTTTCACTCCAGTCTCGACCCATGTGCGCAATGGGACCCTTTTTCTGAAACTGTAAGTTCAAAGCCGAATATAATATCTTGCTGTCATTGGTTAAGCAAATGTGTGAATAAAACTGATTTACAAAAAATCATAGAAGTCGTCCTTCTTCTAATCACAAGCGAATAAAAATGACAACCCCTCTTTTCTTTTAGAATTTCATTTACCTATTCGAGGACATAAAATATAGCTAATGTAAAATCATCGACATTAAGATTTATTGTAATCACAAAATAATGCAGTTTGAAAAAAAAATGATTCACAGTAAAATTAGCGTAAACTCTGGGACAAGACAAAAAGTGATACCAGCTGTAATCTCAGATCTGGAATCATTCTCTAAGATTTTGATAATCACTTTAAGTCGATGTGCATACCACACACGATTTATAATATTTCAAAAACCTGCAATTCTCAAAACAGACAATATTCTACGAAAAGTGCTTTCAGTCTAACGTTGCTAATGACTGATAGAGGATATACACATACTATTAATCGGTGCATACCCTATTTTTCATCAATAGATGTCAAATTTTAAAAAAACAAACTCACTTGCCTTTCTGATTTTGGGAGAATATTTCCCCCGCCGTTTAGTTTAGCAATAGAAGACTCTAAAAAGCAGAACGAAACTTTCATAGCTTACTTTATTTGATATTACAATGTTTTCTCACGGTCTTTTAAATTATGTATTCTAGGGGCTGAGAGCAAACGTAAAAACATAGTAATTTTCAAGTCCAATGTAAACAAATTCTTGTTGTTGTTCAACCACCGTTACCAATCATCACAGTGTTATCTCTCTGATCACCTGACAAACTGATTAACTCTTATACTTTTTGGCCGTGATAAGTTATTACTCGTTAGTAAAAATAGCTATTTATTTACTAGTTTTTTGTATCTATTTACATGTTTGTTGTTTACATGTTTGTTGTTTACATGTTCGTTGTTTACATGTTCATTGTTTACATGTTTGTTGTTTGCATGTTCCTTGTTTACACATTCGTTGTTTACATGTTCGTTGTTTACATATCCGTTGTTTGCATGTTTGTTGTTTACATGTTCGTTGTTTGCATATTCGTTGTTTGCATGTTCGTTGTTTACATCTCGTTGTTTGCATGTTCGTTGTTTACATCTCGTTGTTTGCATGTTCGTTGCTTGCAGGTTCGTTGTTTACATGTTCGTTGTTTGCATATTCTTTACGAATCCACAAATGACTGTTTATTTATTTTTAAAATCTTACAGCATTTTTATTCTTCATAAAATTCTTAAACTTAATGTAGCACATTTTTCGTCAGAGTAAGCATTATCACCACTTGTAAAATAATGATGTAGACATGTTGAGTAATAACGCATAAGGCGTCACAATGGTGCTAAGGGCATGACCCCGCAATAATGACGAAAAGCCGAAGACTAGATAGATTGTCAATTAGGCTAAAAAATAACGGAAATAAATCGGTGACCTTTGAACGAGCCCAGGTGTGTGAGGCCGATGAGTTCATTTCGGAGTATGACGTCGTAAAAAAAACGACTCGATAACCTTTAAAAGAGTCAGGTGCACGAGGCCAGACGGAGAAAGCAACGCTAGAAATTAAAACGGCTTCATAGACAATAATCTACACAAGTATTCAATAATAAACTTTACATATACACTCAAATCAAAATAAAACTTACAACCACAACCCACACCCACTACATCAGCAAATGAAGCCCACATAGAAAAAATACTTCATACTCCATCTCGAAGAACAAATCAGATACTACAACTACCTTCATACCAACGCATGCAATGTAAATACTCTAAGCACAACCCATATCAAGAAACAAAACAGTCATACTACAACCCTACCAATCTTACGCAACAATAAAAACCCCATAACCACTTCCAGCATTCCAGCATCAAAATATTCTACCAAAATACCTTAACCCTAAAAAACTTACCAACAATAACAGCACATCCAAATATATCAAAATAAACACTAATAATAACACACAACATTAATATCACAAAAAACAATAATTCTCTAAAATACACAAACCATATAGAAAGAAATCACCCTTTAAACACTCCCCAAAACAACTTCAGAACCTACACATTAAAACTAAATTAATCCTAGAACACCGTCAGACAGACCTAACCTTCCTGGATATACTAGTTAAAATTAAAAGCAATCATACTATCACACACATCTACGACACTCACACAGACGCCCAACACTATATACATTTTAAAAGCCATTCTCACAAAAACTGCCTGAAATCCATACCCTATGCCTTATGCCGAGGAATACGGACTATAGTCAGTGACATACACATCCTGTCTGACTGGAGGAACTACGAAAAGCCTTAACGAGAAGATGATACTCCTTACAACTTATGAGTATAGAACTAGCAGAACCATATCATTAGCACTTCTACAAAAGACAGAAAAACGAAAAAAAAAACAACAGATCTTCGACACGATTTTACACAAAACAAAAACCATCTAGAAGTATTCACAAATATAACATGAAACTTGGACCTATTCAATCAAACCAACAAACTACGCCACATAGTAAAAACAACTAAAATAATGTCCACAAAAAGCCTTAAACACATTTTAACCCTTGCCTAACTCAAAAAAGGGATCACAAAATGCAACAAAAATGATGGTGGGGTTTGTAACATAATAATAGAGGTAGACTCATACACATTTAAAACCCAACACAAACAACAAAATTTTTTTAAAAGATTCATACTGCACTTTCAAAAATATACAACACACGAACAATCATATATAGGCGCCAGAATATCATTTAACAAAAGAGTCGCTCTACATAAAAGCAACATAAACATCCCAGAAAACAGACATTAATTTATTCCACAACATATTCACACATGCCGCAGAGGTAGATTCTACGATCATGTCGATCTATCAGACTTTTCCTACATTCTCACACAAGAAAAAAACCTTTATAACTAAATTCACACCGAAATTAAAAATCATAGAACAACATACATAAACATACAGCATACACTGCACATATATACATACATATGAACATTTATGTGAGTGTGTATGTAAAACAAAACATATATACGCACACTTACATATGTATATACATACCCAGATAAATAAACCACAACATATACACTGACTAAAATACACATATACACACACCCATAAAATACATTGATCATTGAAAAAATAAACAACCCTCATAAATTATATTAGCTAATTCCAACACTGCTGAATCTATTCATAAAAACTGACCAAATAATTTACACGCTTCAAGAAACTCAAGTGGCATGCTTCACGATGTACTGATTATGACTCTGAGATGGAAGTAACACTCACGTATGCGTACATAGACACCAATGTTTTAATAATAAAATATAGAACCCATATTTTGAAAACAACACATGTATGAGAGTCGAACATGCTCGAAACACGTGTTATAGAAATTTAAAAAAAATATTTGAAAAATGTAAAATATTAGATGATAAACAGTTTTGTTTAATTGATAAATGTTAGTCGCCTCACCTCTTTATATATATATATATATTTGGATTTTTCACTTAGAAGATAGATTATTCAGTGACGACTGGGATTAGGCCAATAAAAAACAAGCTCGATAATACTCGATTACCAGGTACAGAGCATTTATATGTGATATTTTGAAGGCTTACCAAAGCATTTCGTTCAGGAGCCCAATCATCACCACAAAATACCTTTTCATTCAAAGATTATTTATTCATCATCTTCAAATAAAAGAGTTTTTTCCTACACGTGTTTCACTACCAATCAGGTCCTTGCTTGGCAGATCATCAGGGAAATTAAGTACCTGGAATAAGATTTACAACAACCGACAATACACATTGTGGTGTTGCTTTAATTGAGTCACTTAAGAAGAGAAGAAAAGAATAACAGGATAAAAAGGGAACAAATAGAAAATGTCTTGGAAAAATATCTCGCAAGATTTCTGCAGCATTGTTTCTTCTAATCAAAACAGCCAAAAAATTTATTCCCAAACCAGCAAAAACAGCAAAACACGTCATTCATGTTATTATTGTTCACATAAGGCATTTGAGCACGTCTGATATTGTACAACTCAGAACACGAAGTGAAAGCTGTTCATCAACGACGTAGCACATTTTGTGAGTATTGATAAGCACGTTAGTGCTTCGGGTAAGGATTGAGGAGCGACCGCTGCGATAACTCACTCCTGTGCAACATAGCTACGAAAAAAAGGAAACATTTTGATATCTGTATAGTTTCCATTATCAGCGAACCAGATTTATCTCTTCTTTTGCGAAGAGGTATGCTTCATAATCGCAACTAACCTGAATGATCAACCCACGAAAGGATAGAGAGTATATGTAGCTATCGATATATATATACATATATATATATATATATATATATATATATATATATATATAGTAATCCAGGTAGGGTAAAAATCCACAGGGTAGAAATTCAAAGGGAATCAAACCGGGTTTATAAAAGAGTGCTCAATAAAAAATATAGAGCTGTATTGTGAATGCTTTTATTAAAACATGTACAAGGTCTGCTACACTGGCATGTCGATGTTATCGATCTACAGCTCTCAAGAGCTGAGGTCTCATCAGGCAGAAAATTATTTTTTGATCCAACCTGGTTGCTGAATTCCAGGGAGACATGCCAGTGTAGCAGACCTTGTACATGTTTGAATAAAAGCATTCACTATATATATATATATATATATATATATATATATATATATATATATATATATATCAAACTTTGATTATATTGTGTTAACTCCCATATATTTTACTACCAAAGATTCTCTAAATTGTATTTCCAAAAAATTATGTTGATAATGTGTTTCTAGAGAAGAATTTAATTATTCATTTATTTATTTAAACCGTGCAATTGTTTTCTCTTTAGTCAACTGTACATGAAGGAGTGACTTTTAATTTGACAATTAACTAAGATTAATAAAGTGTTGGCAGTTTAAAGGAGAAAACTCTGCGGTTCCTAATATATGAACTAATTAAATATAATATATATATATAATTAAACTAAGCTAAATTGAAACAAGGTAAGAAGACATGAAACATTTAAAGAGTATAGATAATTATGGTAAGTTATGTATTTAGATTTAAAAAATGAAAACAATTTACTAAATTAAGAATTTAGTGTATTAATTTATTAACGGGAACTACATATTATGAGTTTTGATGCAGAAGAAAAAAGAGCAGTTGACAGCTTTATACTTTATTAATAAGCAAATCACTTTCTTTCTAATTACGTATCCGTATAAAACAATAACCGGACAATTTCAATATTTAAACTTTGCTTGACAAAAATGGAATTTCCTGAAATAAACTGTTGTTTTTTCCTCTATTTCTTCGGCTTAATTACAACTAAGTTGTGTACTCCATTGCTGGTAATTTGAACATGATTAAACGAGTTTTTATGTGTTTTTTTCCAAGAGAGGGACCATTTTTCTATCGCGTTTGCAACAATTGATAGCATGTCTTTTAATGCCGTCTGTCGACTGATTTAATAAATATTTCTCTTGAAACGTACATAAAAAATCATATTATTAAACTGTTTTTACTTTTAAAACCCGATTTAAATTTCATTTTGAATCTTATAATTCATTTATTTAATGCTCTGCACGTCATATGAGCAGTATTAGGTTCTATTACTGCATTGCAAGGCAGAATTGATTCTTCTATTAGTTCCAGGCAGGAAATTTATAATTTGTTATTATATAAATATATATATATATATATATATATAATTTTTTAAATTTTTTATTTACACAGACATGTACAAAATCTGCGACACTGGCATGTCGATGTTATCGATCAACAGTTACTATAACCTCAGATCATATTTGGAGAGGTTAAGATCGGGTTCTAACTCTTCCTGATTAGATCTCAGTTTATATTAACTGTTGATCGATAACATCGACATGCCAGTGTCGCAGATTTTGTACATGTCTGTGTAAATAAAAAAAATGATCATATATAAAGCTCTATTTGGATATTGAGCACTTTTTAAAAACCCGGTTAAAATTCTCTGGATAACCACCCTGTGGATATTTTTTACCTGGATTATTACCATTATTATATATATATATATATATATATATATATATATATATATATATATATATATATATATATATATATATATATATATATATATAACGGTTCATTATTTTATGAGTTTATACTGTACAACGATGATTTGTTGGAAGAAATAGCGTTCGTTTGACAAGATGACACAGACGAAAACCTGTATTTTTCAAGGCCGAATTAATAAACTCATATTATGCAGCACATCTTTATATATATATATATATATATATATATATATATATATATATATATATATATATATATATATCGAAACTTGACCGTTTAAACGACAGTCGACGCTTATATGTATATATATATATAAAGGCCTTTAAAATAACTGAAATACCAAAATATAATAGAGAAAAAGATTGGCTCTACATCAAATGTTGGGTTATATTGAGTAAAACATTATTAAAAGAATCAATATTATGTACGTGCTTGTTGAACTCCTAACCTAATGAACTTACTATTATAAACTATGGAATATGTATTCAAGGAAACAGGATGAGTAACGTAGGCACAGTATTTATTTTTGTCACTTTTATCATTCATGATGATGCCACCGAAAACATACCCTACCCCCGAATAAAGAAAAAACATTAAAATAAAAAATGAATGCTATATTTATTACTGATACTATTTCTGAGACGAGTATTCTACTAGTATATATATATATATATATATATATATATATATATATATATATATATATATAGTAAGTTATGAAAATATATTTATGGGCATAAAGCTACATAGAGGCTCCCGCGTTTCATCCCTGGGGGAATCTTCAGGGAATGTATTGTTCTCTTAGCCAACGGTTGGGCTTCCACCGTACAAAGATACGGTTAGTTTTATTTCCTCTTTCCTGTTCTATTGTTCTGTATTTGATAGAGTGGCCTATCTTTGTTTGTTTGTTGTGTCAATATAATGGGTGAACTTATTTTAACACGGTGTTCCTTGTATTTTTATTTTAGGTTTTAGTTTTTAATATTTAAGGTTTTGGTTTTGTTTAGTTTTTTATTTAGTTTTTTATTTACTAATTTATATATTTATTCATGTATCGTTTATCTAAATAAATTTTATTCTGTGCACGCATCTGTTTGCTATCTCACACTTACAGTTTTATATATTTTGGGAGTCTTCAAAGTTTAGGATTTCAAATTGCTCATTCAGACATAATTTACACTGGTCGTCTAAATTTTTACATGTATTGGCCTGTCGTATTATTTTCCATTCAATTATTGGTGAGCGTCCATATTCTTTGAGCTCCTAATAGTGGTTTGCTAGTGCTGTTTTAATTCGACGTTCTCTGTTTTAAATATGATGTTGTGGTCGTAATATCTGGTTTTAAAATATAGGTAGGTCATACCCACGTTGCACTTCTGGTTATTCTTTGGCAAATATTGTGGCTTTGTAAACAATACTTAGGCATATATTTTGTAATGGACAAAGTGTACGATTTACGCAGATACAGCTTTTCTCTTCATTGTTAACTTCTCCATTTTTATTCGTGTTATTACTATTAGGGTTTGGTTGTTTCTATTTGTAGTGCTTATATTTCTGTTTTTTTTTTAGTGTAATTCTTGTTATATTTGTCACTTTTTTATGCAATTTGTTATTTTTTTCTTACTCTCTGCTGTTCTCTATTAGTATTTTGTTTCTGTGTGCTTTAATTATCATTTCTAGATTTTCGCAGAAGTTGTAGGACAGTTTTAGGTTATTTTATTCAATATTTTATGCAGGAGATGGGTTACGGAGAAATGTTTTCAAACTATATATATATATATATATATATATATATATATATATATATATATATATATATATATATATATATATACGTGTGTGTGTCTGAGAGAGAGAAAGAAAGAGAGAGAGAGCGTGCATGTGTTTTGTAACAGTTTCGACTAAACCTTTCTGTAGAGTGTGATAAGTTGCTTTACTCCACTCGATATATATAATAGTGCGTCAGATCTCTCAGCCGTAGGTCCTGTTCGCGAACACTGAGTCCTTATAATCTCGAGTGCAATCTACTTGAACAGCACTGAGTAAATAAAGCCATTAATACAGTAACGGCTCGGCGAGCGAGAGAACACGACTAAGCGCGTAAAAGAAAGGCCACCCAGATCTAACCCCGTGTTTATTTGCTTAAGATATTCGCCTTCTTGCCCGTCTTATAGAACTGGCCCCATCGCACATACACATTTAAGAAGGAAGAAAGAAAACAAAATCACAAGATATATTCTCAGGGTGGAGAATGGGCCACTTTGGTAAATGGAGATAATTGAAACAGGAAGAGGAAGTCTGTTGATGGCCTTTACGAATAAAATTCCGGATTCAATTCTTAAAACTCTTAGTGTTTAGTGTGTTGTTTTGTTGTGTTTTTGTTTTGGGGTAAGATATTGGTTGTTTTTGTTGTGCCTTTCTCAAGCGTTACCTGACTTTAGCATCTTGCTATGATCAAGGGTGGAATTAGTTTGACGCCCAATTATATACAAAGGCATATTGAAGTAATATAAACAAAGAATTAGTGCATCTGCGCATATGGTGTTTTATTAGTTTTATATATATATATATATATATATATATATATATATAGATATATATATATATATATGATATGTATATATATATATATATATATATATATATATATATATATATATATGTAACATCTCCCTTTCATCCGTACGTAGGTGTACTAATACTAGAGTGCAATTATGTTTGCAGTATTCAAGTGGGTGTGCTAAATATTGTAAGATAGCGGATATATATATATATATATATATATATATATATATATATATACAGGGCCGGCGGGACAGTTATGAGAGTGGGGGGCTTCTCCTAAAAAGTGGGGGGCTCGGTTAAACACATACATATCAACTTAATTATTGATGACCGTAAAGTGGGGGGCCCAAGTCAAAAAGTGAGGGGGCTTCAGCCCCCCTGCCCTCTCCCCGATGCCGCCGTCCATGATATATATATATATATATATATATATATATAATAGTGCGAAACACCTATAAAAGCATGTTTAGATGCGATATTTATTAATAAAATAAAAAGTCAGAAAATACTTTTTTCTTCTTTTCTTTTTCATTTCTTACTTTTACCTTTTTGCTAATAATTTCGCTAGACGCCTAGCATCGACAGAGTGTGATCAGAAGTAGTAACAGTTTCGTATGTTTGTAGTAGTCCGTATGGATGGATAATAGTCCCGCAAGATTTGTATTACAATTGGAGAGTTCATATTTTCCTTCTTTATAGACTTACCGCCTAATTTATTATTAAATTCTTTAAAAAGATGTTTAAAAGGAAAAAAAGAGTATCATTTAGAATG
Source organism: Sepiola atlantica (assembly GCA_963556195.1). NCBI lineage: Eukaryota > Metazoa > Mollusca > Cephalopoda > Sepiida > Sepiolidae > Sepiola > Sepiola atlantica. The sequence goes on along the minus strand of OY744530.1, from coordinate 108,902,084 downwards.
AGACCAATAATGAATTATAATGACTATACGTAAACTCTTCTCACCCCTTGTCATGACATTGTAGTTGAAATCAAAATGTGTCAAATAATTTATTCATGTATCCTTCTTTTACTTTTGCTTACATGTAAACTATTTTGATGGTTGGTATAAAGACCCTGTCCAATAGTGTTCAGTATGGTAATTCTTATTTAATTTATCCGAAATTACATCGAAATCTGTCGAAGACGAACATAAAAAAAAGACATAGAAGAAATGCCAATTGAAAAGTAAAGAAGAGAAAGGAGAAACATTGATTTTTGATGGCTCTTCATAAGAGGTGAAGACATTAATTTAAATGTTTTATATATATATATATATATATATATATATATATATATATATATATATATATATATATATATATATATATATATATATATATACATATATACATATACACGGCACAATCACGTTGACACACCAGTTCCCGTTAGATCACCGAAGTTAAGCGGCGTCGAGCCTGGCCAGTACTAAATGAGAGACCATTTGGGAATACCAGCTGCTGTATGTGCTCTCTGCTTATATTGGCATTGTGGCCAGTCGTCTTGTATTACTACTTGCCATTGGAATCAAGCAATGCCGACTCAGTAGAACGGTTGTTGGAGATTGCGCAACCCTTGCAATTATAAATTCACGCGCGGGCAGCCCCTAGCGGGGCACTCATACGTCGAAATCGACGGGAGAGTCCATCATATATATATATACGTATGTATATACAGTTTTGTGTAAGTATAAAATATTACAGACTTCAATTCTTAACATCATTTTGTTGTAGTTTTTTAGTGATAAAGGCTTACTTCTTTCTCTGTAAGTATGGCTAATTCGCTAATATTATTGAAGTCTATCTTTTTCCCCTCCTTCTCTCTTTATTACTATATATATATATATATATATATATATATATATATATATATATATATATATATATATATATATGTATATATATATATATATATATATGTGTGTGTGTGTGTGTGTGTGTGTATTTTGTTTACCTAGATGCATAGATAAATATATTATTATATATTTAAGTCTACGTATTCATTGTTATAAAGTAGACATTTTCCACTTAATAGCTTAAAGGCCAGTTTATTTATTTTAACGTAATGGAGTACATCTGTGTTTTTACACCGTCTGTGTATTATTGTTCTTGAGAAGTTTACGTTTATTCAAATCAATGTTTTCCATTGTTTACCTAAAAAGATTTTCATATATCGTACGATGGTTATACGAAAAGAGGACAGGATGCAAAGCGAAACACAAGGACATAATTGGAACGGGGAATAGACGGTGTGAAAGAGAAGCAAAACAGTAAGAACGAAATGCAGATAAATAGAACCTCTCTTCACATTTGTTTGAACATTTTCTCACACCAGTTGTGAGGAATTATCAAAATTGGCTGAAACGTTTTTATTTCATACAAATGTTTTTAATGCCTTTTATTTTGATAAACGCTTATGAAACATGAAAGCACGGCGGAAACGACTTTGGATAATTTTGAATATTCATACTACTATTTTCAACGTTTCGGCCGATGTTATCTTTCAGCTTCTTCAGGTTCAACTTTCCTAACGTAGGAATCTTCGTATCAAACTCCATACCTATACGAAAGAACCAAGATAACATGGCAGCTCTAAAAATACATATAATACAAATGAGTAATCCTCATGAAAAAAATGCGAAACATTTGAAATGTTGGTCCTTGATTATCATATCTTTATTTGCACTACAGTCAATATTATCTTCGCATAAATTATTTGATATTTCGTCAAAATAGGACATTTAGATATTTTTGAAATAATTCACGTTGAAGAAACTAATATAACTGTTCTAAATACAATAAGATATTTAAATAAGTATCAGTTCCAGGGTGTTAACGTGGAAAAGTCGGTAGAAGATGTTTTACTTGTATATAGAACTTTGAAACGTATTTAAAAATATGGAAACAAAGAGTTATAACTGTATGCGTTCTGGTACGGATTGTGAAAAGAAACATCACTTCCGTTCAATGTGATTTCATGCAATATATATATATATATAAGTGTATATATACAGGGTGGGCAAAAATAAGGGTCCTATTTTTTAAAATTTATAACTTTTTTATTTATTGATTTAAAAAAATTTTTTTTAGAATAAGTAAAGGACCCCTTCCGAAGCAAGCATGAGCCGTATTAGCCCTAAGGAACGTACCCTCATTTAGAAAACATTATTTTTGCTTAAAAAACTTAAAACAGTGTAAAAAACAATACTTTAGTTTTTGTAAGTTTTAAGAAGTGTTTTTCGGCTAAAATTTGTTTTGTTTATTTCAAAAAATCTCGGAAGGGTCAGTCTACACATTCATAAAGTTTGGTGAGTTTAACTTTTATTTTGTGGAAGTTATTCAATTTCAAGTTATTCAAATTTAAAGATAGGACCCTTATTTTGGCCCACCCTGTATATTGTTACGTTCAATGTGAATCTACATCGTATATTCGTTCCCCTGCCACTACCACGAAGAGAAGAAAAGTGCGTACGCTGAAAAACAGATACCCCAGCGGGTTTCTTCATTTCTCTTATTCCTCTCTTACTTCCCATTCCTTTTAGACGAGATGCAAGCACATAACGGACGTCGGTTTACTCTCCCCCTCTATTTGAATTGAAGGTGTTGCTCCGAAAATAGATAACGTAAAACACTATACGGAAAATATAAGAGGCTCAGACAGATTGTCCTAATGCACGGGCCAACCCATGTGTGACATTTTAAAAGGATTAAATAAGACGGCATTTGAATAAAGTTTTGAAGTATAAACGTCAACAGATCTAGTCCGTACTTGGCAGTTAGAATCGAAGACACACCTCTTCTACCAACATTTATACTTATATAAGCGATTTATTTACTTCTCGATGAATTATTTCCATGATAAGCAAAACCGCAGGTCTGTCATCTTTTTTTTCACACATTGGTTAAACGATTACTTCCTATTCATATTACGTACATCACCTCGCATACTCTCATTTACAAATAATACGTCTATCCCCTCTCATCATCTTTCCTCGTAGATTCTGTTATAAAATACAACTTTCATCAATTTTCTATGTCCTTGTTTGTCTCCCATTCACTGTACATTGTGTTTCGTGTTTCTTTATCAGTGAATGGCTGTTCATTGCTGATATTGACGACGCCATCGTTCATACCTAAATACACATTCTATTTAGTAAAACGCGTGTTACTTTTGACAGCGAAACACTCGGTTGTTCGTGATCAGGTCGTGACAATAGCGTCCAGTGTTTAAATTAACATACATTGTAGATATGAGTTAGAAGAGCTTCTACCGAATGGATAGGGATGCCGACTATCTCCTAGCTGGTTGAACGTTCGATCATTGTCTATGGAGAGGTGTTAGTCTATCCGAACTAAAGAGCTATGTTACAGCGAAACAATCTGTCCGTGGATAAGTATATATATATATATATATATATATATATATATATATATATATATATATATATAGTGTGTAGATTTCAATTTTGTGTTGAGAATCTGAATAACAGAGCTCAATGTAATTTAAACAGAGCAAAACAGAATTATAAAAAAGAAAAAAACTATACACACATTAAGGTTGTATACATTATAACTTATTTCGACCCGTTAATTAGGTCTCCTCAGATGTATAAACAACCACGTCAAAAAACTTTTTTGACGTGGTTGTTTATACATCTGAGGAGACCTAATTAACGAGTCGAAATAAGTTATAATGTATACAACCTTAATGTGTGTATAGGGTTTTCTTTTTTATAATTCTATATATATATATATATATATATATATATATATATATATATATATATATATATATATATATATATATATATATATGTATGTATGTATGTATATAAGCATTTTTGACGAATTGAGTGACTTTCAATCTATATTCAAAATAAAAGGTACACGCAGAGGTATGAAAGTTGTTCACAGCTGTTTTAAGGGAATGTTTAATTTAAGTCATATAGTGAGACATATTTTTTTCAACACATCGAATTTTTTCGGAACATACATGCGATTCGAAACCCACGATGACGAGTATTTTGCAACTCAAATCCGACGCCTTAACCTCCCGGCCAATTTTGAACAGCGAATAAACGGTGATAATTTTAACACTTTATACGGCGGCTTGACGTCATAGAGCGTTCGACTTTAATGAAAGGAACGATGCACTTACAGCTAGCGACGTCATGCTGTGGTAATACTACAATTACAGTGCTCTACTAGACGGGTTTTTCTAGGAGCTACAAATAATAAATATTTGTTATTGTTTATTATCTATGTTCGTATACGTTTCGTCCTTTAATAATCAGGACTCATCATATATATATATATATATATATATATACACACACACACACATATATATATATATATATATATATATATATATATATATATATATATATATGTTTGTGTGTGTGTGTCTCTCTCTCTATTTGTATTTCTATTAACTAATTTTAGTGTATCTGTCTATTGGGCACGGTAATGATTCATCTTAATATGCAAATTGTCGAATTTAGCGACTGACGAGTGAAAAAGAATTCACACTACTGCAGTATAAAAGTCCTCAGAAGAATATGTGCATATATTTGAAAATATAAGCATCTTCTTTATATATTAATGGGTCACAATTTATCCAGATCCAGATGCTACTTGATGAAGAAAGTTGCATCATTTGTGCATGGATTTTGTTTTTTCCTTCTTTTACTTAATTATTACGGCCGTAATGCATTCAATGCGCATGCGCAAACCAAAACGGTGTCGTTAACTCAAAGCTGAGGCGAGAAGTCTTACAAATACAACATTCTTTATATACGTAAAAATAAAGCAGATGATAACTGATTTTTTTCAAATTATAGAAATAGAACATTCTTTATTTCCAACATAAACCAGTCGAAATACAACATTCTTTATATACGTAAAAACAAAGCAGATGATAACTGATTTTTTTCAAATTATAGAAGTAAAACACTTTTGAATAAGTAAAATATTAACTGGAATTTTTATAATTTATTGAAAAAGTAAACTGTTACAGACAAAACTAACAATGAATATTTCACTTGTACTGTTCTACAACGACAATGCCAAACTCACCTTAAATACTTACATCATCTTTCTAAAAATGTATTTATTGAAATAACAATGGAATATCAACGATGTCCGTAAGTTATATTCATTATTATAGTACTCTGCGCTGTTACACGTATGCCAACGAAAATGACGGCATATGTGTTTTTATTTATTGTTTAGTTACTCACAACTATAATATTAAAAGTCATTTAGATAACGTTTATCGTCTTGTTTACCAAAATACTAATACTATCGTAAGCTGCTATTGAAGAATGCTCGCGCTTGCTTAAATATGGGTTGATTAACACCTTTAGTGTTTAAACAAAGGAAAACTTTTACATATATATATATATATATATATATATATATATATATATATATATATATATGTGTGTGTAAATTATAACTAAAAGGTAAACTTTTAGAGAGTTGGACCTATTGTGAAATAAGGAAAACTCAATATACTGGATAAAGCAAAAATATGGTACGTCAATGAAAATTAATAAGACCTGCAAATGGAAGCAAATCGATATCTTCAGTTGTTCAAAACAAGGAGCAGTTTAGTTAATAAAAAACATTTATTTTTCTTCTCTTTCATTCCTTAAATCAGGCTTTTCATTAATTAACTTCTTATCATCAGAGAAAAAATTATGATTGATAAGTTGACAGGATAGGACTGTCAAAGTTTCAAATTTGAAAGAGTTTTAAAAAAAAAAATTAAAGTTCAAACGGGCATGGGAATCACCAATAACGAAATAAAAAAAAACGTGGGGCTCAGAAATATTGGTAAATCCAGAGGAATCTGTATAAAAATCCAACGACGACGATTCCACTCAGGTCTGTTGTCCTCGGAGAAGGATCAAATAAAAATGGCCATGTCAAGGAAAACAATATTCTTCGTATTTTCAGTTAAGCGTATTCCAAGGCAAAAAACAACGACAAAAGTCTCAATGGAATCAAAAACGAATCGTTGCAATGTATTAAAATTACTTGGGAATTGTGGGATAGCATAAAGTGAGGGAAGAGAAAAAGAAAGGGAAGAGAGAGAGTAAAAGAAAAAGGAAAAGAAGAAAAAAAGAAAAAAAGAAAAAGAAAAAGAAAAAGAAAGACGATCGAAAATAGAGTGTAATCTAACAGGTGGGGGGTGGTTAATGGATTCAAATCAAAATGATATTTAGGCAGAAAAAAGGGGGGCAGAAGATAAAAGTGAAGATGAAAAGTAATAAAAAATAAATTCCAAGGTGGCCGCATACAGAAATACCAAATGCTTGGTCAGCTCAGTGAGATTATATTCCCAAGGGGGAATGTAAGTAGATTGAATACAGATAAGAAACAGAAACTGTCTTTTATATATATATATATATATATATATATATACAGAACGATAGAGAGAGATAGAGAGAGAGAGAGACAGACAGACAGACATACAGATACACACAGAGGGAGAGAGAGAAAGAGAAAGATATTGACGCAGAGAAACAAAGCGTATTATTATATTAGAGTGTATTACTCCCTCCGAGTTCTCACACGAGACATTATCAGTGATCGCTATTATTAACTAAAAGAATTGTGTATCCAGAAAGTGTGCCAAGATCGATTGAGGATTATAAAATAAATTAAGTTATTTTATTGGCGTTATTTAATGTCGAAACCACATTACTCGATTGATTGTATACACACATTGAATGGAATAAAAGTTGCTATTTCATTCATATTTTTCCAAACTGTTTTGCAGCTATCGGTTAACTGGGATTTGAACCTTGCATTGCCGATTTCATAGGCTTAATCCAAAATAGAATGAAAAGAGACGATAATTAACTGCGAAAAAATGTTCTTGAAAGAGATAAAACTAAATTTTTCTATCGTTTTAAAATTGCAATTCAATCTGATAATTCACCCCTGTTTCTTTTTTCCCGTCACAATTTTTGACGGGGAAAAAGAAACAGGGGTGAATTATCAGATTGAATTGCAATTTTAAAACGATAGAAAGTTTTAAAATATAAAAGTTTCACCCGAAAAAAAAAATATTCTAGAATTGCGTCCATTCAGGCTGTATGTTTATCGCTTAAAATATTATTTTCAAACTTTAAATCAGTGGTTATTTTGGAAAATTAGATGCTGTATACTACAAAGCTCTCGTCAAAAATTGTTCACGATGCACAGGGATAAAACCTTAACACATTCTGACACTTGGAAAAGTCTTTCTCTGTGTTTTTGTGTTTAGAATGTTGTATGTCCCGGCTCGGTCCCACGAAGAGTACTGTCATGCATTATGGTTTCGCTTGTGTGGAGAAGTTGGTCCATCGCAATGAATATCGACGGGTCAGTTCTCGGCTAGTTTTTTTTTAAAGAACAGAATGCCCCCTCCGTTTCCCCACCTTTCAGACTTGTTTTACATCATGCTGCAGTGGAAAGTAAATAAATCGCTGTACAAAACATATGTACGATTTCGACATAAGTGAGAAAACGATGGCTGACATGCTGCAGAACACGACAACAAACACAACAACAACAACAACAGGCAGACTAGTTGATACCGAATGTTGAAGGCATTTCGAAAAGGATGCGTTTATTCAACCTCTACGTTTAGTGACGAAAATCCTATTTGAAAGTGAAGCGTGACAGACCAACAGTCAGAACTTCTGAAAGAAAACCTATCCGGTCAATCGGTGCATTAAACGATGTTAATCCGATTTCAAACATAAGCCTAACAAGTCAAAGAAAAAGGCTCGTTAACACGTAAGAGTGACAGAAAGACCGACATTTATAACCTTTTATAGAGATACTTGGACGAATTTAAAGTAAGTTACGTCTTATCAATTTATGCGTTTAGAAATTAATCGTATTTCAAACTGAAGTCTGACAGATCAACGAAAATGCTATTTTAAACTGAAGCGTGACAGACTAACAAAAATGCTATTTCAAACTGAAGCGTGACAGACTAACAAAAATGCTATTTTTAACTAAAGCGTGACAGACTAACAAAAATGGTATTTATAACTGAAGCGTGACAGACTAACGAAAATGGTATTTTAAACTAAAGCGTGACAGACTAACAAAAATGCTATTTTAAACTGAAGCGTGACAGACTAACAAAAATGCTATTTCAAACTGAAGCGTGACAGACTAACAAAAATGGTATTTTAAACTGAAGCGTGACAGACTAACGAAAATGGTATTTTAAACTGAAGCGTGACAGACTAACGAAAATGGTATTTTAAACTAAAGCGTGACAGACTAACAAAAATTCTATTTTAAACTGAAGCGTGACAGACTAACAAAAATGCTATTTCAAACTGAAGCGTGACAGACTAACAAAAATGGTATTTTAAACTGAAGCGTGACAGACTAACAAAAATGCTATTTCATACTGAAGCGTGACAGACTAACAAAAATGCTATTTCAAACTGAAGCGTGACAGACTAACAAAAATGCTATTCTAAACTGAAGCGTGACAGACTAACAAAAATGCTATTTCATACTGAAGCGTGACAGACTAACAAAAATGCTATTTTAAACAGAAACATGGCAGACGAACAAAAGTGCGATTTCAAAATGGGTCGTTACAGACAAAATATTTTAAACAGACGCGTGACAGACAAACGAAAATGCTATTTCAAATAGAAACATGGCAGATAAAGCAAAATACTATTGCAAACAGCATGACAGAAAAAGGAAATGCTATTTTAGACTGAAGCGTTACAAACCAACGAACAGACGAATATACCTACGGACAGAGCCTCTGATAGAGATAAGTAGACACATCCATTAAACGGTTGTAATTCTGAAAAGTACCAAAACCAGATAATCAAAAACAGAAATGAATTTAAAAAAAACAATAAATAAGAGAAAAAAAGGGGGAATAAAAGTTGGGTTGACGACCGAGCAAATTCCTTGATATGGGTCCAGCTGACCTGTTCCCCCGTTCGAAGATAGCTCGGGTATTTAGTTTCTATATTATTAGATAAAACAGGCTCTTCAAGTTCCGGTGCTGGCCGACATTTTCTGTCTGGCATCTTTCGTTTGGGAATTACAGCAAATATTGGAACTGGCACAGAGAATGCCATTTCCTAAGATACAAATCTCGGGCATCATCATAAGCCGAAGCTTCTTCCCCCACATTCAATAATCCGTCACCCTAGCACGCTCTTTCGAAATCAAACTAAACAGGTCAACACATCTCGAAGAATTAACGCACAAATCTCCATTTGAGTCTCAATTTTCGTAAGGATTCTTCTATTTCAGATATTTGACTGACATGTTTTTCTCTCTACTCAAGTCATATTTCCCAAAGTATGTAAGTATCCGAGTTGTTAAGATGTTACGTTTACAACAATCTAGCAGAATCAATTTTATGAAGCATAAATAATGTATTTTAATTGCAATATAGATAATAAACAATAACAAATATTTATTATTTGTCGCTCCTTGAAAGTAGAGCACTGTAATTGGTAGTATTAACACAGCATGACGTCACTTGCTTATAATGCATCATTCCTTCCCTTAATAGAAGTAGAATGCCTCGACGTCAAAGCCGCCGTTAAAGTGTTAAAATTATCATAGTTTATTCGCTGTTTACAATTGGCCCAGCGATTAGCGACGTCGGACTGGAGTTGAAAAATACTTGAGGTCCGGGGTTTCGAATCGCATGACCGGTAGTGAACAGTCATATCTCTATGCTGATGAGTCCCGATTGAAAAAGGACGAAACGTATACGTACATAGATAATAAACAATAACAAATATTTATTATTTATTATATATATATATATATATATATATATGGAAATTGAAACCGAAAAACCAAACAAGTATTATTTATGTATTAATCATCGTTTCATATTTATTGTAAAACTTCATCAGGATAATTGTATGAAGAAAAGATCACATCACTACAGAATGTTTCGAATAGATAGGTAGCGACCGCTGCCGGCTTAAAACCTGCGGCCGTTTAAGCAAAAAATCAAACTATGAGATACAAATTGATGGTGGCAGTAACAAGCGGCGGTTGGGGTATAACATCATTAGGAAGTAGTAGAGGTATTACAATAAATGCGAAGGGAGTGGAGGCGAACGTTGGTAACGGCTCGAATTAATTTTAATTAATTAAGGGGGAGGGGATACTAGATATGCCCATTGAATTTTTTTTTTATTTAGCCTTGAGATAAGAAAAAACGACGTTAAGATGTTAGGGTCATGTAATGAGACGGTGTAGGAAGTGATGGGGAGAGGACGGTGCGAAACAGGGCGAGAAACAAGGTCAGACAGTGGGAGACTGTCCATATTTGACACTTACATATATATGTGTGAGCATACAAACATATACTCATTTTATGGTGAGATCTTGATAACGCATATGACTCAGTCCCACAAGAGGTGATTCGGAAAGCGATGGAGTTCTTTGGGATTCTAGAGACAGTTCAGAGCATAATCATAAAATACTAGAATTCAAGATTCGCTTTACAGCATGTAACTACACAACTGGTTGAGGTTTGGATTGCAGAAGTATTGGACAAACTAGAACAGCTTATTGAGCGGTCAAGAATGAGATTTAAGGCTAATAAATCAAGAAGTGTAACCCATAAAAAATGTAAACACAAATAAATAAGGCGTATGATCGCGGAGAGGAAAGTGATCCCAACAGTAAAAGAGAAACCAATGAAAAGCTTGAGTAGATTGTACGGAGACACATTAACCGACAGAAGTCAGTGAGCGGTAATACAGCGGCAGACAGAGAAAAAATTAAAGTAAATCGATTAGACCGTGTTACCTGGAAAGTTAAAATGTTGCTGTCTATTGCAGATGTATGAAGTAACATTGACGTGAGTAGAACGTATGAAACAACGGTGTGTTTGACTACCACGAATGTTGAACAACAATTTGAAGGAGAGAAACTACTGAAGCTAATTATTGCATTAGTAGTTGAGGAGTACAAGATGTCAAAAGTCAAGATAGTCATGACGCTCTATTTCTCTAATGAGATTTAAGACAATCCACTTGAAGTAAGAACTGTGAAGAAAGTTAAAGGCAGAACAAGCGACCGAGACAGCCATTAACATTTTAGATCACGCGGATACTGTTTGTGCTGTGTAAAGTACAAATAAAGCACTAGGTATGCAACCTTTTAGACCTTAGTAACGTAAGACAAAGATTCTGTGGTCAATGATGTAAATAATGAAGAACAGAGAAAAAGTTATCTTCACTTGGTGCAGTGTCATCCACAAGGCCAGTATGCTCGCTGGAAAGAGTACTTGGTTAACCGGAATATCGGATGGAAAGTGATCTGCGCTTGGGAGCGAGCAAGAACTTCGTTCCTAATAAATTCGACCTTGGATGCAATGTCATCTTGGCTGAATCTTGTTCGATGGAATGTAGACAATGATGACACATGTAGACGTGGAGAAAAATAGATTCTGAGGCATATCCTGTTCAACTGTTACTTAGACAAAATCGTCCTGAAATTCCTACAAGTAATGGGAAAGCTATTATATCTGAAAGTAGAACAGTTTAATTAATGGGAACTACTAAAAAAAGAGAAGATGAAGAAGATGAATTTCATAAGGCTGGGACAACCTGCATGGTGAAAATTCATTCAAATATACAGTTGACCTATGAATAATGGCAAGGAAGATAGAACTTTGCAGAAGCCCTCCAGAATACCTTGATTTTCCTAGAGGTTTTAGATAGCAGATACCGAACTTTGTCGTGAAGAAAATAAGGTTGAAATTATTTTACAGTTGAATGTATTCTGGCAAGGATAATTTTTGCAATTGCAGAAGCCATATATATATATATATATATATATATATATATATATATATATATATATATATATATATATATATATATATATATAGTGTGTGTGTTTGTTAGTGTGAAATAAATTCTAGAAGGAAATCCGGGTATGACAGCTCAATGTAATAAACAGAGCAAGAATAACAATAAAATAAAATAACACGGAATTACATATTATATCGATAAAATAACAACTAGCGACAATCGCGAATATCGAATGCACTTGAGATGTATCAACAAATATCGGTTCAATGCTCAATAAATTATCACCTGAGACCCGGAAACTCGCTCGCCGAGTCGAGACAGTGATTTAAAAAATAACAGAAAAGAGTAACTAGTTTTTATAAACACTTATTCCCTCCCGCTATTGGTCTCTTCCCCCCACCCTACCCGTTCTTTCTATCTCCTCCATATTGGCTATTTAAGAACTGCATAACTCACGCTTTTACAAAGATAATTGTTTAGGTTGGATTGTCTTGATGGGATTCCCGAAGCAATGTTCAGGGCGGAGTCCCATAGCCAGCTTGTTGTACTTATTCCGTTGTTCAGCATTCACTCATCTCTATCGTTAAATCCACTTTAATATTCCATCGTAGTCAACGTTTAGTGAGTGGATGATTATGCACAGTCACTGTTAATAAAAGTAAACATTGAAATTAGATGAGCTTTTGTTAATTTATTCATTATATATATATATATATATATATATATATATATATATATATATTTATATATCTACATATAGTATCAATATGTATATACATATATGGGATCGAAATACATTATTGCACCGGTTATTATGTAATTCCGTGTTATTTTATTTGAATTTTATTCTTGCTCTGTTTATTACATTGAGCTCTCATACACGGATTTCCTTCTAGAATTTATTTCACACTAACAAACACACACACACACTATATATATATATATATATATATATATATATATATATATATATATATATATATATATATATTGTTTAATAATAGTGACAACTTATGTCTGGATATCTTCTGGTAGATTCTTTCAATAGTCCAAAACAGGATCTAAGTTTCGGAGGGGAATTGGCTGATGAATTTGACATAGTTTAGATTTGTGTCCAAAGTACTTGCAGACCCATCCGGGTCCATCTTCAGGGGAATGAGGATAATCAGGTACAGACCATGTGTTAGTAGTATAGATGGTTTTGGCGAGAATTATGTAATAAATACGCAACTATAGTATGGATTAAAGACATTTTAGTATATTATTACTGGTATTAAACTTACTATAGTTTCGTACTTATTACATAATCCCCGCCAAAACCATCTATTGTACTAACACATGGTTGTACCTGATTATCCTCATTCCTCTGAAGATGGACACGGATGGGTCTGAAAATGCTTGGGGCACAAATCCAAACTATGGCAAATTCATCGGCCAATTCCTCTCTGAAACTAAGATTCTGACTAAGGTTGTATACATAATAGTCTATTTCGACCTTATCTTGGTCTCTTCAGATGTACCTTCAAGCACGATTCAGACAATGTCTGATGTCTGAATCGTGGTTGAAGGTACATCTGAGGAGACCAAGATAAGGTCGAAATAGACTATTATTTATACAACCTAACTGTGCATCCAATTCATCTCATCTTCAACTTTATACATGCTCTGCTTATTTGGACATTGAGTTTTCTTATTCGGATTCCTACCGAAACCATTCGAACCAGTATACTATATATATATATATATATATATATATATATATATATATATATATATATATATATATATATATATATATATATATATATATATATATATATTGTTGAATATAAGAGACAACTCATGTTTCGATATCCTTTGGTAGATCCTTTCAATAGTCCGAATTAGGATCTTAGTTTCGGAGGTTTAATTGGCTGATGATTTTGCAATAATTTAGATTTGTCTCCCAAGTACTTTCGGACCCATCTTCGTCCATCTTCTTGGGAATGAGGTTAATCAGGTATATACCATGTGTTAGTATTTATAGAAGGGTTTTGGCGGGGATTATGTACTAAGAACGAAACTATATATATATATATATATATATATATATATATATATATATATATATATATATATATTGTGTAAAAAATTTAGTAATTAATGTAGGAAATCCGGGTATGAAAGCTCAATGTAAAACAGAGCAGGAATAACATTTTAAAAGAAAAAGTATTCACACATTTGAGCATTATAAGATATTTCGACCCGTAGGTCTCATCAGATACTTAATCAACCAGCTACATTTAAAACTAAAAGACTTTCAGTTTTCAATCGTAGCAAGTTAAGTAAGCATTTGATGTAACCTACCGGGTCGAAATATGTTATAATGTTTACAGCTCAAATGTGTGAATAGTTTTTTTTTTTTTAAATGTTATATATTGATTTAATAAGAATAAAATAAATTATAAATGAATTATTTTAAAGAATATCCCCGAATATTTTGTGCAAATAAAACGGCTGTATTTGAGTAATAAATAAAATCTAAATAATATTAAAATTAAAATAAATTTAAATAAATTAAACGTTTTAAAATAAATATTTAAATTGTTGTGAAGCTGAGAACAGACATCTGTTATGTACGGACTTACGTTGAGACGATTAGTTTTTGTGTATTTGATTTTGTATTTTAGGTAATTTAAACACAATAGCGTCTTTACACAAACACTGGTAAAAAGTAACTATGTTATATGATTAAATGCACTTTGTAAAAAATGCAACGTGCGTTCGTATTATTTCTAAGAAGAATAGTGGTTTACTGTAAAAACGGGCGCCAGGTTTCTTATGGAACTGACCAATTTTCCCACTGTTACAATACATACTGACCGGTGAGAATTGTCTTTTTTGCCCGAACCGATGAGTGATAAATGCCGTACAAAGCTACTAAGATGAATATGAATGGAAACTTAAGTCTTTACAAACGATACTGAAAAACGGTGCTTAATATTGTATTAACTTAGATTATTAAACAAAAAAAGTGTAGGGGACGTTTCGTTATGTATATTCAAAGAACGTCATTGGAAAAAAGAGTGTGGATGTTTGTGGATTATTTTCAATCTTAAAAAGAAACTTTGGAAAGTTTTTCGTAATGGCCATGTAATTGCTGATTCACACGAAAGAAGAAGATGTAATATAAATCGAATGCATAATATTAATGAAATACAAAGCCTGACCATACTAAGATTTCTCGCGTATTTCTGTTACAGTGTTTTGGGTTGAATGATGATGATTTATAACTTTAACGGCGTTAGTTACTGCGACTTCTGCGCATAAATAAGCACGCAAAGAGAAAACATATCAGCGGATATTATAATTAAAATCAGTGACTTCGAACGAATTTACTAAAGTATGCGTTACTTCTTATAGTAGTAGTGATTATATTGCTATTCGTAAATAATTGAGCGCTCTCGGAAATCAATGATACGAATGCAAACATATATATGCTATAGAAATCTATTTACTTCATAGTTTTGAGGTCGGGTTTCGAATCTTAACTCCAAGAACTTGCAAGGTCTAACTACACTGAAGATCTGTGATACAGCTAAACCGATGTATGTGGATGAATCGTTGTACAGTAGAAACTCATACACAAATAAACCGTTATATACATATATATATATACACATATATATATATATATATATATATATATATATATATATATATATATATATTTGTACGAGTCATGTTTACGTTAGATAATCGGCTTCAATTAAGTTTGCCAAACTGTCTGCTTCTGGCTATTTATCTAATATATTTTTAATTTGTAAACTTGCCCTATTTCGCCGTCTTATTCATAAAAAGCAATAATTGTAGATCAACATGAGACATTTGTCCCCCATGTGAATATTTCTTCTGGGATATAAAATAAACAGTCGTATTTTTCTGTGTTATGTCCCTTATTTTCTTAAGGCGTAGATGGATAGTCATACTGATCGACTGTCAACCTACTTACAATTACTTAGAAAATATTTGATATTTCTTTCACTGTCGATAGTTAATGGCCATTTTTACAAAGATCCCGTGCGGTTAACTGTAACCATAACAATATAAACTGTATATTTAAATATAATATGTATATTTAATCTGCATGCATTTATTTATGTAAATAACAGTTTTCTTTATGTATGGCAACTTATAACAACAGAAATGACCTATGAGTTCCACGAGCACCCTGGACCGATATACCATGATAAGTATACTAGTGACAACGACATACACATACGTTCTAAACGTCTTATCTTAGTCTTTTTCACTCGTTAATTTTCGCATTGCCTTTTCCTAGCTTCATCGAGATTCAAATTAATTTTTCTCTATTTTATATCTTACAGATTCAAGAATGTCTGTTTTAGCGCAACTTATTTAATTCTATATTGCATATTGCCACATTTAGAATTAGAAGACGGGGCTTAGTTTAAAAAAAGAAGCAAAAACTTTTAACCAAGTTTTTCAAGAGTGCTCAATACCAAGTATAGCATTTATACAATTACATAAATAATATTATAGCCTTACGTCAATCAACCAACGTCTCAATGCGTATTACCGACAAGATTCGGTAATACGCATTGAAACGTTTATCTATTGACGTAAGGGTATAATATTGTTTATGTAATTATATATATATATATATATACTCCTAACACCTATTAAACTGTAAAAAGAAAATAGCGAACAACTGTTCACCCAGAATAATTTGTACTTGAAGATAACAATACTTAAGAAAATAATATTAAATAAGAAAAATAAAACCAACATCTAAAAATTGAAGTACTCCAAACACATAGATGTTAAAATAAGGTCACCTATTAATAAGACACATTCAAAAAGCGTGAATCACCTCTATAAAAAACAGAACAACAGAATATGAAGTAAAAGTCATCCGAACCTTTGTTTGTGAGAAACCCTGCCATTGGCTAATTGAAACAAAAACCCGTGGAAGGAAATAACGAAGTATCCGATTAGTTAGCTTGCTAGACTGAACACTATGTTCATATATAAAACACCCTGTAACACGAATTCCATGCATTTTAGGGCGACGATTCCGCATGAGGATAAAACGTGGAAGCCTCTGCTTAATTGGCATAAATATATTTTCATAACTTAATACCTAGTTCTACTCACGCATTGAGCACTGTTGAAGTAAATACTGAAAAAGTATACACAAAATATTATATCTTCTTAAAAAAATGTGTGCGTGTGTATATAGATGCATCATTTGGGTTGTGTAAGATAATCTCATAACAATATGTGATGTATTAAAATAATGAAATACTTGTCATATAAGCGAGGGGGGAGGCAGTCGGCTAAAGTTGGATTTCCATCTGGCTGAAGCATGTGATACAAAGTGGTTGTCGACTGGCTCATATCTTCTAGAGTTCGGTTGTCATGTATCCGTTTGGTACAGAACACTTAATATTTAGTTTCACAAACCGGCCAAACACGGCGAATTACGGTGACATTCACGTATAAGAATATGGAAGCTGAGCAGGATGCTTAGACTTTTTTTTTGTGATTTAGTAAGTAGTGAGCCACGCATATCTAATGAGTTCGGGATCGAATTACGTTATTGGATAATAACATGTGTGGGGAGGCTGTTACGTACACCAACAAATAAAAACATGAGACGATACATTCACAAGAAGATTCTGTTTAACTTTCATATATCAGCTGAGAGCTCTGAGGTCACTGTTCATATTTTTGCCAATAATATTTAAACGGGTCAGAATTGTTTAATTAAATTCACTAACTTTATGGAACAGTTGTTCAGCTATAGTAACAACAACAACAACATACCCTAAAATCGCAGCTTTCCTCAGCATGGTAGGGGTTGTGGCAACGTGAATGTGTCAGATCTACCCGGCTAACAGAGCTCTGGTGGAAATCCAGGAAAAGTCAGCATCAGAATCCTTCGTCATCTGGTCGTCAGGGGCGGAAAATCAAGTCAATGGAGTTAAAGAAGCAATGTTGCTTCTGCACCATTCGTTTGTGTATTCTGGGCCAAACCTTCCGTGACTTTGCATGCACTCGCCGAGCATTTCTGTTATTGTTGTCGGGGTTAAACTTGTAATCCTGCAGGTTAACGAGTTGCTACGACTAACAAGGAGGACTAAATTGCGACCAGACAAGCCTGAAGCATGATCTTTTTGAGCTCTGTGCAGAAGTCTAACTCGCTTTACAACGTCAAAATCAAAACAAGACGGCATTATAATAGAACAAAAAATGAAACAACATTGAAGCAAGGAATACGCTTATATCTTTATCTTCATAAAAACAATATTATTTTTTGACGGAATAAAATTATTGAAACGACTTTTTCTAATTTTTTTTCACGAAAATGTTAAATTCAATTTCATCCAGCTTCTAAACTGGACAAAAACAGAATTGTTTACCCTAACCTAACCCTAACTTACTTTTATTGCTTTGGTAACAGTTAGTTTTTGACGATTTTTGTTTTTCACTCTTTTTTTCTGTTGGAAATTCTTTACAATCGCCAATTTACGAAATAATCAATTTACAATTTAACTTGTCGTCTTTTTTTCTCGATTTTTGATTGGATAAGTACTTTGGCATCTCCCAGCTGTTCAGGTAACTAAACAGTCTAACAATGAAAAGTCGTTTTTTTCTGGTGCCAAAGCTGTACCAGTACCAACATAACAATAGGAGAAAACGATATTTGTAAAATATTCGATATTTATTGGTTGAAATATTTAAAAATGATTTTTCAATTTTGATATCATCAATTTTGATTGGTTACTGAACCCGAACTTCAACCAATCAGAAAGACTTGTTCTGGGAGTCGAACACCTTCTAGTCTCGGCTGCATGGACACGGCAATTAGTCAGTAACTCAAGTTTCCCAACGAAACGCTCTGAGTAATAACACTACAACATACAGTCCCTGCAGGCACAGTAAATCAGGCCAGACGACACAAGATACAACTATGGACTACAAAACATAGCGATAACTAATATACATTCTCTCACGAACCCACTCAACACAAGTCTGTACGGATACGATACTTTGAAATATTAAGCGTTTACTTTCAGTTGTTCTCACAAGTCGTAAATAAAATTGATATGTTCTATGTTAACATATTCTCATTACTTTTGATAATGTCTTATCGTCTAGAAATTTGCCGAAAATGTAGCGTATTTAATGCTCACTTAATTGCTTATGAAAACAATATTGCTATGAATATAAAAGAGCATCAGGTAGACGAGGGTCAAACATCAGTCTAAACATGGGTAAGATTTATGACGTCCCCCAAAATAATATGACGTCAATCGATACTTTAAAATATTTGTTTTCTCTGTGTGGTAGCTTGTAGAGATAGATGTAATATATATAGTCTAAGCGATTTATGCAAAATGTCGAAACACGATGACCGGGGTAAATTTTAACGCACTTTGTTACACCTGATCACTCTATAAACTGGGCAAGTCTTTGTTTATGCACAATTAGTTCTTAGGGAATGCTCTCTTTATGTATCCACTATCAGTATTACAGCCGTAATGGCTACAGAACAGAGTATTATGTTCTTTACGATCCTCTCTATAACTTCAGACATGAAGGATTACATGTTCCGAACACACTCTATCTATCTATCTATCTATCTATCTATCTATCTATCTATCTATCTATCTATCTATCTATCTATCTACCTATCTATCTATATATATATATATATAAGAATAATATTTTTTTTTTGAAGGCGATAACAATGCGTTGTTAAAGTGACACATACGACACGTGGAATCGTAAAAACAAAACAAAGTGACAATATTGAAGAGTCAGGGATTTTCAAAATTTTTTTATTTTTTTATTTACCAGTGTATAGTGACCGTGGTGTTGGGTTGGAGTGTGTCCTTTTCATTATTATTATTTTTTTTTTTAATTTTCGAGGGTATCCCTCATCCTCAGAATAAAATAAATACTACCACTCGTTGGAGTGTGTTTTTGTTTTTTTTGCCAAAAGCCGGGGCCGGAAATGTTGGTTGTTTTTAGTAGCAGGTCCGCAGAAATAAAGAAATTAATAAATAAATAAAATAAATATGTATGCATGTATGTATTTTACATATACGTATATATATACACATATATACATACACCAACACACACACGCACACACACACATATATATATACCAAAGGCTTTATTAACGACGCCCCACCTCCATACCCAGGATTCCTCACCCACCCAATCACATCTGCTACTACACACACACGGTAAATAAATTTATAGAACGAAATTATTAAAACCCTAAGGGACATAACTCTCACAAACAAAGCTTGACTCACACGAGTTATCAGCCTCTACCACCGAGATAATGATTATTCAGTATATTATTAACAAAACAAACAACGTTATATAAAAAAATAAAAATAAATAAATAAATAAAAAATAAATTACTCAGTATATTTACTAACAAAATAAACAGCAACGGTTAAAATAGCAAATAATAATTTATAAAAAAATAAATAAACAAACTTCTGCGGACCTGCTACTAAAAACAACCAACATTTCCGGCCCCGGCTTTTGGCAAAAAAAACAAAACACACTCCAACGAATGGTAGTATTTATTTTATTCTGAGGATGAAGGATACCCTCGAAAATTAAAAAAAAAAAATAATAATGAAAAGGACACACTCCAACCCAACACCACGGTCACGATACACTGGTAAATAAATTAAAAAAAATTTGAAAATTATTGACTCTTCAGTATTGTCACTTTGTTTTGTTTTTACGATTCCAGGTGTCGTATGTGTCACTTTAACAACGCATTGTTATCGCCTTCGAAAAAAAAAATATTATTCTTACACTATACACAATGCTCCAAGCGAACTACAACATTCTTCTCATATATATATATATATATATATATATATATATATATATATATATATATATATAATTCTGAATTTTGGAATTTATTTTCTTAGCAACACAATGAGTAAAATTACCATATTATTTTTTTGTGGAAGGGGGAATTTATACACGTAGGACGTCCATATATTACGTAAGGTATATGTATATGTTTATATACATCCACACACACAGACAGACACACATACACACCCATATATATATATATATATATATATATATATATATATATATATATATATATATATATATCAGTATACAGGATAAACTCGTCAACTATTGAATCAATCATTCGCAGTTTTTGAATATATATTCTCAGAAACACCGTGAGTAACACGGGCATATTATTTATTACAAACTTTAACATTCATAGTGATTGCGCCCCCCCCCCCGCTAAACTTTGACGCCCACGCATTTTTTTTTAATTAGTTAATTAAAAAAATTATTACCGAAAAAAATTGCCATACATCAAACATGCGCTTTGTATGTATTCTAGACGAGAGAGTCAGCAACTAGAGAAGATAAGTTATTTTTTTGTAAACTGTACCTTAACTGTACCTTAAAAGGGTGCTACCGAAACAGTACCATAGAGCTCGAAAGGAACAAAACGCATTCAAATTTAAATCTAATGCTGTATTTATTGCTTTCTCCTGTTTTTGGTCGGCGATTCTAATAGTACATATACATAAACACACACACACATACACACACACACACACACATATATATATATATATATATATATATATATATATATATATATATATATATATATATATATATATATATCAAGGAAAGGGATGTTGACGTTTTTTACATTTTTAGGGTGGAATGAAATTGAAAAGTGTAAAAACGAGAGGAAAAATATCAATACATAAATCTACTAAGCCGGCTTCTGTCCACATTCATCAGAGTAAATACGTCAAATAATTCATGCACTACGATTAAAAACTTAAAAGAGGTAAATGAAGAGCAGTGATACTTTTGGGGAAAAGTCACTCCTAGAAGCCACCTCGGAGGAGGGGTTTAATGACTTAATATATACTGCTTCAAGGACTTCAAACTTGGAATAACGAACATGATCTTCTTATGACAGAAAACAATGTCACAGCTCAGAAGATTTCTGGGTCATACCTTCCCCAGCACTATGAGTGCAAAAATGACCACAACAAATACGATAAGAGTTGAACTCGGCCTACTATATTTAATCGTGACGGCCAACCAGGCCTGGTGTAGAATTATTACGAAAGCATTCCAGTGTGTATTCGATTTTATTCCAGTATGGTATGATTACGTAATAAAACTACACCAGGCCTGGGTGCCCGTCACGATGAAATATACTAGGCCTAGTTCAACTCGGTCTCGACTCCTACTTCGATCTCGCTGTTTCCGGAGCCGAGACTGATACTACTACTACTACTACTACTACTATTACTGGTAATACGGAAAGTATGGAAACGGATAATAATTCACAGAGTTCAGAATCTGGACAGAACGGATGGACCGCAACAGCAATCCGTCATATCCTGTCGCTGTAATCGGGAAACGAAGTCAGCCGCTGCTGCATCAAAAGAAGATTCGAAAACCTTGTCAAGACGACAGACATGAACACGATAAGCGGTCACTTCACAACATACCACGGAAGCATGGCGACAGGAATTCATAACGTGGGGCACTTCGCATGGGCGCAACCTGAATCGGGAGACTACTTGGTACGTACTTCCTGACAAGACCGAAATAATAACAAACATTACACACTGCTACTTCGTACAGGGTATTAAGTCAAGCATACACCTGCCTACCCCATATCTGTTACGTAACAGATATGGAGTAGGCAGGTGTATGACTGCCATTGCTTTTTTTTCGATGTTTTTTAATGACATAAGATACCAGTGTCTGTGTCGGAGTCCTGGTACCGTTAGTGCCAATCCCTAATTTAACCTTCGACTGAGTTTCGCTTACTTTTTGGTACGCTCGCTCCCGCTGGAAAACTGTAATGTTCACAGTCAAGGTCTCTCTGAAAGGAAACTATGTTGATCCATATGCAAGTTATATATATATATATATATATATATATATATATATATATATATATATATATATATATATATATATATATATATACTTTGATACATTATTTTCAATATAGATGCATAATATAAATATAATATAAGACATGTATAAGTTTAAAATAATTATGTTTATTTACATGAAAAATACATTGAAACATTTGACTGTGTTAGTTTAGTTTTTCACTGATGACATACTTAGCCGTCAGTGACTGTGTTAGTAAAGTCTTTTCACTGATGACCTAATTCCAGTCTGGGTCTATAAATTGTTCATCGCAGTAAAGGTATGCGTTTTATTAGCATGCAAGTACATTCTCTGTCTATTAGGAAAAGAAATTTGTTTATAATTTTTTTTTTTTGTGGTGTGACGAAGTCATTTTCGGATCCCGACATCGGAGCAGCTGTACTGCTTTCGTCGACTGCGTCAGTGATGTCGCATTCCGTCGTTAATTTCGATTCACTATCGATAAAATAATATGTGAAGAATGGCTGACAAAAAAACAACAGGGAAATTATTCGTACCTAATCCTGAACCGTACTTCGATATATACGTAGACAGATGGAGCTACATCGGTTACGGAAACTTGGAAGGAATCAGTACGGTGCCGAACAAAACTTTCACGAAATACAACCGATGATCAGCAGTGACGCGTGTGGGGAACATGAAGGGGGCTTACCTGCGAAAAGTCCTCGTGTTTGTCTGTCCTCTGCGCTGCGGATGAAGGAAAAGAATTCAACATGGCGTCCGTGAATCTTTATTAAGTACGGTTCACGCCGAGTCTCGCGAAGTCACATTGCACGCATGCAAATTAGGTGTGCCTCAGCCTAATAAAAGCGGGTCTCTTACCGTCTTCAGAGAAAGGGGTCAGAAAGTCAAATTAAGTTGGTTTGCATGCGTCGCATTTTTTTAATAAGAGAGGGAAAATGAAGATTCGGTCAGAGACGTGGTGATCGTTCTGAACGTGGGATCGTAAAGCGAACGAAAGGAGAGAATAGTGCTGGTTTTTTTTATGTTGGACTGAACGACGTTTTTTCTTTACACTGGAGATATATATATATATAAAATTCATTTGAACTTGATCTTGGCGACACCTCTGTTTAACTGTTCCGATACTATTTCTTTATTTTTTCTACAGATTCTGATATTACTCTACACAAGAGTAAAATCAAGACCAATCCTCTTAATCTTACGTGTGTAGATCTTCATACAAACATCTACACCATTTTGCTCACGAATTGCAATAAAGATAGAGACATGAGGGAGAAAAGTATTAAGTGTTTCCTACATTTTAATAATTATAAGAAAGCGAGCACAATAGTATAACCTACCAAACAACCCCATCGATGACATTAAATACATTCTTTTTCACACAGGCTGCAGTTCCGCACTACAGCACAGAAAAGAATACATTTGACGGATGAACAAATTACACGCACACACACACATTAGGCTTCACTCAGATATATGAATCGTAAACAATCATATTTTTCATTTCACCCTGCCAAACCACAATATTTTAAGGTCGGAAATTATTAGAAAGTATTAATCTATTTCGACCGGAAATGAAGCAGACAAAGTAATTACAACAACACACGCACAATCGGCACATAAAATTATTCCTTATTTCACTGGTTGACTGAAGATCAAAAAAGTACTTAAAAATGATCACATTTTTTAAAAAACCAACAGCATGTTTACGATTTTTAAGTTGCTTAAAAATTATATATTCATATATATATATATATATATATATATATATATATATATATATACGCAGACATGAAAGAAGTAAAATGACACCGCAGGAAAATAGTACATATATTGTTGAAGTGTTTGCTTCCTTCGCCGACAGCTAGCAATCATAATCGTACAAAACCAGCACAACACGTTTGAAATATCGATATTTTATAATCATTGACAACTTTTAGGTTTTATATATAAATGTAGATATGGTTGTATACATTATGAAGCAAATATCGCATAGTATTGCATATTACTTGGTGAAATGTGCAGTAGATGCTGGGAATGACCACACTCAGTCTCAGTGGCATCTGCCATCCCGTTTATATAAACGGGTTTTGACACAATGTCTTTAACTAGTTCGGTAATATGTGTTATGGTTTATGTCAATTCATTTTCTACGTGCCGAGTACTGCAATGCACTTTCTTAATAACGCCACACAAATAAAAGTCTCGAAGAGAATGATCTTGCTTACAAAGATTCTTAGAGGTAATGTAGTTACCAAAAAATGACCGGAAAAACATCAGCACTGTCTTGCTAAATGTATTAACTTCTTCTGTCAGTCTTATCAAGTGTTGTTAAAATTAATCCAACACAATCATTAATCTAACGATTAGAATTAAATGTACCAGTAAAAGAAATTGGGCCAATAATTTTGAGGAATGTATACCAAACACCAATCGTTTGATGATGAAGTAGGGTTTTATGTATAGCATAAGAATTTTATGTGGACCTTATTCGTCTGTTCTGATTGTTCGCATCCATAGTCATTCGACATCAATTTAGAAGGATTACCTGAATTTCACTTACTTCTTAAGACCCCTTAAGCTTAAGTCTTACATTTTAGACATTTCTAAGTATCAAAATGAGAATATGGATTATAGACCTAAGGCCTTATGACATTATATCTGGCATTTAATCTTCATAATATGCAAACTGTTCTATTCGAGAAATGAATTTTATCCATCATGTTACAGTTATTCCTGTCATATATATATATATATATATATATATATATATA
The DNA here is from genome assembly GCA_963556195.1 of Sepiola atlantica. Classification (NCBI taxonomy): domain Eukaryota; kingdom Metazoa; phylum Mollusca; class Cephalopoda; order Sepiida; family Sepiolidae; genus Sepiola; species Sepiola atlantica. The sequence continues at coordinate 108,876,420 of OY744530.1, read as the reverse complement.
TATATATATATATATATATATATATATATATATATATGATAATTTTATTTACACAGACATGTACAAAATCTGCGACACTGGCATGTCGATGTTATCGATCAACAGTTACTATAAACTGAGATCTCATCAGGCAGAGTTAGAATCCGATCTTAACCTCAGATCATATTTGGAGAATATATATATATATATATAACAACGTAGAAAGATACAAAATTATGACATATTCATGGTTAAGTATACCAGTGCTAAAAATTCGTCATCAACAAAGTTATAGTGAACATATGTTTCTGAGACCAGTTTACTAAGTCTTTTCATCAGAACGACCGCAGAATGTATGATGCCAAGGATCTCAAAACACTAGTATAAATTTAATAATCAGTCTATATCTAAAATAACATCTCTGGGTTCTGAAGGCTGAAAACATTCCATACAACCTTAGGTAGATTATAGTTAAACAGTTTGGAGAGCACAGGCTTTTAGAGATATTGTAGCTTATCTTTGAATAATTTAACACGCAGGGAGCTTACTAAATAAAACAGAAGGGGTTCCCAACTGTATGCATAAGAAATGCTTAACATATAACCATTTTAAGTTCCATTACGCTATATTAATCTTTGTAATACGCTATGTTGTAATCAGTAGCACTTACGAACTAATTGTCATTTATTATCCTAAATATAACCACCCTTTGTAAATACTGTTGACCCCTTTTGTGACGAGCCACTGCACCAAAACAACCAAAACAATTTTAATCTCACCATGTTCCTCCATAATCAGCAATAATTTCCAGTGTAATTAACGATCATTTATAATAATCAGTATATTAAGATAGTGACCCTGAGTTATGAACTGATATTTTTATATTAGTTTCATTTTATTGCGTGGAACTAATTCCCATACATAGTGTATGTATATGTCCATTGGTATTATTTGATTCATAACTATTATATCAATGCTTAAGCATAAATTTAACCTGAAACTTAGAATTAATCGGGCCTCTCTGATGATCTGACTCAAAATCCTTTTCTAAATAACAATTACTAATCTGTATATAAAACCCATAAATATAATCATATGTTATAAATAAGGATTTCTCCTATCAATTTTACTGAATACGCTTAGTTTAGCTTTGTCTTTAAGTTGAGGTGGTCTCTCTTAGTTCTTTTTACCTATTCTAAGATTTGTCTTCTGTATTTGGTTTGCCCACGATTATCTCCCTTTCATTGTGAAAATTCGTATCCGTGGATATTGTAGACTAGCTGTTGAGTGAGTATCCTCCCTAAAAACCAGGAGAGCGTTAAAGTTTTGTTTCTTAATGTTTTAACGGACGTGGCGGACAATTTATTGGAATTATCCAGGAGAATTTTGGTTATAGTAAAAGATGTGGGAAGACTTTACTGCTAAGATTAACAGTCGGTTGCAATTTTAATCTGCCGGATTTCTTTTGTTCAGATTGCTAATTTTTTTAAGTGCGAATTGTGCAGTTTTGTATTGGTACGATGTTTCATCAAACCTGTTCGCTGACGGAACTGGTTAATTGATGGTGATGATACACCAATACCTAAAATTGTTTAAGGAAGAGATCGCCCGTTGCACTATTTATTTGTCTATTTAGCCAGGCGCAGATGTACTAACGTAGGGACACATCAAAGACACCCAGTGCTTGGGTTTGTTTTCTGACTAGGACGATGAACCCTGTCTCTTTTTCTTAGGCAACTTGTGGAAGATTTATTAGGGCAAAAGTCTTACATAACTTGTATGGGCCCCTCTTGTATCGACAGGTTTAGGATACAGCTTACACATATTGTCTGCTTGCTTTCTGACTGGTAGTACAGGAGCCACAACTTTTAGTTATCGCTAAGAACGAAAAATGAAATACACATGCATCATCGCTCGCTGATATTTATACATTTTTATCCCGCTGTAAATCTTAATTGAAAGCTACTTTTACGTCTATGTCACTAAATTATATGAGTTTTACTGAGAGATCCGCGGGCCGGATTGCAATAATAAAGCATCACAGGGTGGTGAGCCGGACGCTAAGCCTTCGCGGGCCGGATGTGGCCCGCGGGCTGGAGGTTGCTCGCCCCTTGTCTAAAACAAATGCCTTGCCGAATCTTGCTTGCCTGATTGCTGGAGAATTGCCACTGACGTACCAGTTTTTTAGAATTCTGGACATAGAACTGACCCCCAGATTTATCGCCCTATCAGTCTTCTCCCGTTCTTTGCTGAAACTTTTGAATCCTTAATCAATCTAGCGATAGTCCAGCAGCACGTTAATGCTAAACTTCGTTCTGACCATCAGTATGGATTTAGTCAAGCACATTTTACTGCGGATATCCTTAAGGTCATCTTAGAACGCATATATCATACACTGGGCAAAACAGATGAATCTAGGGCGGTAGCGCTTTATATATCCAAAACCTTTGACAAAGTCTGGTATAAAGGTTTTCTGATAAAAATTAATTCATATTGTATTACTGGGTCAATATTAAATATAATTATATTCTTTTCTATCCAAAAGAAAGGTAAAGGTTGTCTTCAATGGCCGTTAATCCAAACTACATCAAATAAATGCAGGTGTACCCAGTGATCTATCCTTAGACCTTTATTGTTCCTGATTATCATAACCGACCTCCCTTATTACATAGTCTATGGGATGGGTATATTTGCTGACGACATCACGTTTTACTCCCGTCATGTGGGCAAAACGGACGCGCACACATCTGAGGTAATGGCTGAATACGTAGAAAGGAACCTCAAGTCTGTAGTGGAATGGGGTCATAAATGGATGGTAGCATTTAATGCTGCTAAAATAAAGCTTCTTTACTTCAACAACTACAAGAAACATCTTCAAACAGTTATTACTATGGCAAATAACACGTACCTGAGAGGCTAACGTTCAAACAACTGGGCCTAACATTTACAGGTTACATAAATTGTGACAAATACATAAGAAGACATTGGCAAGGCTGCTGCAAAGAAAGTTGGCTCCCTCTACCGTGCTAGAAAACTTGTCACACCTAGCATTATCCTATATCTCTACAAAGCAACCACCCGCTCATGCATTGAGTATTTTTGTCACATCTCAGCTGCCAACATCCACCAGTCTATCCCGCTTAGACAAGGTCCAAAAAATAGTCTCTAATCTAATAGCTTCCTCTTTATTAAACAAGCTCTAGCTCCTGTCCCATCACCACAATGTTGCATCCATGTCCTTGCTTTACAAGTACTTCAATAGAATGTGCTCCGATGAACTTGCTGCTCGGGTGACCCCACGACGACGTAAATACACTCGACCAACACGACAATCAGCTAAATCCTATCCAATTACGGTTGAGTTCCCAAGATGCCTGATAGCCTTTTATCTCTATTTTTGTGCGGATTATCAATAAATGTCGTTTACCTTACAAAAATAATATTTGTCTAATGTGTTTTAATGTTATTATGTTATGTTAATTTCTGTACATTTATCAAACATGTATCCAGTTAGAAATCCTTAAAACTTATGTGAGATTCGAACTCGGTTATTGAATTCGTAAAAACTACTGCCTTAGTAATGTGTATTCTGCCTATTCTTATTTTTTCAACCAATTATATGTCTCTATTTGAGTACGCCCATACCCACTATGAAGCACTATAACTTTTTTATAGTATGGAAATGTAATACTTTATATCTATAACCCGCATTACTATTTTTTACACTGGGTTACTCTTCAAGAAAGATGGACAAAACGTTTTACTGGATACCCCACAAAAAATTCATTTTTAAAATCGTTTTAATTGACTCATATAAACGATATTTCGGTTAATGAGATCTTACTCAAAGCACAGTATGTTAGGTTGTCTGAAGCAAAATAAAAAAATAGTTTTGAAAAAGTTTAAAGAAAAAACACTAATGACATCATTTTACAAAAAATCCTAAAATGTAAGAATGTGAGAACGTAGACAGAGAAAATGTTTGGTTTAAAAAACGTATTCATAAATCACACCACTCAACACAGAGTGCTTGAAATCAAGTCGCATTGTCAGAAACTCATATGTTAAAATATCATTTAACAGATGTTAATTGTTTTTATAGTCCTTAAACTACAGGTTTCAATTCGTCGTGTGTGAGATTTCTTAATACTCTTTTCAGTTGGCTTAACCACGTTTTTGTTCTACACAGATTTAAATCGTGGTGTTGCTACCTTTCCACTTCTAACTGTTTAAAAGCAGAAGTATTGACATCACGCCTTTACCGCATACGATATAGTTTGGTTAACCAATCAGAAAAGTGATGCGAAAACGTGAAATGATACAGATTTCACATAGCCGTTATCACTAGAAAATTATTGGTCAAAAATTGATATTATTATGTAAATATCTATAAATATCTATCTATCTATCTATCTATCTATACACACACACACAAACACCCACACACACACACATATATATATATATATATATATATATATATATATATATATATATATATATATATATATATATATTAGACCGTAGGGTCGAAATAAATTATTGCACCGGTGATCATGTGATTCCGTGTTTCTTTACTTCATTTTATTCTTGCTCTGTTTATTACACTGGGCTCTCATACCGGATTTCCTTTTGGAATTTATTTCACTCAAACACACACACACTATATATATATATATATATATATATATATATATATATATATATATATATATTAGACCGAAGGGTCGAAATAAATTATTGCACCGCTGACCATGTGATTCCGTGTTTCTTTACTTCATTTTATTCTTGCTCTGTTTATTACACTGGGCTCTCATACCGGATTTCCTTTTGGAATTTATTTCACTCAAACACACACACACTATATATATATATATATATATGTGTGTGTGGGGGTGGGTGGGTGTGGGGGGTGTCTGTGTGTGTGGGTGTGTGTGTGTAGGTATAAAGTAGAATAATGGGAAATAGGAAGAACTGAATACATAGAACAGAAAGAATCACAACATGTTTGTATAAAGTTCGATTACGATATTCCGTTACATTAAGTAAGCTTTCTCAATTTTTATTTCTACTAAACAGATCTATGTACATGTACATAATGTTAGGATAGTAGTGAAATAAACAAATCAGTGATGCTACAGTTAGATAACAAAATTGAAATCGGCATGAAACATTCAAAATATCCTCGCATATGTATCCTTTAAACACACCTTATGCACACGGGCACATATACATATACATATATATATATAGAAATGAGGGTAGTGCAGTATTAGTGCAGTTCCAACGAGAGAAAAGTATATATGTAAAGGAGTAAGGCTACCAACATTTGTAGAATGTTTTTTTCAACATTTATTTATTATTTTGTTGTTTTTTTCAACATTTATTTATTATTTTGTTGTTTTACCATTTTATGATTTTATATATAACGCGTTTCAAGCGGTGGCCCGCTTTCATCAGATATGAAAATCCATTTGAAGAAATGTCTTTCGATTCGAGCAAATGTTGTTTCATTTGAGGAATTTGTTATTGTTTTTGCGCATGCGTGGGTTTGCGGGTGTGTGGGTATCTTTGATTTTTATTTTTATTTTTTATTTGTCATCTTTCCTGCTTCTCTTGGTCAAGTGCGTGTTACCCATCCATGATCCATCGGTCATCCCAGCCTCCTGGGGTGCGGAGAATTTCTTTTGAAATTTAATACTTTTTATTGCTTTTTGTCGTCTCCAAAAATGAAGTGGTGTCTGCGTGCGCGCGCGTGTCCGTATGCGTGTGGTCTAATCTTGAGTCTTGTGAATAGATGAGCGATACATACACACACACACACACATAAATACGCACACATACACCCATGCGTGCGCACACACAGGCGTGTGGTTATAGTGACAGAGAGGGGGATAAAGGTTGAATTATATACACATACATACATACATACACACATACACACACATATATATATATATATATATATACATACATACATATATACATACACACACACATACACACACATATTTGCAAAAGATAAATAAATGCAAACGGTCCAAATAGATTTGAACTTGGTTTGGCCGATTTCATAGTTCGGTATTTTATGTGTAAATTTAATGTCTATTGTAAATGATTCATTTAACACAAGTTGCTATTTGACTCATAGCTGTGTAGAAGTGCGTAATAAGAAGTTATGTACTAATATTATCTACCTTGAATAAGAATTCTCCAGTCTATAGATAACTATAAATAGTTATTTATGTTTGTACTTAACTAGAGGTGGATAAAGTGTGATCAAAGTGTGTGTTGTTAGAGTTATGATCTGTTTAATGTTGGATTAAATTTAAGTAAAAGTTGTTTTCTTGTGTTAGTAAGTAAGTGTAGTCTTGGCTTTGGAAAATTGGCATTATTTTGATTTTTCTTCCGCTGCATGAGTGCACATGTTGGGAGACGAATAATTTACGGTTTTCTTTGATTTTAATAATCCTTTTATGTAAATATACTCTATTATTAAATGTTTTCGTCGCACCTATATAAGCTTCATTACATGTTGTACATTCTAGCACATAGACAACGTTCTTGGAGGTGCAGTTAAGGTCTTTTTTATTGTGAATGTTTGTGTTGGGTTTTTAAATGTGTATGAGTTCCCCTCCATTATTATGTCACAGACCCCACATCTTTCCTTGTTGCATTTTGTGACCCCTTGTATTGTGTGTTGATTGAGTTTAGATGAGGTTAAAATTTGTTTGAGGTTTTTCGGTTGGCGTTTGCTTTTTATTATTTTTGTTGTTTTTAATATGTCGTGTAGTTTGTTGTTATGGTTGAGTAGGGTTAGGTTTCTTGTTATTTCTGTGAATAATTCTGGATTGGTTTTGTTGTGTGTAGAGATGTATGCCAATATTTGTTCTTTGTTTCGTTTTTTTGGGATTCGTAATTGTTCTAATGGAATGTTTTCTGCTAGTTCTATACCTTTATGTATTATTTGTAGCGGGTATCCTCTTCTTTTTAAAGTTTTCCGTAGTTCCTCCAGTCGGACAATCCGGAGGTCTTTGTCACTGACTATAGTACAGATCCTGCGTGCTAGGGAGTAGGGTATAGATTTTAGGCAGCTTTTGGGGTGATGGCTTCTAAAATGGAGATATTGTTGGGTGTCTGTGGGTTTGTGGTAGATGTCTGTGATTATGTGAGTGTTTTTAATTTTAATCAATACATCTAAGAAGTGTAGTTCTGTTTGACTGTGTTCAATGGTGAATTTAATCTTGGGGTGTAGGTTCTGTAGTATGCTGTGTAATTTATTGATGTCCCCCCATGTGGGTTCCCAGAGGATAAAACAATCATCCAGGTATCTTTTCCAAGATTTTATGAAGAGAGTTTGAATATTCTGTCCATATATTTCTTCTATCTTTTCATATAAGATCTTCTCTAGGTAGGCTAGTGTTAGGGTGGCATATGTTGGTGCCATTTTGGTTCCCATTGCTGTACCTAGAATCTGGATGTAGTTTTTGTTATTAAACTCAAAGGAGTTGTTGTTGAGAATAATGTCTATGCTGTCGAGGATGAATTGTTTGGTGAATCTGTGGTGTAGTATTTGTGGGTGTTTGTCCATCCAGTGTGATATTGCGTGTTTACCTAAGTCATGGGAAATGTTGCTATATAAGCTGCTGACGTCAAATGTAACTAATTTAGTCCCGGGATTTACTATTTGTGGTAAGGAGCCTAGGAAGTGTATGTCGTCTCTTATGTAGCTCTTGACTTGATCGGTGAATGGTTGTAGGAATATGTCAATTAAGTTACTCAGTCTGCTTGTTGGGCATGATGGTCCTGCTACTATGTGTCTAAATGTAAGGTCACTGGGACTCGGGACACTAATATATTCTGATGCCTGTGTGTTGATGGCATTCCTTATCTCATTTGATTTATGTATCTTATATATATATATATATAAACTTACATGAAAATATTTAGGTGATAAAACTCGTACATACTTCTATGTAGTCTAATGATAAAACGCTGGACTATAGACATCAATATCGAGGGTTCGATCCTTGTCTAAGTTAGCCATGCTAATGACGGCTGTGAGTCAGAAACACGTGTCCATGTAAAACTTTTTTGTACGTATAAAATTAATATATATATATATATATATATATATATATATTAACAAAAATAAGTCCTATAAAGTAATGGGCTACTTATATACAATTCAACGCATCTTAATCACTTAGTAAGTGAAAATATCGAAATAGTAGTAAGTAAAAACAACGAACGCTGCAATCACAAATAAAGACAATTACTTTAAAACACACATATGTGTATACATATATATATATATACACATATGTATACATATACATATTTATATGTATATACATATATACATATGCATATATATTTATATGTATATATACATATATATATGTGTATATATATATATATATATATATATATATATATATATATAGATTATATTTTTTATTGGTTAAATATGTGCATAAGGAACCCAAGCTAAGTGGGTAATCACACATAGAAAAGGGAAGAGTTAATAAAAATGATGAAAAGAAACTAATTGAAAAGGTTTACAAGTTTAGAATGTAACCCGATACTGAATTATAAAAATATCTCACCCCGAAAAAAGATTTACTTACACGGAAAGTTTTCCAAATCTATCTCACTTATTTGTCTTCTTTGGTCTGAAGAGGTTGACTCTCTGCGAAGAGTACAACCGAAACATGTATGCACACATGTAACCAATAATGTTAGTATAAATAAACATATATACTAAAGAACAGCTCTACTTTTATTGAGCACTCGTTATAAACACTGTAGTTTCAACGGATTTACATATATTGAAACTAATACAATACGTGTACTATATATATATATATATATATATATATATATATATATATATATATATATATATATATTCTTATCGTTTGTTCACGAAATCTTCTTAGACTTTCGGATATATTTTTTGGGCGGGAGAGGAGGTTAATTATTAATTAATTAGCAACATTGACGTGTCCATATATTCTCTAAAATTATTTATTTTGAAGAATTGGAAATATTTTTGCTCCAAGGGAGAATAAAGTATTTCCATCCTAGTCAAAAGTGGAATGATCTTAATTCGAGCGTTCAATTGAAACAGCGATACACGTTGTCCCGCTTGATCGTAATTCGCCTTGAAAATTGAATCCGACTAATAAAGATGTTAACAGTTAAGTTGACGAGTAATTTCACCGACATGTCGATATCATTTTATATTGTCTTTATTTATTATTAACTTTCCCTATCATAAAGATTATTAAAATTATTTTATTAGCTGTATTTTTTCAGTAATCCAAGTCGTCAAAATTGTCATATTCATTACAACTCCGTTGCGAATATTTTTATTGTTAGCGTCGGGTTCGATCGGTGTTATCATTATTTTTTTATATCTGATTTATTATTAAATTTATTTTTACGACTGGCTCCCACACATTTCTAGGCAACATACTGAATTAATCCCTTAAAAGCAAATAAACTAAATAGATAAATGAGACTCAATGAGACGATCATCAACGAGACTCAAACACTTATTGATTTGAAACTGACGGTACCATGGTCTGACCTTCTGTCATATACTATATACATACATATTACGCTTTTATTTTAAATTATCTTTTTATATAATTGTGCACAATGCTGGGTTTATTCCCATTCATCTTTAAAAGGTATATATATATATATATATATATATATATATATATATATGTGTGTGTGTGTGTGTGTGTGTGTGTGTATGTATGTAAAGGAGTAAGGTTACCAACATTTGTGAAACAAATTTTTCAACATTTATTAATCATTTGGTTATGTTATATTTTTATAATTATATAATTTTATATTTTTATTATTATATCATTTTATATAACGCGTTTTAAGTGGTGGTCCGTTCTCATCAAATATGTAAATCCATTTGAAGGAATGTATTTCGATTTGAAAGAGTGTTGTTTCATTTAAAGAAAATGTGTTATTGTTTGGCGTTTTTGCGAATGTGTGGGTTTGAGGGTGTGTATGTGTTTTGACATTTTTATATTTTTTATTTTTATGTTTTATTATTTTCTGCTTCTCTTGGTCAAAGTCGTGTGTGTATATTAAGTACGTGTTATTTTTACCTTTATTTTATCGGTCATCTCCATTTCTTGAAGTGTTTCGGGTTTTCTTTTGAAATTTATTATTTTTTATTGCACTGTGTATGTGTGCACATCCATGCATACAAGAATGGATCTGAATACACATGCACTTCTATATATCCGCCTCAAACTTTCTCTACCTTTCTCTATCTATCTATCTATCTATCTATCTATCTATCTATCTATCTATCTATCTATCTATCTATCTATCTATCTATCTATCTACCTAACCAGCCGCGAATGTATGTGTGTTCACATATATGTGTGTGTAGGGAGTGTATGTCGCTCACATATGTACAAAATTCAGAACTAACCGCACGCACGCACACAGACACACACGCACGCACGCACGCACACACGCACGCACGCACGCACGCACGCACGCACGAGCACAACAACCAATGCGGTGTCATTAATTTAAAAAAAAATACTAATAAACAGTTGAATATTTTTGGAGCAATTAACATCCAATAATTGTATAAATAGAGATTTCAACAACATTACCGTAACAATATTAACTGCTTCACGATGGCCATTATTTCATTTATTAAAAATGAAAACTAAATCTGTCTGTTTAATTTTATTTATTTATATTTACTTATAAACTTGATGAAATAAACTTAATAATAATTACCCAAAACACTTTTTAATTAATTTGCTTTAAAAGTTATAAAAATAAATTGTTTTGGTTTTTTTTGTGTGTTGGTAATGTGGAGAGAAGTAGGGGATAAAAACAAATACTTTGTCAAATATATGATTCCCTACTTTGAGGAGGGAACGGTTTCGTTTACCTATGTTATATGTATGTGTGCGTGCGTATTTTTGTAATTAATCTTTGGTTTTTAAATTACTTGACTTAATTACGACTAAATTATGGACAAAATATTTTGTAAATAGAGAGACATAAATAATGAAGCCGAACGTGGTGTTAGCACCAAGAAAAATTATTAGAAGATGTTTAAAAATAATTATGCAAATGAATTAACCAAATACGTGCGTTTCGGGCTTGCTTGTAAACATATATATAGTATTTATAAGCTAAAATGTATCATTTATTTATTTTGGCCTTGTGTTACATCTGTTTGAATTTGGCTATGTAAAATTCCAAAGGATAAATAAACTTATTTATTTCAAGTAGATTTTATCCGTTTTGATGGTGATAGAGCTGTGATGAATAGAAGTAAAACCTTTTAAATTCATTCATTTTATATATATATATATATATATATATATATATATATATATATATATATATATAGAGAGAGAGAGAGAGAGAGAGAGAGAATTTTTTCTTTATACAAAAATTATTGGTCACATATGTGCAAAGCATTTGAATTTCTCTTTCGATTTGAACACGTTGACTCCCTATTGGAGAGAACAACTGAAACATGTATGCACATATTAACATCAATAGAAGTAAATATAATAAATGTACTATATATATATAAATACATGTACTATATATATATATATATATATATATAAATACATGTACTATATATATATAAATACATGTACTATATAAATACATGTACTATATATATATATATATATAAATACATGTACTATATATATATAAATACATGTACTATATATATATAAATACATGTACTATATAAATACATGTACTATATATATATATATATATATATATAAATACATGTACTATATATATATAAATACATGTACTATATATATATATATATAAATACATGTACTATATATATATATATATATATATATATATATATATATATATATATATATAAATACAACGACTCTTCAGCGTGTCTAACCGTAGCAAGAATATCAACGCAGAGATTCGAAATCCGAACGCACGATCACTACGAACTGCCCGGTATCGTAATCCTGTGCAAACAAACTCGCTACATCCAGAAGAGTTAACTGTATCACGTTATGTATTTTTTTATTTGCATATATCCCACGCTACTGAGCATCTAAGCGTACTCTATTATTTTAGAGGAGCATTGATTTATGTTAAGTAGAAAACGTTATTGTACTCATCAGTGAACGCATGCACACACATACACACACACACCCACACACACACACACACACACACACACATATATATATATATATATATATATATATATATATATATATATATAGATAGATAGATAGATAGATAGATAGATAGATAGATAACTGCTTATAATAAGAGTGCCATAACTTTTCCTCGCGTTGTTTGAAGGAATAGAAGGCAATGGCTCATGACCTTCCGGTTTGAGGATCTGCTCATAAATCATTTTTCGTGCCAATAAATATTTAGGTGTAACATCTCCGGATTCTGTTAGTAGTGCATATATATATATATATATATATATATATATATATATATATATATATATATATATATATATCGATGATTATGTAATTTCGTGTTACTATGTTTTATTTTATTCTATTCTTGCTCTGTTTATTACATTGAGCTCTTATACCGGATTTCCTCCTGGAATTATTTAATTATAACACACACACACACACACACACACACATATATATATATATATATATATATACATATATATATATATGTATATACATATATATATATATATATACACATATATATATATATACCATAAAGATAGTTTTAATATTAGACCCTCTTGCAGACTCATAAACCCAGCAAAAAGTGATATTAGTCTAGTTAGTAAAAGTATTGTTAAAAGCATAGTTAGTAAAATTAAACTTAATTCAACACTCAGTCTGTGGGAAAACACTAATTCTGTATTAAAATGGTTTAGGAATATTAAAGATAAAAATTTATGTAAATTCACACAATTTGATATAGTAGACTATTACCCCTCAATTACAAAAGATATCCTCGATAAAGCTCTTAACTACGCACTAGATTACACAGATATAAGTCAGTTAGAACGAGATACCATCCTAAATGCCAGACAAACCCTTCTTTTCTTCGAGGGAAGGGCCTGGGTAAAGAAATCGGATCCTGAGGACCCTTTTGACGTTGCAATGGGCGCCCACGATAGTGCGGATATATGCGACCTGGTAGGACTTTATATCTTACACACACTCAAAATTAAGTTTCCCGACCACTTCATCGGATTATACCGAGATGACGGGGTCTGCCTTTCACACAATAAAAACGGACATATTCTAGATAAATTTAGGAAAGACCTCATTCAAACCTTCAAAAGTTTAGGCTTTAAAATCACTATCACTACTAATTTAAACCAAATAGATTTCCTCGATTCTACTCTTAACCTCAAAAATAATACTCACAAACCCTACCATAAACCGAATGAATCACTTCAATATATCCACAAAAACTCATGCCATCCACCATCAATCCTCAAAAACCTTACTAAAAATATAAGCCTTAGAATTTAAAACCTCTCCTCCAATTATGAAGTTTTCACACAGGCCGCTCCATATTATAATAAAGCCCTCCGCGACAGCGGATTCCATGAAGGAATCTCATACATCCCAAACCAGAATATTCCACAGAACAACAGCCGCAAAAGGAGGAGATCGATTATCTGGTTTTCGCCGCCCTTCTCCAGCAGAACAAAATCAAGAGTAGGTCATATTTTTCTCTCTTTATTAAACAAACATTTCCCTCCAACACACAGTTTACATAAGTTTTTCAATAAAAACACCATCAAGGTCAGCTACTCAACCATGCGGCCTATAAGGAGTTATATCACCAGAAAACAAAGCACGGCAGTCGACACCGGATGCTCATGCCAAAATAAAAATTCTTGCCCCCTCGAGGGAAATTGTAAAGTTGACTCAGTTGTATACAAAGCTGTGGTTACGAGTCAAACTGATAATAGTACAGATGTATACTATGGCATGACACAAGGTTCCTTTAAACAAAGGTATTATTCACACCTATATTCCTTTAGAAACAAAGATCGCGCAAACACATCTTTGGATAAACGAATTTGGGAACTAAAAGAAGAAGGAACTCCCTTTTCTATAAATTGGAAAATCATAGAGAGAAAACCCATTTATTCACCTATATCTAATGTTTGCCATTTGTGTAATGCTGAGAAGTTTCATATTTTTAAGGCCATCATGAACCCAAACACCAGATGTTTAAATGTGCGCGATGAGGTTTTTAAAGGCTGTATACATCGTAAACAAGCACTCCTTATTTATTGGATGGATCGAGTGACTTAAGCCTACCTAGAGCCCTACATACATTTTTCAGACACATATATTTCTACTGCAGACTTCTCGTTCCACGAACCTGATCACAGTTCTTTTTTCTCCATTTTTTCCCTCTTTCTTCTTTAAATTTTAAAATTTTTAAATTTTAAAATTTTATTTTTAAATTTTCATATTATATATTGATTTTATTTATATATTGATTTTTGATTGATTATTGATATTTTATATTTATATATTGATTTTTTATTTATACTTGCATACTTTTGTGTGTGTATATATATGTATATATATATGTGTATATGTATATATATATATATATATATATATATATATATATGCATGTGTATGTGTGTGTGTGCACATACGTGTGCGTATGCATATATTTATTCTTTGAATTTTTTTTATATATCGATTTTTATTTTTTTATTTATATATTTATTTATTTATATATTGATTTTTTGATTTTTTATTTATATATTGATTTTATTTATATATCGAATTCTTATTTATATATTGTTTTTTTTATTTATTTATATATGGATTTTTTTGTATTTATATATTGATATTTTAATTATATATTGGTTTTTTATTTTTTATTTATATTTTATTTATTTATATATTGATTTTTTTATTTATATATTTATTTATTTTTAATTATATTTATATATTTTTACTTTAATTTGACATTTATTAATTGAAACCATCGTGATTATATATATACATATATATATATTTTATATAACAATAAAAAGTTACCTCCCCTGCTTAGATAATTTAATTAATTAGAGTTACGTTCCTTATACTATGCTCTAAATATAAATATAATTTTTTATTTACTCTTAATTAATAATTTTTTTATTATTATAAATTTAATTTCATTTTAATTTATTTTCCCTTCCTTCTTTCCTTCTTTCTTTCTTTCTTTCTCTCTTTTCTTTCTTTCTTTCTTTCTTCTTTTCTTTCTCTCTGGTTCTTTACTTCTAAATATAGAATCTCTTACTTAACGGTTATTTTTCTGACCTAGCGTCTGGCCGGCCTCTCATTTCAAATTCTTTGTCCAGAGCGTTTTATAACGGTTATAAATGTTTTTTGAAGAAATTCCATCATTTACTATTTCAGACTATGCTGAAGAAGACGGAATAGGGAATTTAAAACCCTTTTCTTGTCAGAAACCACTGGTCCATGTCTGATTAAAATCTGTATTTAAAAATATAAAAATATATATATATATATATATATATATATATATATATATATATATATATATATATAGTGTTGAATATAAGAGACAACTCATGTCTAGATATCCTTTGGTAGATCCTTTCAATAGTCCGAATCAGGATCTTAGTTTCGGAGAGAAATTGACTGATGAATTTGCCATAGTTTGGATTTGTCTCCCAAGTACTTTCAGACCCATCCGGGTCCATCTTCAGGGAAAACTAAGATCCCGATTCAAGCTATTGAAAACATCTACCAAAGGATATCTAGACATGAGTTGTCCCTTATATTCAACAATACTTGCCTGCAAGAGAAAATGCTGCCTAGATATACATATATATATATATATATATATATATATATATATATATATATATATATATATATATATATATATAGATATATATGTATATATATATATATACGTGTCTCTCATATATTAATAGTTTATTTACTTATTTGCTTTTAAGAGTAATATTTTGGCAAGCTTTGCCAACGTTAAATTCACAATTGCATATTTATTCGATAAGCTCGAGTTGGGAGAATCTAGTTTGACTCAGTTGGGACTGGAATAAAGTTTCTTTTTCTAATGCCCTGTCGAGCGAAACCATGTTTTATGACTCTTGGTAATAACGTATTCTGTCGAAGGAGGCCGGGTTTGAATGCCAACACCAACTCTCTTACATGTTCATTTCATTAAATCATGCAAGATTGTGCAATTGGGATTTCATAGAAAGCTCCCTATGCGCACGATCACTTAAGAGACCAAACAGTAAACATTCTACTTCTAAACTTCTGTGAAATAAATTGAAAGTTGCTTCATATTGCCTTAGTTTAATCAACTAAGTTCATTTGATTAATAAAATAATTTGCAATAAAATAAATAGAAATACCCAAGAAGAGGAGCTTCTCCCGAAATATCGTGAAATCCCTGGTTCACAAATACAATTCTATTCCGCGTAGTTTAACTGGAAGCTAGTAAGATTAATAAATGAAAATAATGAATTAAAATAGAACATCTTATTCCAGTATTTTTCTTACAACCGACATATTTTCGCATGCTTATGAGCTTTCTATAAATATCTATTCCTAGAAAGTTAAATACGTGTATATGTTCACATATGTGTCTGTACATAATTCAGTCTTGAACGAATTGTTGTGCCGTTGGAGGGACTATAATAAATAAGAAAACACGGTGGTATATTCACAATGCGTGTATATTTACAGAAGAACAGAATAGTATGTTACAGAAAGATTGCTCGTTTTTTCTTCGTAGGCTGTTCTATACATAATGTCTAAAAGAGTTCATGCAGTCCCGGATTAAGGTACGTGACCATGACCTTGCTCCGTATGGAATCAGTAGTTTCTCCTGTTAGGATGTATTATCATCAAGTCCGTAATCTTACCCTTTCCTTTTGATCTTAATTGTTCAGAACCGGTTGGCGAAATCTGTATGTCAAATGTGTCGATTAGTTTGTGTTCATTCTTGACACCATCTTGACACCATCTGAATACAGTTGATTCATCTGGTTGATGTGTCTTTTGTGGATAAACTTGCGTCAAAAATAGGTGAAAAAGTCAGTAGAACGTGCAGAGAATGAGTAAACAAAATAATCTGTATGACCCATTGAAGAAATAAAACACGTATCAATGTCTACTAATATGGCATCGAGATGCATCGACCAGAAACTACAGCTTGAGCCAGACTCTGTTTACCAAATGACACTTATTGATCAGAGAATTTAGTTGGTTTTATGGAGTATCATTCTTGACACCATCTGATTAATGTGATTTTTGTGTCTTTTGTTGATAAACTTGGGTTGCACTACCACGTAAATTATGTTTCTCAATCCGTTTATCCAATATCCCTTTTTCCCAGTCGAATGTATTGTTTATGAACATCCGAAGCGTTCGTTTCGTGACATTTTTTACATCCTGATGTCATATGGATTGGCAAAATCTATCAAAACACTGATTTAATCTTCCTTGCAAACATTGCTTCTGCTGACGTCATGGAATATGGAACATTGTTATTTGGGGTCACCATATATACGTGCACAACTTCTTGCATGACCTTTCTGTAGGTGTACCCCTCGCGTCCTTAATCGTCTTTTTGAATGTGTTCACGAACATTTCATCCTGTCTATTGCTCCTCGCATGGTACAACGCGATATTCATATGCTCCACTACAAATGTTTGACGAAATAATTTAAATTCAATAGACATGAATTACGTTCCGTTGTCTGATACAGTAAAGTAAACGATCCTTAACCGTGCGAACAACTCATGTAAATAAGTAATGGCTACTTCCATGGTTGGCTTCTTACATTTCAATTTTTCCGAAGATTTCGAGAAACTGTTCACCACAATTAAGTAATAGAAACTATGCAGTGGGCCAGCAAAATCTATGTTGATCGTAGACAATGGTTTTCGGCCAGTTTTCGGCCAGTCTCTGAACTTTATAGGAAGTATCTTAGCTATCAAATCATAACTTTTACATTTCTTAACGATTTTTTAATGTATTTGTCAATACTTGTATTATACACGTAGTTTCTCATTAGACTTTTCATTCTCGAAATCTAGGGTGACCGACATGAAATTCTTCTAGTATTCATTTCTGTAATTCTGCAGGAATATCCACTCTATCGCCGTACATACCTATTTCATCACAGATTGAATAAACTTCAGCGATATTTCGGTGTTTTTCTTCTTAGTTCATTCTTAAGATTTTTTTAAATCGTCGTCTAACGCCATTTCTTTTATTTCTTCAAGTGTAACCAAAACCCTAACCCTAATGGCGATACTTGATGTATCTTTTACTTCTACCTCAGTTTGTAGGGAGGCAATTACTATGTTTTCAAGCAGTTCCACATATTTTGGGATAAGTTTAAGTACTCCGCTAGCATGACACATTGTTAACGATGGAAGAAACTCTATTTTATAATTGTAATTGAGGAAAATGGGCCCTGATCTCTGCAGTCTGTTTGCAGTATGGTTGGTTCTCCTTTTTTGATACATACATCGTTAGTAGTGTTTGATCGCAGGTGTGCAACACAAAATGGCTTTCTATGCGCAAATCGATGAAATTAGGTGACTGTAAAAATACAACCCAATGCTTCCTTATGGATTTGTGAGTCACTTTTTATGCAAGTAGAAATATACGAGACGCATAGTCAATAGGTTATAGCGATTCGTGTTCCATTTTGTGTTATATGCACATTCCAATGACGTACAGCTTGTACCAGTAGTCATAATGGTTTCGAGATCTGGATTCTAGTGCGTTAAACATAATTCTCGCATTCTGTCGTCCAGACACAATCCTTTTATTCATTGCTCATTTAAAGAAGCTCTCAAATTGTTTAAGTTTGGAATAACATATTATAATAATTTCCTAAACCAAGAAAATTTTTTAGTAACCATACGTTTTCAAGAACTGGCATATGTTTTATCGCACTAGTTTGCTCTGGGTCTGGTCTTCCACTATCTTGCTCTACAATTTGATCAAAGTATTTTATTTTATCTATGAAAAGATCGCACTTTCCTTCATTCAATTTAATTTACGGTCATGGATTCTCTTAAATACTTCGTGTACATATGATTCGTGTTGCTCTGTCATTTCCTGTCCATTCGAATGCCATGACTAGCACAAATTCCAGTCCGCTAAGTAATGTGTCAATTACTTGTTGAAAAATGGCTTAACCTCAAAGTGTAAATTTTATTTGTACCCAAGTGACGCTTTTAGCTATATTGATCGTTATCATCATAGTTGGTTTTCGAAAATTTTACGTTTTAAAATTTATTATTAAGATATCTGAACCGACATCACGTTGTAGCTTAATAATATTATTTAATATTTTACCTGCACACATTTCCTGATATTTTCATATTCGTCCCTTTAAAGCTTTTTAAAAGTCTATTAAACTCTACAGTGTGTAGCTTTGTGTCCCGTGCGATCGGAATTTGAACACTTTTGAACACAGTTTTGTACCAATGTAATTGCCCGCAACCAAAACACGGTTTAGGAGGCACATTATTTTTCTACTGTTGATCAAATTTAGTTTGTGAATTACTTTTCTTTTTGTTTCGTATTTCTCTGATGTGCGACACCCCGCTTTGCTGAATGTCACTTGAATCTTGGCGAACACTAAGGAAACGTTGGTAATCTTCTGCAAAATGTTGACGTGTTAGATCAACTACATTCTTTAGTTCATAAAGAACCATTCGTCTGATTTCTGCATTCGTATTCATTTGATACTAAACCCTGTGCGGCGATTAGACATTTACGATGTTTAGCGCTGAACGCCGAAAATTTGAAATCAACGCAGTGTTTGTTAACTACGCTAGCGAAAGTTGTGTAGTCTTCGTCTTCACTTTTGTGAAAAAGACTGGTTTCAGGGCTAACCGATTTTGTTAATAATTTGTACCGCTTCAACAAATGCTGTTTTTGTAGCAATATATAATTGACGAATGTTGTATGTTCAACTGTACCCAAATATCTTAATAGCAAACGCACCTTTTTTTAAATTCTTTCAATTTACGCAGTCTGTACTATGACGATTTTTGTATCGTGTAAAATACGAAACGAACGAAATGTGGTGTTCAAAGACGTGAGAAAATGTCGATAGCGCTCCAAATAGCGTTTTGTTAAAGTGCACTTCTTTCTTCAATACTTTGACACTTATTCGATAATTTGTATATTTCTTGCTGTTCTTTAGTATGTAAAAAAATTCCTCAAGATTTTTCATTTGCTCTAATTGTTATTCTAAACATTTCGGTTGTTCTATTCGGTTTTCTTTGAATTTCTCTTCTCGTCAAAGTAGTTGTTTTTGATGGTGGTTAATGATATCCTGCCACTTTTAAATTCCTCCATTCTCGTCGCTTAAAATAGGCTGGCTATATATTTTTAACTTGTCTATTTTTATTTTTGAATTTTTTACACAGTCGTAAGTTCTCTCAATGGAATATAATTTTAGCAAGAAAAAAGTAAGTTTCTTCAAGCTGAGTTAAGTGTTCTTGATTGAACAATAGAAAACGATGAAAAATCGACAGACCCCTTTCTTGTTTTTTTCTTGTAGTCGAACGATTTAGATTTTAAAATCTCGGTTGAAGAAAATTACTTGGAATCTTTTCATTTTCAAGAACGAAAACTCTTATTTTTCCCCTATTTTCTGGCGTTAGAGATTTTCCTTTGGCAAATTTGGTACACCTTGTCTGTAAAAATCTAGTTTGTCTTTCCACTTCTCGCTCTTTCTGCTGTAATTAACAATTTTTTCCAACAAACTAACTGTATTTTTCGAAACGGAAATCTAAAATCGCCGTTTGTAGTAGGGTTATGTTATATCTGACATCAGTCTGAGATCTACTTGCCAGCGTTGTGCGCAACATTAGTCCGGCTTATGCTGTGTCCGAAGGAGTTTGAGTTCCTCAGCGCTAGTATTTTGACCTTTATAGGCCTATAATAAATAAGACAACACGATGATATATGAACAAGAGTGTATACTTACAGAAGAAAATAATAATATGTTACAGAAAGACTGCTCGTCATTCGTCGTAGGCCCCTCTATAGATAATGTCTAGAAGAGACCATGGAGTTATGAAATAATGGAGAATCACCATCACACAATA
The DNA here is from genome assembly GCA_963556195.1 of Sepiola atlantica. NCBI lineage: Eukaryota > Metazoa > Mollusca > Cephalopoda > Sepiida > Sepiolidae > Sepiola > Sepiola atlantica. Next base: position 108,855,277 of record OY744530.1, on the reverse strand, counting down.
ACACGAATTAAGCGATCATTATGAATTTGCGAACACAGTTTGATGTGAGGAATAATATTTAGTTTCATTTAGTTTTATGCAAAAGAGACGAACACCCTTCTGTAAAAATTCAGACGCCTCCAATCTTTGTGAAAATTTTACAATAAGTATTAGACATCAATTAATACATATTTCCCAAATTTCAGTTTCTTTGGAATATTTTAAAGAGGTTTTGGGCAATACAATATTGACACAATATCCCATTTGCAAATTCCATATATTTCAGATTTTCATTAAATTAGATCCATAGAATAAAAATTATGTCATGCATTTTCATCAAAATTAGAATATATATAATAATAATATACGATTATTTTTTAATATTATTACCTATGTACGACGTCGTTTCGAGCTTGTGGCTCTCATTAGCGCAGAGAAATAACAATCTCAGACGGTTCACCCGGTTTACATAAATACCTTGAATCTTTAATCGTTACCCCAGTCCCATTAGGCCACGAGAGACTGCCACGTAATAACAGAGAAATTAAGTGATATTTATACTGAAAGCGGCGAGTATAAACATCTAACCATTCAATAGCACTCAACGACAGAGTTGGAGTATTGCACTAATGCTTTTTTTTCATATTGCCGATAGTGCTCAACTTTCAATTTTACTTAGAAGAGGCTTATTATAATAATAATAATAATAATAATAATAATAATAATAATAATGATGATAATAATAATAATAATAATAATAATAATAATAATAATAATAATAATAATAATAATAATAATAATAATAATAATAGCAATATATACAAGGTGGCGCAAATGTCAGGCATTAGTTTAAATCAGTAACAACTGATTCAAACTAATGCGTGACTTTTGGCGGTGTTGTTTGGCGAGCGCTTAATTTACAGATTTTCTGATTTTAACTGGCCTTCACGTTCACCGGATTTAAAAGCCCCTGCCTTTTTCTTTTGGGGTTATCTTAAGGCATGAACAAGCCTACAACGATTCAAGAGCTTAAAAAACAATATCAGACATGAAATCCAAGAATTAGAGCTAGTTATTCTAAGGACTGTAATGGAAAATGCCCTAACCATAGCCCGTCTTTGTGAGGCCGAAAATGGTGGCCATTTAAAGGATATTATTTTAAAAAATCTACTGCAACAAAATTACTAAGTAAATGTATTATTTATCAGAAAAGCCTAGTTTCAAACCTATGCGCGCTTTTTGCGCCACCCTGTATATATATAGAGAGAGTAAGACACTCTTTTTTCAATTAATGTAACTTATAGACTAACAAATACAATGTCAATATTGAATTTCATTTCGATATTACCTTCTAATTTCGAACTGAATTTGCTTTTAAGTATAATTCTAATCGATTACATACTTTATTCAGATCGATATTTTCATTTTGTTTAGGATTTCTCAGAGAAGGGTTTTTCACCTACGTAGAATTATGTACTAAACTATCTGCCCATTTATAACATTGAAACACTTTCATAGGCTACATATTTTTGTAGAACCGTTATTAATTCATATTTCAAGCGTTTTCGTTGGCTATCATGTTTGCATGGATTTTGCGAACCAAGGAAGCTAACTGTAATGAATTCCTTTTTTAGAACGTGATCGCTTTTTGTCTCTATCAAGATATTGACCAAAATAACACATATATAAAAATGCTTACGAATTTCACTCGAGTCAATCTTTTTAACCTACAGGCTTTGGCCTGCAGTTAATAAACCAAATTAAACCTTTCATATTTTATTTATTAATTAAAGTGATATTTTTTGTTTAATGAATGATCAATTAGGTTCGATTTTGTTTTGAATCTCACTGAAGGTTATCATCTCGATTTAATTCCATTGGTTATTTGTATAGCTTACTATTATCATAGTTTTAAATGAATGTTAGATATTTTAAGTTAAAATATGAAATCTTTTAATATGAACAAATATAATCATCGTCACATTAAGTGGATAAAGTCAGATAGTTATGTTAAAACCTGGTTAGGGTTTTAACTATTTCGATCCTATTCGTATTACGTTTATTCTAAACTTCAAGTATGTTTAAAGTCTATTTCTGTTTTTTAAACATATATTAATATTAACGACACTCTTTAATTTATTTGTAATTAATCCAATTACATGATTCACTTCATTAAAACTGAGTACAAATTACATCAACTAAGCAAATACTTCGAAATCTTATATATTTGCGTATGGCGGCTCGTAAACGTAACACATCGCTATAAAAATAATTCAACTAAATTATCAACAAACTATTAAGCAAATGAAAACAAACTAACATGTTATTCGATAAGTTAATAGATTATTCATTCTTATTATTCCCATCTTTCAAATAATATTCTAATTAAGGTTTCTTACTAATGGGTCACAACTTATCAAGGCTAAAAGTTAATCGGCGATAAGGATTACTCAGATAAAAAATACTATGAAAGGATTGCAAATGATGAATGCAATGAACCATTTTTAATTTCTAATGAATACAGTTTTTGAAAAGTATTTGTTGACATTGGATTTGAAGACCAGGATGTTGCATTCTGCATTACTCAGAAAGTTTTTGTAAAAACCCAATTCATAGAATTTCGCATTTATTTTGGTTAGATGAAAAAAGAAGAAAAAATTATTTGCAGTGGAGGTACAAGGGCGAGTCATTGCTGTGAATGTCTTACAAAGAGTAATCTGATATCGAAGCTCAGTCGAGTACATTTTGTATGCTTTACACAAGGCCTTACAGAGTGTTTTGGGTGACATATTACCATATGTGACATCAGTACTTCGCCTCGAACGCATCTGTCTCTTGTATAATCGCATATTGCATCATAAGTTATGTAGTTTATGGAGCGGTATAATGATCCAAGCAGTTGTTCAAGTAACCATAGCAATAGATTTGGCGTACGTATTTCATTTTAGACTTGAAGTGCCAAGAGTTAATGAACATAAGGGATTCTTTAATGAGAAAGACTTTCATTTCAACTCAGCTAAAATAAGAATGAGACAGTTGGTTTTAAGGTGTTTAATGATACAAGTCACTTTTTTCAAAATTACATGATCAGAATAGATAGACACAGAAAGATCATAATCACCAATGTTCTTTGGAGTTCTGTCATAGTGTGTCGTCTTCATCGATGCAAACAAATGATCTCATAATATGATTTAAAAGATCATTAACGAGAATAAAGAAGAAGTTTGACCCAGAATAACATCTTGTGTTGAGATGGCGTTGATACTGTTTTAAAGATTTTTCACGGTCAAAAGTTACTTTCGTAAACGTATCAGGCGAATATATTTGATACTTGTGAAAACACGGCATAATCACATTGACCCACCGGTTCTCGCTAGATCACCGAAGTAAAGCGACGTTGAGCAAGGTCAATACTAAATAGGTGAGTGTTTGGAAATACCAGGCGCTGTATGTGAACACCTAGCATAGGCAAATAACGTTATTAAATCGTAATGCATAGTTACTAAGTGCCTAGCGTGGCGACGATGACAAAGACCATAGATGACAGTCACCAATAAGATGAACAGAAACCAGGCAAGTTTCTCCTCCAGGTGTGATAAAAAAAAACCCGGATGTTGGTGGTGATGAAAACATTGCTACATATTTTTCATAAGTAGAAAGTTAGTGAGGCAAAACTTTGTGCAACCTCTTATCTAAGGCCTTTTATATGTCGAGAGCAAATGCCAGAAATGAAGCCCCGATCGAGAGATTCACTGATACAATATTATATTCAACACATGTGCTGTTGATATTGCGCGGCAAAATCTATATTGCTTCTAACTAAGAAGATTATTGTTTTCTTGAGAGGTTTGAGAACTTCTTGATTGATTACATATAAAAAAAAACTTATTCAGGGCACACAGGTTACTACTTAGATGATAAAAAACGAATCACCAGTATATTCAAACACCGAACAGACTGACAAAACTTCCCAAATAAAAAGAAAAACTTAAAACAAAACGATTGAATGACTTTGTAAAGATATGAGAGTATTCTCGAGCCGATTCTTGAGCACAATTGCATGCATTTTACCAGAATCAGTTTCCTCGCTGGCATGAACATTCTTTATAAATTTGATAACAGCTCGGACAGATATATGGATATCACTTAGAATATTTTCAGTCGCAGTTCGCTCTGATCATGAAGCTCGGAAATTAAAGCAAGTATTTTCTAAAACGTTTGAATTGTCAGATTGCGATGAAATCACATCTGGTCCATTAAGGATGGCTGTAATAGTAGGCTTAGATATGTTCAGTGTCATTTTTGTAATAGTAAAGAAATTCCAATAATAAATTCCCTGTTTGTAGTTTGATTTTCGCGCATTCACTCCGTAGATATCAATTGCGATAGTGTTTTTGTGATTAATTACAGCAGCACAGTACTTTTTAATGGACAGATGTTTGGTGTCTGTTGCAAACTTGCAATACCAGCGAGTAAATATTCAGATATATCGTAGGCGACGCAGGACACATTCTTTCTGAAAATAGAATGCAAAATGATATCAGAGCTAAAGGATCTCTAGCTATCTGCAAAAGCACTTGAGCATCGGTGCACTTACAAAAGAACATCAGATGTATTCCTCGAATTATATTTGATCGTAATAGAGAAAATCAAGTGGTCATAAGATCCCAGAAGAGAATGAAAAGTTGGTGAGCACTGTTGATGACAGGTTGTCAAGAAATGCTCAAGAAGGCTTGTAGATACTGTCAGCGTCAGATACGTTAGTGGGGTTGTCAACAATCAGGGTCAGCTTATAATCAAAGTAAAAGTAAAAAAAAAAGCTATTCTTTCACCGTCAGTTTTGTTGGAATAGAAAAATCATTCAACATTCTGAAAGTTAAAATAACCATGGATATAAATGTTAGCAGAAGGATGAATAGACAGGAGTTCATCAATTTTATCAGAGACGTGTTCTATGACGGTATCTCGATTATTTTTAATACGTTAAATAGCAAGGATGAAACAGATACTGCGAAAAATCATCAGGGAACCACACGAAAGGCAAGTCAGGGTTTTAATTTGCGATATTCACATTACGTGAAAAAACGTTTCTTGGTGTATGCACACATTTAATGTTCATAGTGAATTTTAAGAGCGTGTGTAGAGGTCATATTAGAATAAACTAGAATCTTGTCAAAATTTTTGGTAGAAATAATTCAAGCCAGAACCCAAAATCATCATGTCGGTTTGTGGTCTCTTGTAAGTTGATTTTCCATCTTTGAAAAGTTGAAAGCGAAGCCTTAATGTTGGAAACTGAGTTCATGTTTATGCTTTTGTAAATGGAATTTTCATAATGAAAATATGTGGAAAAGTCAGTAGAGGAGTTGTAAGCAGAACATACAGAGAATGAATATAAATAAATAATCTGTAAAAACCATTGAAGAAATAAAACACTAATATTTCATCGAGATCCATCTACCGGAAAGTAAAGCTTGCTCCAGACTCTATTCAGCAAATTACAATTATTGATAAGATAATTTCGTTGGGTGTTACTCAAATTCCAGGTCCTTAGACTATCAGGCGGATAACGTCAGCCAGGATAAAACGTTAATTACAGCACGTTTATCAGTGACGCAGCAACAAAGAACGAAAGAAGTCTTCAAACCACCTTCCATGTAACACTAATACTAATCAACATCCGAACCGTGAAACATGAATTCTTCTCTTGTGTTAGAAACATCGCTGAAGGATTCTGAGAACTAAAGAACAAAGTGGGACGGAAGTATAAGTGCATCCATGGCCAACTTTCATCTTTCCATGTTTATTTATTTGAAAGTGATTACTCTATGTTTACGTTTCAAATTTTACAGGGATCTCGTTTTATGACTACGAGTCCCGATTTCCCTCCGCAAGGATTTCCTTCGGATGTAAATTACTCACGCGAGCCTTCGAAATGTGCATCTTAATTCAAAGAGGAGTAACTAATCTTTATTCTTCTTGACAGCTACTTCCTGTTATCTGCCATCACTTCCTAGGAAGTAACGTCGGCACCATATTATTATCCAAGTAAACAAGTACGATATTCAGAGTTTTAGTATTATAAGATTTTATTTTTTTAGTACTTTATAGATAAGATAGGTTTTAATTCTCATGAAATTGATTGCAGTTATTGATCTCTTGATGCTGAGTTGTGTTAATATGGTTCGCTATTCAAGTGTTAAAAAGATGTTTCTTTGGCGGGAGATACTGCCAAATGCTTATGTACGTCAACGAGCATATATTATATGCATTATTCACTTAGAACCAGTCTCTCCAATTCTGTTTCATTCTTCTTCTCATGATCCTAATAATTTAACATGTCATTATTTTGCATCGTCATTACTCCCAACTGAAGTTGGGCAATCGGAATATTATAGCGTGAGGACTTAAAGGCATTTTTAAACAAGCCGCGCGTGCGTGGTCCCCCTCTGTATGTGCCTCGATGCGGCGAGTGTAAAATGCAATAAACTTGGGCAATTTGGAACATTTTTGACCCCCCTTTGACCCCCTGGAGGCGCGAACCAGAATTTTTGTGAAGTCAACCATGCTCATTTTATATTTAGAACAATTGCCTCTACATTTTGGCCACGTTTCAGAAACATTGAATGGATGGATCAAACGTTTTGAAGAAAAGGATCATGTTTTGCCATTTTGGGGGCTTTTGACCCCTTGGGGGCGCGAACCAGGTTTTTTCCAAGGTCAGCGATACTTATTTTCTATTAGGACCAATTGCCTCCACATTTTGGCCAAGTTTCAGAGAAATTGAATGGATGGATGAAAAGTTATGGGGCAAAAAATGGTGGGCTAACCAGATTTTCTTCCAAAAATCGGAGAATGTCGCTTTCTAACTTGACCAAAGTTACAACTTCATGCAAAATTTCAGAGAAATTCAATGGATGGTTGCGGAGAAAACTCCGGACGGACGGACGGACGGACGGACGGACACGCCTCAAAACATTAGTCACCCGATTTTATAAATCGGGGGACCAATTAAACGCATACACATTTGTAACTGTTGTTATTAATCACGGAACGTTTGCCAGAAGACTTTTTGATTCTGGTATTAACTTTTTAACCAATGCTTATGTTACTGAGGAAATAAACAGATTTACTTAATGAAAAGCTGAGTGTTTCTTTTTTATTCAACTACCTAATTAATTTATTTTTGAGCGAGATGATTACGTGGAGAAAACGCGGTTCACCTTACATAAATATTCTAAATTCAAATCTTCTATTCCATATTTTATTGACCAGCAAGCGTTTAGGAATTGCGATTTATCAAACAGCACTATTCGAAATACAAAAACCCTTAATTCATTTATATTTTGACTGACCACATAATGTGCAGGAAATGCGGATAATTATTCATCCATTTAGTAGGAATCAGAGGATTATATTGTTGGAATTCGATTCCCTGATATTTTTCTAGTTAGAATAATTTCTGGAAAGACATCGGTTACTTACGAGAAGGACCACGTGAAGATTGCCAACATCCTTAATGAAAGTGTTTTTTTCTGTTGAACAAACTGAATTTGAACTTGGCACACCCAGGTAGTCAGTGCGTGTCGTTAACCACTTAGCCACTGTTACCTCCTCAGTAAACGCGGTTTACCAAATATAAACATTCCAAATTCATATATTTAATTAGTTTATTTTGGGACCAATCAGCGAACGTTTAAGATTCGCGATGTAATAACCATAAAAGTGTACTTTTACTTATGAAAAAAAACCTAAGAGAAACCAATATAAGGTTTTAACTGGGCCGGGTTCGGTCGAGTTGTTAACTGAGCGTTCCAGCCTCACGGTAAGGTGATACTATAGAGCGCCACACACGTTACATTCACAAACTAGACGCAGGAAATACATACAGTGAGACAAATACATATTCACGCACTTAATCACTCAGCAGTAGGCAACGCTTTTCACTTCATCAACACGTCATAAAAACTATAATGAACTCTCGTGTTTGATGAGGGTATACGACAAGAAAACTACTAATTAAATGTTTAATTAAAAAATATTCTACTTATTTTCCTTTCAGAGACGATAACAAGAAACTCCATTCGATTTCATTCGAAGTTTTGCACTAATAAACCCTTCGAGTTTGTAATAATATGTTATTGTTTTTTCGAATAAATCCGCTACATATTTCTGGCTGATACCGTATAAAATAGTCGTGATAGGTCAAGGAGGATAGAAATACCGAGGAAAAGAGAGCACTAACTTTACGAGGTTTGTTGCTACCAAATCCTAGCGATGGTTATTGAAAGAGATGGAGGGTACTGGAAATCTGGGGATACTTGTCAATCAGACATCAAGAAACACCACCTTAAAATAATGAGGTGTGTACTTTGATCCACGCGGTCTGTCATAGTCCACTTAGTTGACAGAACCAACTGATTGTATTTCTGAAGTCGCAGTGGAGATGTTTCTATCTTCCTCTCTCGCCTAGTACCTGTAACAATTGATAACATAAACAAAAAAACAAAAAAAACTCTAACAACCTTGTCTTTAATGACTCATGCTCTATGATGCTTTATTCTATTAAGGAACTGCAGTCTTACACATCAGCTTTTATTTTCCCGCTCCCTGCATGAGGGTGGGGGGCAACGAAAATGAAGCTTTCAAAAAGCCAACAAAACCCAATTAGATCACCTGCCACGAAGAAAGACTTCCTCCCTTCCTCGTTACGTGTCATATTGAACTTCCGCTCATTATGTAACATCCCGTACACGTAGCTCTCGTTCTACTCTGAAATTCTAACAGATGTTTCCATTCTCTGACTTAATTTTAATGTGGAAAATGAAACCTTATTTTAAACCGTTAGCACTTCAATACTGCTGCCCATTTGTTTATAAACTGTTCCATTGGAGCTGACTAATCAATCAATTTAAATTAAGATTTCCTTCTCTTCAATACCTATTCTCTTTTGTTTCTTACTATGTTAAAGATTAGATACGTCAGAGAATCTATTTATGATGCTCCGTTCTAATCGTCCAGTTTAGATAACGTTTCGTGCTCTCGTAGTTTAATATAGAGGTAAACAACATGATGTATGATGGTATCACTTAATGAGTAACATGTTTAATAACGATGAGAAAGAAAAAATAACACAAAAACAACTGTTAGAGCATTAGTTTGACATAAACATAAACGACCCGTAAACATTTGAATCACTGTTGGCCCATTGCATTTTAGTATATACATTTATGCCCTTGTGAAGGAAAATAGATAAACATTCTAAAATTACGGAAAGTTTGAGAATAAAATTACGGAATTTTTTCAAATTAAATGAAATTAATGAACTTTCACATTGGAGGTGTTTGTTACGGCACAAATTAATACACTGTTTTACCGTTTCATACCACCAAATCTAAACCCTTGTTAGCATGGTGACTGACCATGCAGACAACTGTTCGGATTGACACATTATTTACTTAATTTATTTATTTACGCTATTCTTTCGCCTTATTATTATGCTCCTGTTACTAATATCTCCATTTCTTTTATCTGATGATTTCCACTACTCATCTCCTTCCACCACTTCCCGTCTAATTCGAGCTTCTTCCAATAATCTAATACATTCAATGTGAAAATAAGTTAGTAGTCAAATAGGCGCAATCATCAGGTGTAGTATTATACTAGACTCTGAGAGGTGTTGATGGTTCGTCTAGTAAATTTCTCGTGACACTTCGTACCAGGAGTCGTCGAGATAAAACGTCATACAAAGAATTCTCTTCTGGCTTTTTTCTTGTTTGTTAGATAACATCATTATTCTGTTGCGTCCTTCTTTACTGGCGTCATAAAGAATTTATTTATGACATCATGAAGTCACTCTCGGTCTTCCACCTATTTTAGTGGATGCCATCATCTCTTTTTGACATCATCCCTTTGTGACGTCATCCAGTATACACGGAGACAAACAGATAATCAAGATAACAGAAAAAAAAACGACAACAAACAAGATACACAGAGTGTTTGTAAGAGAGTCAAGGTATTCGTCTAGTAGACAACACGTGGCCTGGATCGTCTAGATAAAGGATCCTTCCTCCGTCTGGATGATGTGGTCATATTGTGACGTAATCACGTGTGCATGGTTATCCCATCTCTGTTTTGATGAATCGCGTTATAGAATGACGATGTCATGATTTTTTAACATCATCCACTGTTGCCAGTTATCTCTTACTCGTGTTTTAATGTATTATGTCATCATATTTATTACGTCATCACAAGTGTACGGGGACGGTTAAATAAAATAGCAAGATAACAAAATATAAAGATCCGTAGACTTTTAGTAGTATGCTATTAGATGACTCGTGACACTTCGGGTCACGGGTCGTCTAGATAAACGATTTATTCCCCGTCTCTCTTTTTTAATATCTTATTATTACTTCATCATTTTGTATGTCATCAACTGTGCCTGGTAATCCACCAACTTTTTTATGCATGACGTCATCATTTTAACAAACATGATGACAAACACAATGACAACCATATCCACGGACTTTTACAAGTAGGTTCACCGGTCATCTGGAAAGATAAATAAGACGTTGTTTTCATAATAATGTGATTGTATAAAAGTCCCATCTTACGCCGTTTCTTCGCCTCTTCAATTTTAACACACTATTTACATTCTATATCGTCTTGCGAAAACAAACAACATCAATCGACAGTTGTAGGTTTCATAAAATAAATTATGGATTGCTTCACAGCATTGCAATTAATCTCGAGAGAGAAATACATTTTAACAAATGTATTTAAAGTCCAACTTGTGGAGAACTAAGCGAAGCAGAACCTTTCGAAAATGTGAGTCAACCAGAGTGTGACTACAAGTGTAGTCTAGGTCAGTTTGAGATGAGGCGAGTTTTTATTTTATTTTATAAAGAATATACTATATTCAAGAAAGAATAATTGTCGGAACGGAACAGTTTTCACCGCTTTAATGTCTACTTAAGAGGATTAAAATCAATATATAATTATACTAAACATTATGCATAGTCTCCTTATTCCGATTTTGATAAAATCGATTACATGATTTTAATTTACGAAAATATCTGAAATCTGAGGCTTAAGCTTAAGAATTCATTAAGAAGCAATTCAACTTCAGGGAATCTTACATAATTGGTGCCTAATGACTATGAATCAAATTCAATCCAGATCTGCTATATTTGAATTGTCAAATTTTAATGTTGTGCCCATATTATGCACGCGAAAGTATATTTAAAATGCCTCAAATAAACTTCAATTTAGAGGCGAATGTATTAATTGATCTCTGAAATTACACAGAAATCGGAGGTATCTGAATTTTTTGAGACGACTTCTATTACATTTAACTCCGTTTGCATACAACTAAATTAAACTAAATATATCCAATATTAACCCTAACCCTAACCCTTTTGCCCTACAGACTGTTTCAAAATTGGCCTTTGCCAACTTATCTATCCCAGCGACTTCCTCTGATGATAAGATTTTGATCTTTGAAAAGCCTGCCTTAAGGAAAATTTAACTTGAATAAATTGCCTTTTTGCGGAATATACCTTGCTCTGAGCAATTAAATTGAATTTTGATTTGACTTTTGCTTCTCTATTTCCTTTCCATTCTTCTTCATATATATATATATATATATATATATATATATATATATATATATATATATATATAGTAAGCAATGAAAATATATATGGCAATTAAGCTACACAGAGGCTCCCGTGTTTCATCCCCGGGGGGAATCGTCAGGCTAAATGCCCGGGGATGAAACACGGAAGCCTTTGTGTAGCTTAATTGCCATATATATTTTCATTGCTTACTACCTAGCTCTACTTACGTATCGAGCACTGTTGAAGTAAATACTGAAAACTGATACATAAAAAATTATATCTCCTTATAATATTTTATGTGGATACATGAAGTACTAATATATACATATATATATATATATATATATATATATATATATATATATATATATATATATATATGTGTGTGTGTGTGTGTGTGTGTGTGTGTGTGTCTGTGTCTGTGTCTGTGTGTGTGACAATGTTTATTTCTTTGTGTGTTAGAACGTTTAATAAAGTTTTAGTTAAGGTTAATTTTTTTCAGGGAATTCAAATACACGATTAAAATTTTCTATCGATTAAATCGGAGGTCACTGAGGGAAGTCCTGGATTAAGTCATCAAATGACTCAACTATATTAGAACGTAAAGAAAGGAATTTAAAAGATAGATTTACTTTTGTTGTATAAAACAAAAATGAAATTAAACAAAGAATATATTCGTTAATAATATATTTAAAAGGGTTTAACATTTACCACATCATTGTATAAGTTCGGGGACTAACTAATAAAAACTCTACTTAAAGGTTAAATTAGATTTATCTGTCAACATATTCTCGTTCTACAGTTATACACTTAGTCCACCGCTTCTCTAACAATTTAATGTATTTTTATAGAACAATTTGTGTTAGTCTCAAACACACGCCTCAGTTTCCGATATCACTGCTTTATAAGAGCCAAATCCCTTTCCTTGGGGCATTTGCAATGATATAAATACTATATGAACTAAAATTCGAATTTCTTCTGCAGCCCACATTTTCAAGATGTACACCAAGCGACTATTGGCTGTTTGTAAACAATAAAATAATGCCACATAGAAAGAGATTTATCTCCAATGAATACGTGATATCGAAAACTGAATAATATTTTGAAGCCAAAGGCAAATCGTTCTACAAGAAAAGTCAACGAATGGTTTAGTTAAACATTAGAATCAATGTAATGCATCATCCTAGAATGGGGGCTATGTTCATGAATCAAATCGAAGTTTGCCTAAAAGTGTTTATCTTATTAGTTAGGCCAGGGAATTACTGAGTGATGGATTGTATTACAGTTCATGCATTTTCAAATGAAATAAAAATAGTACAAATAATAGTAATCGCTGTGGCTTAAAGGGTCAAGGAAACAGCTAGTAAGTCGTTCAAACTGTTAATATCATCGCGATGACAAGATTCTGTTTGCAGCAATCTATTCGATTTGGGCCATTCCTTTTCAGATTGGTTATATATTTGGCAAAAAGGCGTCATCAGATTTTTTTTAACGTAGTTCACCCCAAACAAGGCAGGCCGCCACTGTAGCCATACGGGGCTACTGAGAAGAAAGAAAAGGAGAGATGGTTGGGGGGGGGGTAAACCTAAACTGGGATCTGCGCAGTGGGATGTCTGTTTTCATTAATTTTAAATGTCTGCATGTCAGTACTGTCGGGGAAACAGGGGGCAGGGAGGGAGTTCCATATGCCAGCAGCACGAGGAAAGAAGCTATTTGAGTAGAAGGCTCTCCGGCATCTGGGGACCTCCACAGTGAATGAAGAGGATTTAGTTGATTGTCGAGTCGGTCTAGTGAATTTACGTCGCGGGGGCACCAGAGTAGCCAATTCATCGGAGCATAATCCATTGAAGTATGTGTAAAACAAGCACAAGGATGCTACATTGCGGCGATGATATTTCTCAATTACTTCATCTATGGGAACTGGCGATCTCACATTTTAAAATGGTCTTGGGAAGTAATCCATTACTACACACGAATAATACATTGATATATTGATATACGGACTAACGAAATCACGTAGACATTCCACGGTGCTTTCTACACTAATCTTTATCATTTTAATATTAATAATATTATTCAGTTTGAAATGATGCCTAGCAGTCTCAATACTACTGAGAAAAGATGTCGTGTTTTTTTCTGTAAAAATATTTGTCGTTTCCAGTTCAATATTGTTTTTAAAAAAATAAAACGAATATGTTTCTTCTTTTTTTCTTTCTTTAAAAGTGCAGCCATTTAAGTCCTTTCAAAACAATCATTTTTTTTCAGTCTTCTTACCGTAAAAGTAATTGTCAACGAAATGTTCTTCAAACTTATATAACGAAATGTTCTTCAAACTTATATAACGAAATGTTCTTCAAACTTATATAACGAAATGTTCTTCAAATTTATATAACGAAATGTTCTTCAAACTTATATAACGAAATGTTCTTCAAACTTATATAACGAAATGTTCTTCAAACTTATATAACGAAATGTTCTTCAAACTTATATAACGAAATGTTCTTCAAACTTATATAACGAAATCCCCTTTTGAGATGTATTTATTTAAAGCTAGTTGGCTACCCGGCGTTTCCTGGGGGCATAAGTCAAAAAAATAGAAGAGTTTAAAAGTGTGTGTAACATATTGCTTCTCTCACTAGCTATCTCTATCAATTTCGTTATCTACCTCTCTCTCTGTCTTCCTTATCCCCCTCGCTACCCTGTTACTTTCTGTTACATTCTGTTACTTTTTCTGGCAGCTAGAAAAATCGTTATTACATATAACAATTCTGAAAAACTTATTTTACTAGGAATGCAACTAATAATAAGAGAATATTTTTATGTCTATATTTTATAAATGAAGGACATTCTTTACTTTCATTTTATTAGCATCAGTTATATTTAAGATTAAATATCTGCTCCTTTACTCATAAAAAATGAATTTTCCAAACGTGATTATTGAGGCGAGCCGTATGTTCACTTATATATATATATATATATATATATATATATATATATATATATATATATGTATGTATATATATATATATATATATATATATATATATATATATATATATATGTATATATGTATATATGTATATTTCGGTAGCAAGTCATTTATTATACATGCGTCGTTGAAGAGCACGGAGTTTTCTTTCTTTGCTATCCATCTGGTTAATTTCTCGACGCGGCTAGCGATTCGTCGGTTTTCCAGTATTAATTGGTGGAGTATGGCACCTAACGTTGTATCGTGGACCCTTCCTCGAGCGCTTTCGGTCTCTCTCTCTTTCTCTCTGCTGATGATCCCCGTGTTAATATTAGACGCTTAAGGTTTCCTGTTTTTGTTTCACTCTTAGATAATTAACCCCCCTTTTTTATTTTTATTTTTTATTTTTTTTATTTTACTTATATTTTTTCATTTATTAATTTTCCAACGAATGTTAAGTCTGCAATATCTTGGATTTAGTTAGTTTGTCTGGGAATTTAAACTGCATTTTACTTTAAAAATTTTTTTTTTTTTTTTTTTTAATGACTCAAAGCTTCTTTAGACTATATATATATATATATATATATATATATATATATATATATATATATATATTGTTACTTTAACAAAATAAGATCAATCACTAATTTCCGTCTCAATTGTTTTAATTTGTGTGAAAGGTGTATAAACATGAAATGTCCTTAGAACATTATTATATAGATAGGCAGTGCGTGTTTTATATTTTGTTCATGACGTTATATATTACGCTGTTTTTTTTTATTTAAGGGTGAGAAAACTTAATTGTGTCTGTATAAATCACCAATTTATGTCGTGTGCTTCAATACTAGCGTCCTAGTGAGGAATTCCAACGAAATTATTTGAGCAGCTGACTTTAATGGCTGACTGGTTTAGAAATGAGGCATGAAAACAGGAGGCGGCAAAACTCATCCGTCCATTACGAGCAGGTCACGCTAAATTGGCTTTAGGACGTTTACGGAAACAAGGGCTGTCCCATTTGAGAAGAGGCTCTTTAAGAGAATATATCGAAAAATCAGAGCAGGTCTTACATGAGCCAAAACTAAAAATATGAAATCTAAAACAGACACAAAATACAGTAGTGGCAGTGTTGAGTTCGGAAGTCTGTTAGCCGGCAATTTATTACGTTTCTCCCGAAAGATTAGCGGGATCGACGTTCGATTTAAAGATGGGCATCGATAAAAAATAACCTATATATCTGTAAAGCCACCATTCGACCGTGCATGGATTATTGGGCTAGTGCACTAAACACTTGCCTCTCCTTCTTGGACAGTGTGCAGACACAATTTGTAACCTAATAGGTCCCAAACCCCAGCCCCTGTCGCCTCACCGCAGTGTTACATTCGTGTGTTATTTTATAAGTACTTTCACGAAATATTCTACAATAAACTTACTGCACTTGTTACATCTTAACGAAAATCCTAACTCTAACCCTAACCCTAAACCTGACCCTGACCCTTACCCTTACCCTAACCCTAACCCTGACCCTGACCCTGACCCTGACCCTGACCCTGACCCTGACCCTGACCCTGACCCTGACCCTGACCCTGACCCTGACCAAACCCGACGAACAGCAAAATTAGATCCATTCGCTGATGCCAGTAAAAACATTCTACTCAAATAGCGTCTTTGACCAGACCGCTTACCTTTGGAATTTCGTTCCTCCTCCCTGTTTCCTAGACGATACCAATTTGCAGACATTTAAATGCACTGTGGCCAAATATATTGTTTTCGTTTGTTTATACTTATATACACTTGAAAGAAAGCGCATTGCCACTGAAACATAATGGGCTACTGTGAATTAGAGGCCAGATTTATAGGGGAATCTTAAATGGGGAGTTGTGTAGCGAGATGGCTGTTAAAGTATCTTTGTTAACAGTATATTTTAATTTCTGCATGTTAGTTCAGTCAGGAAAACAGGGAGCAGGGAGGGAATTGTTTCTGCCTTACTCCTAAGTCAGGTGGCTCAAATTAGAAAGAATAATGCAAAAAAAAACTGGATTCGAGATGTCATCCATCGTTGCTATACTATTTTCTGACTACGTTTCAGCCGATTTACTATCGTATATCATTCAGATGTAATGTTAATCAACGTTAGTGTTATTTTCACAGTATATTCAATTGTGGTAATTATTTGCTACACGCACATAATCAACAAATATCTTTTGATGATAGAAAAATATAAAGCAAGATATTTTCTATTTGCAATTAATAACTAAATGAACATTTAGTATATGTATATATATACATATATATATATATATATATATTTCAATATCAATAATGCTTGTCCACAAATACTTATGTTGTACGATGTTATTGTAGGAAATTAATAACAAAAAGAAGTCACTTACGGATAGCTGAAACTCATCATTTTGTTTATTAAATCTTCCGGTTCTATTCGACTTTCATTTAGAAGTATAATATTTACACAGACACAGACACACACACACACACACACACATATATAGATATATATATATATATATATATATATATATATATATATATATATATCCCTAATGATGCAAGATTAAACAGAGCTGAAAAGGAAAAGATTACGAAATACCAAAGTCTAATGTACGACATGAAAAGCAACTGGAATCTTAGGAACATCTCCATCATCCCATTAATTATAGGAGCAACAGGACTATTGAAAAATAATTTGAAAAGCTATCTGGCGACTATACCCGGTGAACCGAGTGCAAGAGAAATACAAACAATTGCAATTAAAGAGACAGTTAGAATCTTAAAAAGATCTCATGTCTGGAGTGTCTTAAATAGCCGGTGAATTTCTTGCATCCGATAGGATTCCCTATCCTCAGCAAAAACAGAAAGATAAGAAAATAATATATATATATACATATATATATATATATAAATATATATATAAAATTAACAATATAGTTTATTTCGTTTTTCTCGCGTTGCGGGATTTGAATTTTTTGGCAAACCCGTGTTAGTTTGTCAACAAAATATGATTTTATAATTTTATATTTGATCTGAAAAGACACAAGAGTAAGCGAACATTTCTTATCCAGCAGAGATTTGAGCTCAGTCGACCTCCTACAATGAGCATTACGATATAGTAGAGAGATCCAGTACTATCTCATGTATGAAAGCGACTGAAAAGTATAGTAGAGATTACTCCTCAATAGGTTGCGTAGTTGGTTTTGTATTCTGTCAAGGTCAGAGAGACTGCTCTCAGCGGCACCTCCCAAGATATAGCTATAGTACTCAATCTCTTTTATAATGGCGTCAGGAATTAATTACTTTCTGGAGTAGTAAAATGATCCAACCATTTTTCCATCGACCTAAGCAACAGATTTGATGTAAGTCTACCATTTTAGGTCTGAAGTCAAAGTCAGCCCTAGGAGCTGATAGCAGAGAGGGTTACCTCAAAGAATAATTTATTTCTATTGGGGAGCAAAGAGAATCCGAGCGTTGCTGGTGAAAGGAAATAAGCTTGTTTTAAGGGGTTAAAAATATCAATCCACTTCTTGTCCATTGAACTACGTATTTCAAGTCTGCTGATAGAGATTCAGAGAGATCTCGATCATGAATGCTCTTCGAAGTGCTGCACTATATATAGTTGTGTCGTCTGCATAAATGTTAACGAATGATATCAGAATGTTATTTGCAATATTATTTATGAAGATCAGAAAAGAGTTAGTCGAAGAATGGAGCGTTAAGGAACGCAGCCATTGGTGCTATGTGCTTCAGACTTCTGCCTGTCAACACCTACTTTTATAAACCTATCGGAGAGAAATGTGTTGATGGTTGAGAAAACATTTCGAAATATACCAAAACTGAAAAAATTGTAGAACAAATATATTCGTCAAATCCTATCCAAGGCCTATACTATATCAAAAGCTATCGCCCTAGAAATGAAGCTCCCATCGATAGATTAACTGATACTGTGCGAAAATACACTCAGCACGTCAGCTGTTAATCTTGTAGAACAAAATCCGTACTGCTTGTCACTAAGTAGATTGTTTTTGCTTAAGTGTCTGAACATTTCTTGATTTATTACAGATTCAAACAGCTTACTCATGACGGACTGGAGATTGATCGGTCTGTACCGAGATGCAGGGGCCGATCTCCAGTATTCTTATATACTAGGTAGACCAATGGAGGCTTCCAAGGAAATAGAAAGTATTTCTATTTTAAGAAACGATTGAAAAGCTTTGTAAGGATATAATTTATTTCAAGTTGCAGTTACTTGAGTACAACGATTTGAATGGTGTCGGGAACCAGTTGCCGCGTGTTTGCATCGAGGTTCTTGATAAGTTTGACAACATCCCGGACATGTATCTGGATGTCGCCTAGAATTTTCTCGATCATAGGGGAGAATTATGGAGGTAGGTGGCCTGATTGCAAAGGGTGGAATTTGCTGCAAAGTACTTTGAGATAAGTTTGGCTTTTTCACATGCAGAGGAAATAACCTCTGGTCCATTGATGATGGGCAGGATAGAGGTCTTACATCTATTAAATACCCTGTCTTTTATTCTCCAAAACGCATGGCAAATAATCATCTGATTCGTCGTCACTCTATATTTAACTAATTGACATATGACTCTTTAGCGTTTCTATACACCTTTTAAAATAGTTACCAGCAAATATTAATTTGAGAAAATTAATTTAATACAATGAATCGTTTAAAGTAGGTATTGCGGTTTGATATTGGTCCCCGATTTATAATATCGGGGAACTTATGTTTTGAGGAATGTCCGTCCGGATTTTTCTCCGCAACCATCCATTGAATTTCTCTGAAATTTTGCATGAAGTTGTAACTTTAGTTAGATTAGAAAGTGACATTCTCCGATTTTTGAAAAAAATCTGGTTAGCCCTCCAGGGGGTCAAAAGGCCCCGAAACGGCAAACAATTACATTTTTTGCCCCATAACTTTTCATCCATCTATTCAATTTCTCTGAAACTGGGCCAAAATGTGGAGGCAATTACTCCTAATAGAAAATAAGTATCGCTGACCTTGGGAAAAATCTGGTTCGCGCCCCCAGGGGTTCAAAAGCCCCAAAAATGGCAATAAATGACCCTTTTCTCACATAACGTTTTATCCATTCATTCAATTTTTCTGAAACTTGGCCAAAATGTAGAGGCAATTGTTCTGGATATAAAATGAGCATCCTTGACCTCAGAAAAATTCTGGTTCGCGCCGCCAGGGGGTCAAAGGGGGTCAGAAATGCCCAAATTGCCCAAATGTATTGCATTTTACACTCGCCAAATCGAGTCACATACAAAGGGGGACCACGCACGCGCGGCTTGTTAATTCATTATAAAGTGATCATATACTGGGAAATAAACAAACTTACTACCTTAATGAATTATTTATACTAGAGACTGTATTTTATGATCAAATAATCTATGAAGGGTGCCGTGAAAAAGAAAAATCAAGAAATCTATGATTTTGCCAGTTACAATTTTGCTTGGGATTTGAATATACTTTAATAAAATTGATGTGCCGTTACACAAACTACCGATGCCAAAGAGTGATACCATAATATAAAATGGTAATCAAGCTACACTTCCCCGGCGTTTCCTCGGGAGTTTTTATCCTTTCATTTTGTTGCATTATTTGTTGTGCTTTTTATTAAAGTTATGATTATTATTACAGTTAAAGTTACTTATTACGCTATGCTTGGTCATGACATCATTAACCAACAGAAATTTTTTATATAAATCTATAACTAATTTTCCTAACGGCATGTTGTTTTAATCTCTATTAAAACATGATTGGATGTATAGAGCATCTACAATTTTGAATTTTGATGCATAAAAACTTACTAAGCATTTCTATTTGGTAGTTTAAACTTGCTAAGCATTTCTATTTTATAGTTTAAAACTTACTAAGCATTTCTATTTGATAGTTTAAAACTTGCTAAGCATTTCTATTTGATAGTTTTAAATTCGCTAAGCATTTCTATTTGATAGTTTAACACTTGCTAAGCATTTCTATTTTATAGTTTAAAACTTGCTAAGCATTTCTATTTGATAGTTTAAAACTTGCTAAGCATTTCGATTTGATAGTTTAAAACTTGCTAAGCATTTCTATTTGATAGTTTAAAACTTGCTTAGCATTTCGATTTGATAGTTTAAAACTTGCTAAGTATTTCTATTTGATAGTTTAAAACTTGCTAAGCATTTCTATTTGATAGTTTAAAACTTGCTTAGCATTTCTATTTGATAGTTTAAAACTTGCTAAGTATTTCTATTTGATAGTTTAAAACTTGCTAAGCATTTCTATTTGATAGTTTAAAACTTGCTAAGCATTTCGATTTGATAGTTTAAAACTTGCTAAGCATTTCTATTTGATAGTTTAAAACTTGCTAAGCATTTCGATTTGATAGTTTAAAACTTGCTAAGCATTTCTATTTGATAGTTTAAAACTTGCTAAGCATTTCTATTTGATAGTTTAAAACTTGCTAAGTATTTCTATTTGATAGTTTAAAACTTGCTAAGCATTTCTAGTTGATAGTTTAAAACTTGCTAAGCATTTCTATTTGATAGTTTAAAACTTGCTTAGCATTTCTATTTGATAGTTTAAAACTTGCTAAGCATTTCTATTTGATAGTTTAAAACTTGCTAAGTATTTCTATTTGATAGTTTAAAACTTACTAAGCATTTCTATTTGATAGTTTAAAACTTGCTAAGCATTTCTATTTGATAGTTTAAAACTTGCTAAGAATTTCTATTTGATAGTTTAAAACTTGCTAAGCATTTCTATTTGATAGTTTAAAACTTGCTAAGCATTTCTATTTGATAGTTTAAAACTTACTAAGCATTTCTATTTGATAGTTTACAACTTGCTAAGAATTTCTATTTGATAGTTTAAAACTTGCTAAGCATTTCTATTTGATAGTTTAAAACTTGCTAAGCATTTCTATTTGATAGTTTAAAACTTGCTAAGTATTTCTATTTGATAGTTTAAAACTTACTAAGCATTTCTATTTGATAGTTTAAAACTTGCTAAGTATTTCTATTTGATAGTTTAAAACTTACTAAGCATTTCTATTTGATAGTTTAAAACTTGCTAAGCATTTCTATTTGATAGTTTAAAACTTGCTAAGTATTTCTATTTGATAGTTTAAAACTTACTAAGCATTTCTATTTGATAGTTTAAAACTTGCTAAGCATTTCTATTTGATAGTTTAAAACTTGCTAAGCATTTCTATTTGATAGTTTAAAACTTGCTAAGCATTTCAATTTGATAGTTTAAAACTTGCTAAGAATTTCTATTTGATAGTTTAAAACTTGCTAAGCATTTCTATTTGATAGTTTAAAACTTGCTAAGCATTTCAATTTGATAGTTTAAAACTTGCTAAGCATTTCTATTTGATAGTTTAAAACTTGCTAAGCATTACTATTTGATAGTTTAAAACTTGCTCCAAATTCATTTGAAATGTCCAGGTCCTTTTTTCTGACCTATTGAAAGAATCAAAATTCTTAAAGCACAAATGCATCCTGGTGGATTTAATTTCGTAGTTATAGTAGAATTTTAAGTAGGATTAAGTATATATTTTTAATACTGTAGGTTATTTCAAAATTCCTATTAACTCGCTATATGTTTACCGAGAAGACAATGGAAGTTGCTGCGAATATATCTAAGTGCCACTAACGGAAACTATACGTGCTGAAACTCCCTTAAAACAAATATAATATTTTGATAAAATGTAAATCGTATCGATAAAACCTTCCCTGTAAAAAATAGAGACGCCTCGAATCTCTGTTCCTTTCTGAAAAAGCTATGCGGGCCGAACCTCCCATAAAACTTACAATATATCATATTTTGAAAAAATGTAAATTATATGTACAAAATTATTTGAAGAAGAAACTGAAAGTGGTCACTGATCCCAACGTCCGCTTTGTGTGACACACATCTATGTACCTTTTAAGGAAGCTATGGGAACAGACCCTCCTTAAAGCTTCAAATACGCATATCTGTTTTTAATAATATTTAAACCATATATATAAGAAACTACTGCAGAGGGTTTTCAAAAGTGTTAGTTTTTTTTCCGAAACGGCAGTTGGTACAGTAAACCAAATAAAGTAATACAGTTTTGTGAGCATAGTGAGAATGGACATAGTAATGTCCTTCATAAAATCAGGAGAAACGTTGGGTCGTCCTGCTAGTCGTAAATAATAACAATGTGTAATAAAAGATAAACTCACACACAGCCACACGAGAAGTGGTCACAAAATATCTATTAATATAGAGATTCTTGGGCTAACACTTTTCCTTCTGTGAAAGCAAGAAAAGTCCATCGTAACTCTAGATCAAGACGATATCGTATCTGCTTTTTCATTCTCACTCTGATAAAAATGTGCCGGCTGCGCTGCAGTGCATTTCGACCTTGTAAGAAAAAAGTGTCATTCCTCAGTTGCACCAGACCACGCAGTCTGCCCTAGATTCGTAACCAATGGGTAAAGCTAGCCTGTTCGCTCAGGCACACCCAAATCACTGGATTCTCCTTACTATGTTTACATACCAATATACACACTCATATATATATATATATATATATATATATATATATATATATATATATATATATATATATATATATATGTATATCTATATATATATATATATATATATATAT
Source organism: Sepiola atlantica (assembly GCA_963556195.1). Taxonomy (NCBI): domain Eukaryota; kingdom Metazoa; phylum Mollusca; class Cephalopoda; order Sepiida; family Sepiolidae; genus Sepiola; species Sepiola atlantica. The sequence continues at coordinate 108,832,061 of OY744530.1, read as the reverse complement.
ATATATATATATATATATATATATATATATAAATGACAATATATGTATTAGAAACTTCTATCAGAGTCCCTTTACTTTGCAGTCACCTTAAAAGATTCAGCTCGATGATTGTCCATTAGTGACAACAGAGCAAATATAAGTCACGTTCATATTATATCCCATATATATATATATATATATATATATATATATATATATATATATATATATATAACATGAATGTATGTAAAAATTAATTAATATATGTGTTTTAATTAAAATCGCTCTAGACAAAGTATGAAGATACTTGGTTAAAGAGCTGAACAGAACGAACTATGATTATCGCAAAAGCAGAAGATGCCTCTCTCTCTCTTTCTCTCGCTCTTCATCTCCCTCTCTTTTTATCCTCTCCCTCACTCTCTCTTTCTCTCTCTCTCTCTGTCCCTCTCTCTCTCTCTCTCTCTCTCTATATATATATATATATATATATACACCTTTTTCAACTGGATCATCTGGGTAATTTTATGTTTTTTTTCCATTTCTACAACTTAAACGGATTTTTACAACTAAAAATGCAAATTTTTCCCAAAATCTGACTGGCTTTTACCTTACTTCGAACCTGCTGATACGAACTCTCATAGTGTCTTCAACGGTGAACGTTTATATATATTTTGAACTTTTTCTTTTTACATTATATAATTTATATATATATATATATATATATATATATATATATATATATATATATATATATATATATATATATATATATAAGTATGTATATTTTATCGTAAGAGGGGTACACACAGATGAGTTGATAAATGGAAATTACTAAAAGTCATGATTTGAAAAGATTAAAAAATGAAGAAGAAATTTCTTGATGTTTTCCCTTTACCATATAAGCGACCATCCGCTACTCTTCAATTCCTAAAATGTTTTCGCTCATGATATACTACATCTGTGTTTGATTAGTGCTTTCCTGATTATTATGTTTTAAACTAATTATCGCATTTATATATATTTTTGTTAATAGTAATAAATAATTATACATATTGTTTTTTTTTAAATAATAGAATACTAAGAAATAACTCTGACACAAATCATAATCCAAATAGAAATAAGAAAGAGAAAATAGTGAAAATGTAACTACAAAAACATATTTAAAAAAAAACATAATCTATCAATCCGAAATATATAAAAATTAAAAACCGACAAAAATGCATAGCAGACACTAGATATGCACCCTATCGAAAATCTCTCGGTGATATTTACACCGAAATATTATGAAAACAATTCAGAACGCTTTTCAAAAACAGAATTTACCGATAATCATGTAAAAACGGTTGAGACATTCATCAAGATAATCTTCAGGAACTGATCGCCCGAAGGTATAACACGGTGGGTGCTTTACAAAACCCAAGGCTATTTAGTAAATAGTATTAGTACTGTATTAAAATACTTTCATTAGATATTTAATATTTAAAAGATACATCTAAGTTTATATGTCTGTTCATTTACATGTCATAGTAGGGCTATTTTTACATAGACGTTTGTATATATATATATAAATATATATATATATATATTTATTTTATGCGTACACAAAAGCAATTAATGGGCATGTGTTTCTGGCTCACATCCGTCATCAGCATGAATAACTAAGACAAGGATCGAACCTTCGATATTGATGTCTATAGGAAGTGAGACAATAGAAATAATAGTAAGCAAAACACAACGAACGCTGCAATCATCAATAAAGATATTTACATAAAAATACATTAAATATTTAGGTGATAAGTATCGTACATATTTCTAGAGAAACGTCTTAATCCAATGGTAATGACGCCGGACTGTAGACATCAATATAGAAGGTTCAATCCTTGTCTAGTAAAAAACAACAGAAAGTTGCAATCACTAATAAAAATAATTACATAAAAATTCATATATAAATATATAAATATATATATATATATATATATATATATAGATATATATATATATATATACATTATATATATATATATATATATATAAATATATATATATATATATATATATATATATATATATATATATATATATATATACAAAGCAAAAACTGTTCTATGTTTGTTTTCCTAAAGCTTTTTAATCTCCACTAAGGAGGCTATTCAGCGCTTATTCGTTTGTTTGTGTGACGTCATTAGCAACAATATAAACCAACTAACTTGCTTTTTCAATAAACAGAACCGAAATTATAGCAAAAACTATACTACGAATTTTGACCAAGATACAATTGTTACGATTGGTCAATATTTGTAAACGTAAGGCTTAATACAAATATAATGCCAGAGAAACTCGATCTAAAATATAACCTCCGTTTTTGCGGATATAACAATTTTTTTACATAATTATATATACAATACATATATATATCTACCTATATATATATATATATATATATATATATATATATATATATATATATATATATATATATATATATATGTGTGTGTGTATGTGTGTGTGTGTGTGTGTGTGGTGTATATACGCAAGTGTGTGTGGAGTCGCAATGGTGGACAAAGGGTGATAGAAAAAGAGCCGAAATGAAATGGAGTGAAACATTTTAATCCCGGAATAGTATAAGTACTGTGAATTCGACAACACTCTTAAAGGGAACGCCCAACAGCCTCAATTCGCTCCCTTAAGTATCGTATTTTATGATAGTTTCTATTCGTAAGGCTAACAATACGCATAGAAAAATTCAGAAGTTCTTCACATTCTTAAACTGAGGATTCTTCAAACGGATCTCAAGTGACTCTCTGCCTTCCTTTCTTCTATTCCACTTGACAGCGGCACGTAATTCACTGTGTTCCATCCATTTGTACATATCCATTTCTATAGCGATTATTGACAACCCAATGAAAACGTTAAAATTGCTAGACTTACTTTATTGTGACATAGCACCGACGTTTCAATCAATGTGACTTTCGTCATGGTATCGAATGGTGAATGTTTTGAGTGAATGTCTTGGCCAATATTTTGAGTCTGTGTAACTTGTTCAAAAGTGTAAACAGAAAGATTTTTTTTATTGTTAATTCGTTAGAGTCTTCTGAGTTGTTCAGTAGTCCATAGAAGGTATCTCTTTTATATAGAGCTGTAGGATAAATACTGTTCGATAATTCAATTAAATAAAGACTGTTGGACATTCATGCGTGAAACTTGGTAGACAAGCCAGGCATAGACTTATGTTTATTTGTCGAAAATATGGTTCAATTGCAGAAAGGAATGTGAATGTTATTAAAATGGATAGCATATTTTGGAAGCCTGTTCGCATCCCCTCAATCTCCTCAAACAAACCAGTCCATGAGATCTTTTTGAATTTTACGATAGTTCTACGTATTTGATACACGGGTAATAACTCAAAAAAAAAAAGTAATGTTCAATTTATCTCATAATGATATATAACTAAGTAGTTAGTGAAAAGCATTACTATATATTAGCACAACGCTTTCAACTATCAGCCACAAAGTTAAAGTATGGTAGCGTTGAGTATTTACTCGCTCCCCAAAGATTTTCAAGCGCCCTCTTCGTTGGCAGAAGCAGCTGTTCGTCTATTTACCACATAAGTAGTTTGTTCATTGGATAGTGACGCATATTATTTAAGGTGGTCGTTGTGGTGATGGAGCAGCTTTACTTTCTATGACTCCTTCTTTCCTTTTAACTGCACTAGTGTGACAAAAAATAAAACGCCTACCATATTGCTTTTTTTGCGACACGCTTTCGAATATTTAGAATACTTTTACGACTTACGTGAGCTTCCAATTACACGCTACAAAGAACCCAAAACAATTGAAGGGAATAAAAAAGCGTTTAGATACAGTCAGACCATATGCTAAAGACAACGCTCTTTCTGTCTTTTTATCCACGTCTCATTTCGAACTTTCTATTAGTGACGCTATATACTGATACATACCCCTAACTTTAATTTGTAACTTCTTATGGGATTTTCTATCTCTATGCTTAATTTAACCTTATGTGGAAAATACCGTTTTTAACACAATTTTACACATATGCATCCAAATATCGCTAAACCATTAGGAATCATTAATCATTAAAATTAATTTTAGATGAGTTTAAAACAAACTACATATCTTATCATTAATAATGGGAACTGCTTCATTCACTATAAATCTAAAAAGCATAAAAGAATTACCTTATTTATTTCTATATCTTGTTCTCTTTTCATCATTTTATGTTTCTCACTTTCTCTATGTATGTATGTATGTATGTATATATGTATGTATGTATGTATCTATGTATGTATGTTTGTATGTATATATGTATGTATGTTTGTATGTATGTATGTTTGCATGTATGTATGTATGTATGGATGGATGTATGTATGTATGTATGTATATATGTATGTATGTATATATGTATGTATGTATGTGTGTATGTATATATGTATGTATGTATGTATGTATGTATGTATATATGTATGTATGTATGTATGTATGTATGCATGTGTGTATGTATGTATGTATGTATGTATGTATATATGTATGTATGTATGTATGTATGCATGTATGTATGTATATATGTATGTATGTATATATGTATGTATGTATGTGTGTATGTATATATGTATGTATGTATGTATGTATATATGTATGTATGTATGTATGTATGTATATATGTATGTATGTATGTATGCATGTATGTATGCATCTATTCCATCACTGTAACTCTTGTTTCGTATCTTTTGCTCCACCGATGGTATTTATTTGATAGTTATTTCAAATCAATCAATAGAAATTTCACGCGTTTTTCCCTATCTATAAAAAATTACCCCTAAACTAATAAAGTGATCATTATCGATGTCAGAATGCAGCTGCTACGTGTAAGGATAGGTAATATATGTTATATTTAGTTTAATTTGTGCCATGCAAATAGGGAGAAAGGGGGCGGAAGTCCTTCGTAAAACTTCAGATATATCCGAATCTTGTAAAATTTTTTTTTTTTTTTTTTTTTTTTTTTACATGGTTCACCCCAAACAAGGCAGGACGCCACTGTAAACGTAAGGGGCTACTGAGAAAAAAGGAAAAAGGGGGGAAGGATTGGTGGTTCAGCTTAAATTGGGATCTGAGCAGCGAGATGTCTGTTTACATTAGTTTTAAATTTCTGCATGTCAGTACTGTCGGGGAAACAGGGGGCAGGGAGGGAGTTCCAGAGGCCAGCAGCACGAGGAAAGAAGCTATTTGAGTAGAATGCTCTCCGGCATCTGGGGACCTCCACAGTGAATGAATGAGATTTAGTAGAATGTCGAGTTAGTCTAGTGAATTTACGTCGAGGGGGCACCAGAGCAGCACACTCATCGGAGCATAATCCATTGAAGTATTTGTAAAACAAACACAAGGATGCTACATTGCGGCGATGGGACAGGGGCTGGAGCTTAGCTGACAGTGAGGGACCTATTAGGTTGACTACTCTTTTTTGGACTTTGTCAAGGAGGGAGAGACTAGTAGATGATGCACCAGCCCAGATGTGGCAACAATACTCCATGCATGGGCGAATGGTGGCTTTGTAGAGATACAGGATAATGTCAGGTGTAAGGAGTCCACTAGCACGGTAGAGGGAGCCAACCTTCTTTGCGGCAGCCTTGGCAATGTCTTCAATGTATGTGTTCCAATTCATGTTACCTGTGAAGGTTAGGCCAAGGAGTTTGAATGATGAACTCTCAGGTAGGGTGTTATTTGCCATGGCAATCGGTGGTTGGAGAGGCTTCTTGTAGTTGTTGAAGGAAAGGAGCTTTGTCTTTGCGGCATTAAAAGTCACCAACCATTTATGGCCCCAATCCACTACAGCCTGGAGGTCATCTTCTAAGGATGCAGCCATTGCCTCAGATATGATCGCGTCTGTTTTGCCAACATGGCGAGAGTAAAGCGTGGTGTCGTCAGCAAATAAACCGATCTCAGACACTATGTCATCAGGGAGATCGTTTATATAGATCAGGAACAACAAAGGTCCAAGAATAGATCCCTGGGGCACACCAGCATTTATGTCATGTTGCTTAGATGAACGGCCATCGAGGACAACCTGGATTTTTCTTTTGTTTAGGAAGGATCTAATTATATTAAGTAATTGCCCAGTAATACCGTATGAGCGTATTTTCAGGAGAAGCCCTTTATGCCATACCTTGTCAAAGGCCTTGGATATATCAAGCGCTACTGCCCTAGCTTCACCTGCCTTGTCGAGAGTATGATACATGCGTTCAGAGATGACCGTTAGGATGTCTGCAGTAGATCGTGCTTGTCTAAACCCATACTGGCGGTCGGATAGAAGTTTAGCATTAACTAAGTGATGTACTATCGCTAGATTGATTAAGGACTCAAAGATTTTGGCAAAGATTGGCAGTAGACTGATTGGGCGGTAGTTCTGAGGGTCGGTTCTATTCCCAGTACTCTTGTAGACTGGTACCACAGAGGCAATTTTCCAGCTATCGGGGAAGCAAGATTCGGCTAGGCATTTGTTGTAGAGTTTGGAGAGAACAGGGGCCAGTTCAGCAGAGCATTTCTTTATTGCTATTACAGGTATAAGATCAGGCCCACAAGCTTTAGAGGTGTCAAGGCTTTTTATAATGTCTCTGACCTGGGATGGGGTGATGACCAGGTTATCAAGTGTGGCTTCAGTCCGCAATGGTAATTCAGGGAGAGGGTGGTTACCCGAGTCTAAAGTAGAGTTAGAAGCGAAACGCTGTGCGAGTAGTTCAGCCTTATCAGTGGCCGTGCAAACGACATCATTGTGGTTTGAAAGTGGGGGAATCGTAGATTGACCATTATTCACTACACTATTGTAGATTTTCCAGAAATCGCGAGTACCCAGTTTCTGTGACTGGATGCGTTTTTTTGTTAACTCATTATACCTTCTCTTCGCTTCGCCTATCACAGCCTTGCAATTGTTTCTTGACTCTATAAATGTATGCCTATTAGTAGCTGACTTATTGCGGCCGAATTTACGGAATGCTTGTTGCCTCTCAGAAATGGCAGCTGCACATTCCGAAGTGAACCATTGAGGAGAGTGGGGCTTGCTAAAGAATTTTCGCATGGGGACATAGGCTTCAATGCCTGCTTTGACCCATTCAGTTAATTCGTTTGCACACTGGTTGGCAGGGAGTAAGAAGGTTTCCCGCCATGGGGCGTCACTGATGTGGTCTCTGATTGACTCAAAATCAGCTTGCTCGTAGTATCTTGTTGTTTTGAGCAACGGTTCATCAGCTTTTGGACGACTTTTTAGTGTGATATGTATCATTAGCACAATGTGATCAGCATTCCCGAGTGGGCTATGAGCTTTCGTCACACAAGCCTCGGGTATTGAGGTCAAGAAGAGGTCTAGAAGTGAGGCTTGTTGATCCACACGATCGGGGATGCGGGTCGGAAAATCAACAGTCTGAGAGAGGGAGTGAGCTAAGGAGAAATTATACGTAGAGTTGCCGGCTGCGTCAGTAAGGCTGGAGAATCCTAACCAGTCGCGGTGGTGGGCATTAAAATCCCCAAATACATGTATCTGGGCATTCGAGTCAATTAAGAGTGCTCTATCTATGCTTTCAGAGACAGAGTTTAGCAGAGTACAGTCCTGGGACGACGGGGAGCGGTATAGGAAATATAAGTAACTAACGTTGTGATGTAAAGTCAATCTAAAACACATGTAGTCGTAGTCATCTGATTCTAACCTATGTTCTCTAGTCAGGGGGAGGGTGTTCCGAACATAAACTCCTAGCCCGTGCATGTGTTTGTCAGAGTCTTTACGGTAGAGTGGGAGGTAGTCAGTCATGTCAAAGTGGTGAGAAGAGATTGAGGATTGGAGGTTAGTTTCACTAAGAGCTAGGATATCCGGGGAGTTTGTCAGGAGAAAGGTTTCTACGTCGTTGATGTTGGTTCTAAGTCCCCGGATATTTGAGAATGCAAGCCTCAAGGGCGGAGGCGAAAGTGTTGTTTGGGTGTCTGGTTTAGGTTTGATTTGATTTCTTTGTAATGGCATGTTTGATTTGATTATAGAGTGGATCGGCCAAGGTGGGTACTTGCTTGGTGCCAATAAGCTCACACAACCAGTCCATTAGTCACGACCTGGTCCATGGGGGTTGTGGCCTCGGGAAAGCCCACCGTAGATAATTGCAGGGTCCCTTTCCATGCGCGACATGGCACATACAACTACCCACGGTATTATGCAACTGATGATGGAGCAGCCGTTCTTGGCGCTACCCAAGAGTTTGGGCTCCTGTCCTTTCAGTCGGAAACAGCAGCCAGACAAGCTGTCTAACCTGTACCCTCAACCTGTCGGAACAAGAGAGACCCAGACTGGTCATGTAAGACTTACTAACGAAAAAACTTTCCCCGAGTTGCCCAAATAGAGAGAAAGAGAACGGCGTTCATTGTCCTAGTAAGGAAACAAGGCTAGGCATTAATACATATTCTCCCTGATTTATTTTATTTCTTAGTATTTTAAAGGGTTTTAAGGAGAATACTTATTAGGCATACATTCAACAAGATTCCCCTTTTTTCTAAATACCCATAAAGCTAAATTCTTAAATTTCAGACATTTTTTAGAATTAAAATCATGTAATGGATTTTGATAAAAATTAGAGTAATGATTCTAGACATAAGGTATAGTAGTATTTTTAATTGTTTCAAAACTGTTTTAAGTGGAATTAATTTAAGGCGTCTGGGCCGTGTATTCTCCGAGTAAATCTATAAAGCTAAAAGTAAATTCTACATACTATATAAAAAAACATGCAGCCAGAAAAATATCGATTATGTTCAGTTCTCCTAATATAATTTAATATAAATATGGTAAAACGTATGTTCTCAATGATTAATGCTCTCAATTCCCGTGCTTATTGATATTAAAAACCGAGACACATTTCGCAATAGATGTGCATGTGAATACATAAAGTTAATGAAATGTCATTTATTCAAATATATAAAGCTAAATTCAATTCACACAATGCAAATATTAGCTCAGCAAAAATCGATGGTGCTCATTTTTATTTAAATTTATATTCATAAAAATTGAGGATAATCAGGTACAGACTATGTATATATAAAAACAAACAAAAACTAATTAACATAATTAATTTTAATATCAGTAATAATATACTAAAATATCTATAATTCTAACTATAGTTTCGTACTCATTACATAATTCTCGCCCAAACCTTCTATAATACTAACACATGGTCTGTACCTGATCATCGTCATTCCCCTGAAGATGGACACGGATGGGTCTGCAAGTACTTGGGACACAAATCAAAACTATGGCAAATTCCTCAGCCAATTCCCCTCTGAAACAAAGATCCTGGTTCGGACTATTGAAAGGATCTACCAAAGGATATCCAGACATAAGTTGTCTCTTATATTCAACAATACTTGCCTGCAAGAGAATATGTTGCCTATATATATATGTATATATATATATATATATATATATATATATATATATGTTTATATATATATATATATAGAGAGAGAGAGAGAGAGAAGGAGAGAGAGAGAAAGAAAGAGAGAAAGAGAGAAAAAGAGATAGAGAGAGGAGATGAAGAGTCTAAAAGAGATTAATCATGGACGGTATAATAGTGAAATGTAAAAGAAGAAAAGAAAACGTCTTACGTAAAAAAATCACACACAAATAAGAAAGAGGATTACCTAACGTGAAAATGAAAACACAAATGTTTGATTAATGTTAGCTTTGTATGGATGATCTAAACTGAAGAAATGAACTTCTGTTGTCTGTTAGTCCAAATAATGAAGGGTTCGTAGATAAACTTTTATTACGCGCTTCCATAGATTTGGTATCAACAATTGAGTGTTGTCGAAATAAACACTGCAGTTTGTTTTACGCTTTTATTTGGAAAATGATGTTCAAGCCTTAAAGGTGTTATGTATGAAATTAAGTAAAAAAAGGAAACCCAACGAAGAGTTATAAAGAAAATGTCTAAAGTCAAATCGTTGAAGAGATGTTAGCCGACATTTTGATTCACTGGATACTATAAATAATTATGTTCGTTAAAGACATTCCGTAGAAATCGAAATAAGAAAATTTCTTTACTTAATAGTTTGAAATAACGTAATCTGATATTCTCGAAAATCAACAGAATGTGAAGGAGCGTCTATTAAATTTGGTCGGAATGTATGGTATTATGTATTAAATAAATAGAAGATGAATAGAAAATTATAAGGGTTACGTTTCTATAACGTGTCTGTTCTTTGTTTGTTTCCAGTGTAGATGAAAAGAGTGTTAATAGTAAACTATTATGGGGAAACATTTTTTCTACCACCTCTATAGAGTATGTTTTCTGGACAGTCTACGATAGTGAACCAAAAGTAATATTCAATGATATATACAGAAAATAATAATAAATATATATAAACTCTCAAGTGAATAAGTCTAATACACTTGTGAGTTTAGTAGTATGTGATGCTTGTGGTTATTTTCTTACTCTTACCGAAGGTACAGGGGAAACACGTTATAACTTTATATAGAAGATGATGCTTATCAAGTTTATATGTAAAAAAAGACAAATTTCTCAATGTCTTCATAATAAAATAGCGGACACTTACCGAAGTTTTTCGACAGTCTACATTTCTTTGTGGTGGAAGGGTGTGGACATATGTTTAATTTAACAGTTTTAAAATGCTACTCAGTAGACGTAGACACCATTTAACTCGAAATACTTGACGTGATTTAAAGAGAGATTTAAATAAAGTATTTATTTTCAAGTGGCAAACAACTATGAAAAAACAGTATAATATTTAATGGACTAGTAATAGTTGTAGAGAAATTAAACCAAAGTGTATTCCTCACGTTAATGGACGACGCCCCATTCATTTGTCAGCATCTTCAGCAGCGAATAATTTTAGCCAATCAGAGAGCTATACGTTTAAATGGCAGAAAAATGTCAATTGTATTTATCAGCAGATAATAATTCCAGCCAATCAGAGAGCTATTGATGAAAATGGCAGAAACAAGCTAATTGTTTTGATCAACAGATAATATTGTTAGCCAATCAGAGAGCTATTGGTTTACATGAAAGAACTATGTCAATTGTTTTGATCAGCAGATAATAATTTAAGCCACTAAAGATTGTGTTGGTTTCAAAGTTTGTATAATTTCTTCGTCATATCATCATTGCATTTAAGTATTGTCTTATTAAAATAAAATAGCTATAGGTCTGGATATCGGAATCAATGAAATTGCTTGAAGTAACATTTTGTTTTTTGGATTTCAGCAAAACAGGTTCAAGTATCTAGCTTGTGTGAATAAAGTTATGGATGACAAATCAGGAGAATCCGAAAATATAATTTCATATATTAGATAAATAAAATTAATATATTGGATACATAAAATAAATAACTAAATAAAAATAATCGTATTTTAAAAAATTATACTTTGAATACCCTGCTAGAACTAAATTAAAGTTTATTGCAGGATATACATTAGTTGAATTGAGATAGCCATCTTTGATACAGTGTGATATTTAACACAACATATTTAAAGCGGGGGTTAGATTATAAATATAGCCATTGAAAAGTTTGTTCTCAGCAGGAAACACATTTAAGAAGCTAATGAAATTAAATATTAAAAGGGAACATGTGAAATATGTCCAAATTCTCTCATTAATGTCTTTGCCTATATGAACATATCTAGTTATGCAATATGTCGTCTGGTTATATCCGATTTCTTACAGAAATACATATTGCTTTAAAAGTTGCAGTTCTAGCAAATTAAATAAAAGATTCATCATATGCCATCTTGAATTAACCAAATGTAAATTTATTGAAAACAATGTTTTCTTGGACAACACATGCTGTAATTTATTCGCGTACTCTTGTTTGGGCATCGCTCTTTTTTATTAGTTATTCCATATAATTTCTTTCACATCTTTGAGTGTTGGAATAACCTAATAACAAATTATAATTAAAATCAGACATAAGCGTCTTAGCACTCAATACGACTTTCGTTCATTGAATTTACATTTTTTATTAATTTCCTTTTACATTTTTTATTAATTTCCTCTTACATTTTTTATTAATTTCCTTTTACATTTTTTATTAATTTCCTCTTACATTTTTTATTAATTTCCTTTTACATTTTTTATTAATTTCGTCTTACATTTATTATTAATTTCCTTTAAATTTTTTTATTAATTTCCTCTTACATTTTTTATTAATTTCCTTTTACATTTTCAAAGTATAAAAAAGAAATGAACGGAACATTTATTAATTAAAAACAATTTCAATATCCAATTGAATATCTTTTAGTTATGTTTTTGAATATTTTCCTCAAAGTACCACTTAATTCCTTTTTTAAGATCATTTCTGAATATACATACATTTACAGTACTTATATCGAATATGAACCAGTGTCCGTGAACTTCGCGTCGGCAGTGGTCAGGCATGTTACGTAAACATCCGAGAGATGACGAGGCGAATTGTGGCAGACGATAACTGCGATGCGTTGCTGCGGCGTATTTTTTCAGTTTTATTTTCACATAGCTAAATCATAGTTGATAAATTTTATTTTTAATTTTTTAACAACACAATGCTAAATCACTGTTGATAATTTTATTTTTTATTTGTTAACAACACAATGCTAAATCACTGTTGATAAATTTTATTTTTTATTTTTTAACAACACAATGTTTAATCACTGTTGATAAATTTATTTTTTTATTTTTTAACAACACAATGTTAAATAACTGTTGATAATTTTTTTAACAACACAATGCTAAATCACTGTTGATAATTTTATTTTTTATTTTTTAACAACACAATTCTAAATCACTGTTGATAATTTTATTTTTTATTTTTTAACAACACAATGTTTAATCACTGTTGATAAATTTTATTTTTTATTTTTTTACAACACAATGTTAAATCACTGTTAATAAATTTTATTTTTTATTTTTAACAACACAATGCTAAATCACTGTTGATAAATTTTATTTTTTATTTTTTAACACCCAATGCTAAATCACTGTTGATAAATTTTATTTTTTTATTTTTAACAACACAATGCTAAATCACTGTTGATAAATTTTATTTTTTTATTTTTAACAACACAATGCTAAATAACTGTTGATGAATTTTATTTTTTATTTTTTAACTACACAATGCTAAATCACTGTTGATAAATTATATATTTTATTTTTTAACAACACAATGCTAAATCACTGTTTATAATTTTATTTTTTCATTTTTTAACAACACAATGCTAAATCACTGTTGATTATTTTATTTTTTTATTTTTTAACAACACAATGCTAAATCACTGTTGATAAATTTTATTTTTTATTTTTTAACAACACAATGCTAAATCACTGTTGATAAATTTTATTTTTTCATTTTTTAACAACACAATGCTAAATCACTGTTGATTATTTTATTTTTTTATTTTTTTAAAACACAATGCTAAATCACTGTTGATAATTTTATTTTTTTATTTTTGAACACAACAATGCTAAATCACTGTTGATAAATTTTATTTTTTATTTTTTAACAACACAATGCTAAATCACTGTTTATAAATTTTATTTTTTATTTTTTAACAACAAAATGCTAAATCACTGTTGATAAATTTTATTTTTTATTTTTTAACAACACAATGCTAAATCACTGTTGATAAATTTTATTTTTTATTTTTTAACAACACAATGCTAAATCACTGTTGATAAATTTTATTTTTTATTTTTTAACAACACAATGCTAAATCACTGTTGATAAATTTTATTTTTTATTTTTTAACAACACAATGCTAAATCACTGTTGATAAATTTTATTTTTTTTATTGTTTAACAACACAATGCTAAATCACTGTTGATAAATTTATTTTTTTATTGTTTAACAACACAATGCTATATCACTGTTTATAATTTTATTTTTTATTTTTTAACAACACAATGCTAAATCACTGTTGATCATTTTATTTTTTATTTTTTAACAACACAATGTTAAATCACTGTTTATAAATTTTTATTTTTATTTTTTAACAACAGAATGCTAAATCACTTGATAAATTGTATTTTTTATTTTTTAACATCACAATGCTAAATAACTGTTTATACATTTTATTTATTATGTTTTGACAAAACAATGCTAAATCACTGTTGATAAATTTTATTTTTTTACAGCACAATGCTAAATCACTGTTGATAAATTTTATTTTTTAAAAACACAATACTAAATCACTGTTGATAAATTGTATTTTTTATTTTTTAACAACACAATGCAAAATTACTGTTGATACATTTTAATTTTTATTTTTTAACAACACAATGCTATAGAACTGTTGATGAATTTTATTTTTTATTTTTAACAACAAAATGCTACATCACTGTTGATAAATTTATTTTTTATTTTTTAACAATAGAATGCTAAATCACTGTTGATAAATTTAATTTTTTACTTTTTAACAACACAATTCTAAATCACTGTTGATAAATTTGATTTTTTATTTTTTAACAACAAAATGCTAAAAAACTGTTGATAAATTTTATTTTTTATTTTAAATAACTCAATGCTAAAGAACTGTTGATAAATTTTATTTTTTATTTTTTAACAACAAAATACTAAATCACTGTTGATAAATTTTATTTTTTATTTTTTAACAACACAATGCTAAATAACTGCTGATAAATTTTATTTTTTACTTTTTAACAATACAATGCTTAATCACTGTTGATAAATTTTATTTGTTATTTTTTAACAACACAATGCTAAATCACTGTTGATAAAATTTATTTTTTATTTTTTAACAACACAATGCTAACTCACTGTGAATAATTTTATTTTTTATTTTTAAACAACACAATGCTAACTCATTGTTGATAAATTCTATTTTTTATTTTTTAACAACACAATGCTAAATCACTGTTGATAAATTTTATTTTTTATTTTTTAACAACACAATGCTAAATCACTGTTGATAAATTTTATTTTTTATTTTTTAACAACACAATGCTAAATCACTGTTGATAAATTTTATTTTTTATTTTTTAACAACACAATGCTAAATCACTGTTGATAATTTTATTTTTTATTTTTTAACAACACAATGCTAAATAACTGTCGATGAATTTTATTTTTTATTTTTTAACAACACAATGCTAAATAACTGTTGATAAATTTCATTTTTTATTTTTTAACAACACAATACTTAATTACTGTTGATAAATTATATTTTTTATTTGTAACAACACAATACAATGCCGACATTTTATTTGCAATTTTTTAAAATTCAATAAATGTTTTTTTAAAAAAAGTAGTTTTAGTGTGTGTTTCGTAACAGCGAAAACATTTTCTGTGTGTTTTGGTGGGGCTAGAAGATGTTTTATTATTATTAGAAGGATGGTTTCGGTGTACCTGTTGGCAACCGTCACAAAGAAACCCTTCTTCTCTGCGGGGTAGTATCCCCCGAAGGCCAAGAGCGGCTTGACAACTCTAGTTAGTTGCAAGGAAGGGGATGAATGACTTTTTTAAAGAGAAGAGCTCTATCGTCTGACCGCTTCGCATGAGATGTAATGCAATATGTTTAATTTAGGTGTTTGGTGTGTGTTAGAAAATAATTTAATGCACATATAAATTGTCGCAATCAGCCATTAGTTGAAAACAACAGAGGAATAACGAAGGGGAATAACACAGGTTAAAAGAAACATCAGGTGAAATCAAGCTGCAAACGTGGACCGTAACGAGCAAATACATATTCATATATAAATATACACCCACCTATAAATATATATATATATATAAATATACACCCACCTATAAATATATATATATATATATATATATATATATATATATATATATATATATATATATATATATATATATATATATATCAGAAATAAAAAAGGAATCAACCAAGAGATATTTTTTTATATATTCATCAACGTTTCGTCTTTATTGTAAGACTTCCTCAGGATGATAAATACATATGTTGCTACACATCTGGGAGCATTACATTGGTGAAAAAACTCCCGCACTAGCATTTGAGTAATACACCTTACCGTATATATGATTCAATTCGTGTAAAATTATGGCCAACAAAATAAACAAATAGATGACATCTATAAAAACCGATATATTCTAGCACTAGCAAGGATTGTATTAGTGGTGAAGCTTCAGACTCTGAGATCCTGGTTTCGAATCTCGCTTAAACGACGAAACACGTGTCTGTGAATAAGTACATCTAAAAATTATATATATATATATATATATATATATATATATATGTGTGTGTGTGTGTGTGTGTAGTCATGTACTTTCAGACTGTTTCGCTCTATCATAGTCTGTCAGTCCAAATAGTATTAATCTATAACTTGAGAAAATAAGACTCGTACTACTACTACTACGACTTCCACTAATTATTATTATTATTATTATTATTATTATTATTATTATTATTATTATTATTATTATTATTATTATTATTATTATTATTATTATTTTCCGGGGAGACTCTTAATGTTCCTAACTTTTTATCACAGACAGTGTGCCACTGAATGACAAATACCGGAAGTAAATTGCCAAATCCAAATTTGCAGACACAAAAGAGAAAATAAACTACACCACAGTAACATTTTATAATAACTTTAGAGAATCGTATGGACTAATGGATGAACAAGTAGGATAGATTAGACACCGATGCTTTTTGTATGATAACTTTGAGAAGGAAAACGTTGAAATTACACAAATACTTCTATACTAATCTCATTTTTGAGATAGTTTTGTAATTCACCTTGCCACTAGACTTAACCATTACCGAATTAGAAGTGCGGCTGCGATTTTGCAACATTTGTTTAACAAGAGACTTGTCATTAGCCAGGCATACTTGCAGAGGGCATCCATTTTATTTGTTGACAGCGCAACGTAACTATGTTAATTGTTTCTGTTTTAAATTAAATCCAACTCAGTGTGTTCGTAGATAGTAGCAGCGGTATCAATATAACACTATAGCAATCATTTTCAATGGTTTAGCTTTTTAAAAACACACTGACACGTAATATCTGTAATTAATATGCTCGCGTCCTGATTACAAACACACGCCAAATCTCCATTATAATTCCATACTGTTATATGATCACTCATCTCGGAGAATGGAATTTGGAATGCCACAAATATATTTTTACTAATCCCATCATTTCCTGTCGTCGTCGTCTTTAAATTCTGCTTAGCATTGGATTAAACCATTACCAAGCTTGAAGTGTCGTTAAAAATGACGTAACATTTTCATCACTATAGATTTGTTCATCGAAAAGAATACGTTCAACATGTGTCTATACTCTTTATACACCGAATAATAAAATATATGTAAACTATTCCTGTGTTTACTGAAATTGAACCCACTTTGGTAGCAGCAGTATCAATATTAAAATAAGACAAGAATTTCAATGATTTAGAGTTTTAAAATATTGGAGAAAAGTAAGTATTCTATATATATATATATATATATATATATATATATATATATATATATATATATAAGTCAGTTCATATTATATTCCAATAACCATGGTTTTATTTTATTATTTTTATTTGTTCACATTTCTAAAAAACATAACATTTGTTTGGTTTCACCCAAAAATGAACCACTGTATAGTGTAGGTATTTTTAGAGACACTTTAATCCAAGAACTTTTTACTTTTTGTGAACTTTTTTCTGATGATTTTGTAATATTGCAGAGACGATATTGACATAAAAACGTTGTTTGGCACAAGACAAATGAAACGGAGCGTAAAAATATATATATGTTTTTTTTGGAAATGTGAAAAAATAAAAATAATAAAATAAAAACATGGTTATTTGAATATAATATGCACTGACTTATATTTGCTCTGATATCACTAATTGACAATCATCGAGCTGAATCTTTTAAGGAGACTGCAAAGTAAAAGGGTGCTGATAGTATATGCTAATACATATATTGCCATTAATAAATATATATATATATATATAATACTTACTTTTCTCTCTCTCTCTCTCTCTCTCTATATATATATATATATATATATATGTATATATATAACTCAATGTATGTGCGTATGTGCGTATGTGCGTATGTGCGTATGTCTGTGTATGATGTTTATGTGTTCCCTATAGAAAAAAGTTTGCGAATCTATATACAATCTGAAAGTTTATTCTTATGTACAAATTATTTCGAGCACAATGGAAATGTATTCCTTATTAATCTATGAAAGCCTTAACCCTTACAATTTAAATATATCCTATTTTTATAAAATTTAAATTATATGTATGATATGTTCTGAGGAAGACAATAGAAGTGGTCCATACTTTCTAAATCCTCTTCTAACCCAATGGAGCTATTGGGACCGAACCACCTTTAAATATAAGATATATTGCCATGTATACATATATATATATATATATATATATATATATATATATATATATATATATATATATATATATAATACTTACTGTTCTCTCTCTATCTATTTTTGATCTAATTATATTAGATGCATAAAAACTTCCTAAGAAAACAATGATGGTTGTTTGGAATCACTACATTACTTTGTAGATGCCGAATATCTACGTGTCTCTACCTCTAAGTGACGATTTCGGACAGAAGCTCCTTAACATTTCAAATACGTACATTCAGTTTTAATGAAATGAAAACCATATCATAAGACACTAGTTCGGAGAGTTTTCCAACATTTCAGCTTCTTCCGACTATATTATGAAGCGAAACGGAAGGGGGGGGGTAAACCAAAAAGTTATATGGTGTTATAAGTATAAAGTGAAAAAGTAGTGATCCTCATATATCCCGAGCAATGTCGGCTCTTCCCGTTAGTATCTGTATAATAATGTCAATATATCTGTGTGTTTTCTCTATAACAATAAAGGTTAGAGAAACTACATTAACATCTAAAAGTGTATTTATATTTAAAATTTTTCCGGAAGACGATGGTAATGGATCCGTATATCTAAGTGTCATCTGAAGGAGCTATGAAACTTCAAAACTTGAAACATGTCCTATTTTGACGAAACTGTAAATCAAGTGTATAAAATTATTTGAGGAAAACGATTGAATATGGTTCGAATCTTTAAGTGTCCCTCAATGCGCTGAATCTGTATATGTTTTCTCTAAGGGAGAAAATAGGTCATATCCTCCTTAAAGCTTCAAATACGTATATCTGATTTTAATGACATTCAAACTATGTATAAGACAATTATTCAGAGAGTTTTCTAAACATTCAGTATTTTCCCGACTATATTAAGGGACGACACGGGGTTGCAAACAAAAAGAAAGTAATATTGACGTGAGCATAGTTTTAAAAAATGCATAGTCTTCTTTATAAAACTGAGAGCAAAGTTGGTCTACTTGTTAGTCCTGAATAAATATGACGTCATTTTAATTACAGAGAGACACCCGATCTCTATTATAATATTATTAATTGAATCACAGTTTATTATATCAGTAGAATTTAGGAAAACTCAATGTTTGTTTCAGAAGATATCTACATTATATCTCCATGTATAAGGCGAGTTAGTCAGTGATTCTTTAAAGGAGAACGAATCGATGGTTGCAAAAATCACACACAAAGAAACCGATACGTCATTTGTATTTAAAAAACGAAGCAGCTGTCCATTCTAAACCATTGTAAAGAACACATTACAAATGGTAATATATGTAGAATTATTTCAAAGGAAAACATAGCGAAATAGTAAAAAAGTACATCAGATAGTGTTTTATTCGAAGCCCACAGTGGCACTTTGAAATAACCATTTTTTTCAAAGACAGTTTTCCTGCTTTCGTCTGTAACTTGATATTTTACGTACACAATAAACAAAACACTTGTATTACGTAATTACAGTAAAGAAAGTGAATCTTTTAAAGTGTTTAATTTAAATCAATGACAACGTTGTGTTGTTCTATTTTCGGCATATCAACCATTTGAAACGGTATGCTATAGAATGAGTTGCGTGATTTTATAAATCGATACTATCGCTACCTTTGTAGTCGGCAGTACCGTGTTCGAATCTTCGTAGTGGTTTATATTTATCTACCTCCCACAAGGTAAGATGTGACACAAGGTCGGGAAAGTGGGATAAGATAAGCCAGCGCTCAAGAGGTGAGCACTCTGGCTATTTAAAAATTGGCTGGGCAGCCCCGTCGGCATTCCCCGGTAGAGGCGCCTCAGACAGTAAGCAATAAACTTACTCCTCCCCAAAGAGGGGAGGCAAAGCCTGGGAGGGTGGAACTCCTAGAACTGCACAAGACAGACCCATAGACCGGCGTAAATCAAGCCCCGAAGGCCAAGACGATATCAATACTCTTCGTAGTGGTTAATTACATGATAATCCGTTTAAAAAATCAAGTGTGTTGGTATTAAGTAACCTGAAAAAAGTATCCTTTTGTGGAGCTGGATTTTGTCCACATTAAACACCGATCTTGTGTATACCTCTGCTCTCGTGGGGAGGAGAGAAAAGGTTGAAATCCTGCAAACCAAAGAGACCAAACGAAACATTAATCCTGAAATACAATTGTTATTTTCCAAAATTCATTCAGTATTTTATATCATTTTGATTATTCGGACTACTATTCTCATCTTAGATGTTATTCTCAAAATGTTTCAGCCGATGTATCCTCCGAGCTACATCTTTTCAAACTCGGGAATCTATACGGAATTTTTAACTGAACCCTTAATTTAATCAACGGGGGTAGATTGTTATTGTTCTGTCAAACGGGGTAGATTGTTCTTGTTCTGTCAGCCATGGTCGAACAGAAATCTTAAATAATATTTTAATTTAATCAACGTGGGTAGAATGTTCCTGGTGTGTCAACCATGGTCGAACAGAAATCTTAAATGATATTTTAATTTAATCAACGTGGGTAGAATGTTCTTGGTGTGTCAACCATGGTCGAACAGAAATCTTAAATAATAGTTTAATGTTATTCTCCATTAGTTTGTAGTGACGATTGAACCATCAACCGCCAAAAGACTCTCACTTAGAACTGATTGTGACTCAACACCTTTACCCGTTACGCCACGTGCGTGTGAGAATAATAGTTCGAACAATCCAAATATTATAAATTATTAATCCCCATCTAAAAAAACACCGGAACATAATTCATCAAGTATCATTTAATATTTAACCCGCAGCTTGATACAATTCATATATTTTTCAATAATGTGTCTTCATAGGTGAACCTTATGAAGCTAACTCGATTTTAATGAGGTTTACCAATTCCATAATCTCTTCTGATCTGAATTGTTTTCTGCGTGATGGTTGTGTCATGGCTGGTGGATGTGCGACTGTTACCTAGATTCAAACATTCCATCATAAAAAATCGTATTAGCGAGATTACATATGCTGTACGACATGCTGTACGATGATTCGGCCATGCACAGAGTGGTACCACATTTTGCATCAACTTCATAACACGTTTGAATATCCGGGGAACTGCAGACATTAGTGGAATCAGGAAAACCTGGTTCGAGAGAAATAGCATTGATATAACTATGTAACCTGGCTATTATTAACGTTTTTGACCAGACTACATTAAGAGTAGATGTGAGATGTTAGATGGTATTGCCCATTCCGGGATCCCGGGAATACTGAAACTAGATGAAGACGACGACGACGACGACGACAACGACGACGACGACGACGAAGAAAAAATGATAATGATGATGACGACGACGATTATGATGATAATGATGCTGCTGCTGCTGCTGCTGCTGCTGCTGCTGCTGATGATGATGATGATGATGATGATATTCATGATGATGGTGGTGATGATGATGATATTCATGATGATGATGATGGTGATGGTGATGATGATATTCATGATGATGATATTCATGATGATGGTGGTGATGATGATGATATTCATCATGATGATGATGGTGATGATGATATTCATGATGATGATGATGATATTCATGATGATGATATTCATGATGATGATGATGATATTCATGATAATGATATTCATGAAGAAGAAGATGATGATGATGATATTCATGATTATGATGATGATATTCATGATGATGATGATGATGATGATGATATTCATGATGATGATGATACTTATGATGATGATATTCATGATGATGATGATGATGATATTCTGTCACAGTTTATACATGCTACTTTTGGTTCTTCATCGCGAATAAAACGAAAATAACTAAATAAGACATTAAATTATTGATTTGTTTTCAAAAAGAATCCATGCATTCTTTGATACATATGTGACGATATGAAATCGCATACCCTTAGAATGTAATTCGAATTCGTAAAATGTAGTTTGAACCGTCACTACTGCTAAATTAAACATTTATATAGACCCCAAACTGTTTGCAACGTTCATATATATCTTTCTAATAAGTAAAAAGTATGATTTTTTTCTCAATATGAAAATATGAGTGTGTGTTGTTTTCAATAAGAGCTATGTTAATAACCCGTGCGATAACTAATGGCAAGAGTGGCGAGAGGTTAGAAGGCTTGCGTTCTAATAAGTTGGTTATGAGTTCGATTCCGCCTCGCGACACATTTGGCAAGTCTCTGAGAACAATGTGTTACTAATCAATCCGAATATTTTGAGTGAAATTGGGTATGCTGAAATTGTTCACAAGCCGTTGTACGGAGTTATCATGTGAGGAATGGGTGTCGTCAGCTTTAACCAATCCAAAACATGCTGTTAGACGGATAGTTTCAAAGTAAATATAGAAAGACGTAGTCGTTATTTCTTATTAGTGAACGGCGCTAATTTAGACCCCACGTTATTATTCTAATAAAAATTGAACAAAAGATGTGCCATTATTAAGACATCGTTCAATAAATCCTGGCCCTTACTAGTACAACGCCAACTTATAGTCAGAATTAAACCATATTTGTCAATAGTTTCTTTCGAGGGTCATACCCTGATTCCAAAGTTTCTATAGCAATTCGATGCCGTTTTTGTGAACGATTTGTCTTTGGCCTGAAAAATACGACCAGTTTTCCGATATTACTTCTTAATTGGGGCCACATCCCTTTCTCTGTAGCATTCTTTTGAGGTCTGCAAACAGCCAGTAGAAACTGGAGGCGTGATTTGAAGATTAAGGTGAATGCGGAAGAAGTAGTAAGTGTAATTCATATACTTTTCCCATCGTTCCCATCAAGTTACCACACGGTCTGTTGTCTTAGTGAACAAGCACTATACACCTATTCATTAGTGGCGGTTTCTACTTTCAAATGACTTCAATAATAATATATTATATTCGCTATTGGCTGTTCCGCATACATCAAGGTAATTAATGAACAAAATACCTCCCGTATCCCAAAATACAGTATCACACGTTATTGGTTTTGATCGGCTGTGAGTAGACGCTGCAACCACTTTGAACGCAGCGTTGTCATCGACAACTGTTTATGCAACATAGTGAATACACACATGCTTATGAAACATAGTAAATACACAAATGTTCATGCAACATAGTGAATAAACTAATGTTTATCCAACATAGTGAATACATAAATGTTTATGCAACATCGTGAATACATGAATGTTTATGCAACATAGTGAATACACACACGTTCATTCAAAAAGTGAATACACACATGTTTATGCAACATAGCGAATACACAAATGTTTATGCAACATAGTGAATACACAAATGTTTATTTAACATAGTGACTACACAAATGTTTATGCAACATAGTGAATACACAAATGTTTATTTAACATAGTGAATACACAAATGTTTATGCAACATAGTGAATACACAAATGTTTATGCAACATAGTGAATACACAAATGTTTATGTATCATAGTGAATACATTGCCTTCTGATATCTTCACCTGCTCTGCTATATCACTCAAACATATTATTTTTATGTTTTTAGTGTTTTCTCGGGACAAGTGTCGCCTTTGGCAACATGTGTGTTACGCATTATTTGTGGCTGTACATTCGCGTTTTAAGACAGCATAAGGCCACTTTACCGTCGTTTTCTACGAAACAGAGTTCGAATAACGATTATAAAGCCACCCATTTACTTCGACCGTATTCATTATTTGTAAGCTAATAATCAAATTGGGCTAACATTCTAGCACCTGCTATTAGATAGGGCGGCGCCTTATCCACATTATATAGATTTTTTATAAATGCCGCAACTTATATGACAGGCCCGGGACTTATTGAGTGATGAGTTTAATATCTATGAAAGTATTTGCTTTATGGTAGTATAGGTTTTGTATTCAATTGTACCCCGGACAGAGACAATGACAGACAGATTGAAAGTGTGTCTCCGTCTCGCTCTTTCTCTCTTTATTCGGAGATGTAATTGAAAACTGAACCCTATAGGTCCATTAAAAAAAACCTTTTGGCAGATACATTAATTTTGTCTAGTGTCCATTCCATTCATTATTTTCAACCCTTTCGCAATATGCTATATCAATCAACTGAAAATCCACACATTTTATAAATCGTTTTTCTCGAGTGACTTTTATTCTTGATAGATAGATTTCGTCCCAGAAAACATCAAATATTCCCCCTTTGTCAGAAACATCGCTCATAAAATGAAATGAAAGTACTAAAGGACAAAATAAGGAGAGCGAGATTGCGACGCTTCCGAAAGTATAATCAAGGCCAAGTTAAGTAAGATTCCTTGAATTTACATTTCTTCTTTAGACCTTCTTAAGCTTAAGCCTCACATTTTAGACATTTTCCAGAATCAAAATGATGTAACTGATCTTGATGAAAACGTGAATAAGGGTTACTGACATATGGTTTAGTATAATTATATCGTGATTTTTATTAGATTAAGAGAGCATAGAAGTGGTGCAAAACTGTTCTGTTTGGTGAATCATATTTACCCGTCTTTGAACATATATTTCCTTTGTTAATTATAATAAATCTTTCTTGATTTTTATTTGTTTTTCTTTTTTGCAAACATAGATGGAGAAAACACACAATACAAGATTCCGATATTAACGTAAGCGCAATGTGCCCCAACGACACTTATTACACGTAAATCAATGCAATTAACCAGAAGCAAAAGTAAAAGTTCATAACGCATTCAAATAAAAGCTGTGGTAATTTGCAATTAATGTTATTTAAAGAAATTGTTTAATTACTATATAAACTGACCTTTACGTCTACATATATAATTGAAGGTCTTCCATATTTCAGACTTCCTGTTTGTTTAATGTTCTACTTACTTTTTCTCACTAAATCATATACAAACATAAAATATATTGGTTATTCTTTATTATTTATTCCATCCGACATCGCTGACTAGTGTCTGGTCAGCATAAATTAAAACGAACGGTAAAAAACCGGATGTCCTGACCCACCATCATTCACTTCGGTCACACATCTCATCGCAGCAAATCATGTATCTTGTTGTCGGTCGGCGAAACTTGTGTTGGATTTTGACCGGTAGCGACTCAATAAACGTCCGTCGTGTAAGTCGTTGACCACCCCCTTCGTTGACGTCTGCTCCGCTCATTGGATGCCCGTTATGCGGCGCTACAACGTTCACAAGCTATTGCCGGTTGTCGTAATCGCTCAGGTTTCTAACTATTAGGGCAGGTTAGACAGGTTGGGTTTGGTAGCCGGGTCGATCGTCCTGTTCTTAATCTGAGACATGTTGACTGTCAGGTAATCCACGACACATAGATATATGCCAGGACAGTTGATCTGGATTCATATATATATATATATATATATATATATATATATATATATATATATATATATATATATATATATATATATATATATAGAGAGAGAGAGAGAGAGAGAGAATACATATGAAAATAAAAGTTAACTTTTAGTAGAAAGAACCTATAGTGAAATACTAAAAGCTCAATGTACGAGATAGAGCAATTATAAAGATAGATAGACGAAGAGTGACAAACATGTACGAATTTCCAAATTTATTTCAAACTTCGATTGTTCGATGCAAGGTATATTCTATAATAAAATTATGTTTATTATTCTTTCCTTAAGCCAAGGCTTTTGAAAGATCGAGATCTTATCATCAGAGGAATTATACAGATAGATAAGTTGGCAATAGAAAAACCAAAATTCAACATTTGAAAAAATATTAAGAAAATGATGGGTGAAAAAAGTTCGTGTAAATAGATATTAGGTTAGTCCATGTGGTGATTGTCCGCCGATAAGGTGTCCAGTGGAAGGAAGTTTCGATGGAGAAGAAAAAGTTTCGTGGGAGCATCACAGAAAGGCGTTCAAAATGAAGTAAATCCAATGGTGAAAATTTAGTCGTAGATGGAGCGCACTTAAACGGAATTAAAATGAAGAAATCTGGCCATTTATTACAGAATATACCTTGCATTGAACAATCGAAGTTTAGAATAAATTTGGACATTCGTGCTTGTTAACCACTCTTCGTCTACCTATCTTTATATATATATATATATATATATATATATATATATATATATATATATATATATATATGTATATATATGTATATATGTATATATGTATATATATATGTATATATGTATATATATGCATATATATATGTATATATATATATATGTATATATATATATGTATATATATATATATATATATATATATATATATATATATATATATATATATATAAGCGGCAAAGAATATGCCATAAGTCGCCCTTTTTAATATTTCTGGCTATCCGCTGTCATCAGCATGGCTAACATGGGCAAGGATCAAACCTACGATATTACTATTGGCAGTCTAGCGTTTTACCACAAACACTTTGCCGAAATATGTACGACATTTTTTATCGCCATAATGTTACGTAGTTTTTGTTATTGTATTTACTGACGATAGAAACATAGCTGTTTTCTTTAGTATTTTTCCACTTCGGAAGCGGTAAAAATTAAGTCGCTCTTTTTAATAGGACGTGTAATTATTCTTTTATTTAATTTTCACCCTTATATAAGGAATCTATGGACACGTGTTTCTGGCTATCAGCCGTCATAAACATGGCTAACCTTAGGAAGTAGAAAAATAATATAACGACAGCTATTATTCTAAATAGGCTTACTATATCACTTTAACACATTCATGTAGTATATAATAGAGCTCAAAAATCGAAAACAAACAATATATAAAACAAATAAGTTTTATCAAACGAAATAAAATGTTATTTCCTACCGACCTGCATAGTTTTAAAGTGTTGAAACTGATTGTAAGATTCATGATTTTTAATTTGTTATCGTCATATTTACTCAGCAAACACGAATTAAATTTTTAAAATGGCGGTTGACTCTATTTGGAGATAACAGCATGAAACGATAATTAAAATCTGCCCCTCATTCGAATGGCAACCACTCCAAAACTTAAGGTTAGTGATAACGTAAGCCCTTTTTTACTATCTTTTAAGCACTAAATTATCTACTAACTCCTTCAAAATCGACCGCCATCTTTGGTTGATTCGTTTTTCGATCAAGTAAAAAACGAAACAAATTTTGAAATTAAAAATACTTATAGTTTCAGTACTTTACAACTATACAGGTCGATAGAATTCTAACTTTGATACGTTTGGAAAAAGTTATTTGTTGTATATATATATATATATATATTCTTTAATAGGTTTCGACAAAAACATGTCGATTTACCCTTTCTCACGTTTGCTCTCGCTTTCTCTTCTTCTTCGTTTCGTCTTCTTCAACTGACGTTCCCAACATTCTGGTTGATTGGTATCTCTTTCTTCTTCTTCTTTTTCTTCTTCTTCTTCTTCTTCTTCTTCTTCTTCTTCTTCTTCTTCTTCTTCTTCTTCATCATCTTCTTTTTCTTTCTCTTTTTATAACATTCCTCGCATTCCTTTTTCTCCCCGTATTGTTGTTCTCTGCACGTGACATTTTCTTCCAATCGCATTCTCTGTATGAATTTGAAAACTTTTCCGTTTTGAAATAAAGTTTATTAACTGATCGAAAATGGTCGTATCTACGACCGAAATATCTCGGTGGAACTTTACAACATGAGTTTTTGAGTTTATTTTTGTTAGTTGTTGAATTGCTTATTCTTTATTCCATTTTTATTTTTACATATATATATATATATATATATATATATATATATATTGTTTTCCCCAATGTTTACTCTGTTTAAGATACTACATAAGTTCCCACTTACATGCAGTTTCACGGCTGATCAAATAGTCATGAATGTATTCCTTCCCTTATAATATATCTTTCCAAGACCCTTTAAGGGTATTAAAAATTTCCGGCCCCAGCGTTGAACAATCGAATTATTTGCTACACCTCGTTGTCAACCTAGAACGAAAACTCTGAAGAAAAAAGTTAATTTAAAACATTGAGGAATGGATGGGGGCACCCAGACTTATAGGGAAATTTTAATTACCAAACCTGGCGTAAGGATAGTGTTAAGGTTTAAAAAAGACTATTTGTTTTAAAAACATAAGTTAGACCTTTCAAATAATGTTCACCACACTAAAAACAGATAAACAAAATCAAATCGATGAAAAAAGTTATTTTCGTTTATTTTTTTTTTGTATTGCTTCCTGGTTGTCCAGCGCGAACAACGACCTTCGGTGTAAATATAAAACAATTTTTACAGAGAAAAGGCATCCGGACATATGGTGGAAGTTTATCCAGCAACCCGCTTTTTTGTTGCTGTTTTTGTTTTTGTTTAAAAGAGAAGTGTTGCCTTTAGAAAGCAGTGCCACCAAAAATTAAAAGATAAAATAAAGAGACTGCCAAAGCAAAAACGAATGAAAAAAAAAAGAAGAAATACGTGATAAGTCCGGATTTGAGACGGGACTGAGTCTATGGAAATACTGTTAAGAAACGGCTTAAGATGAAAAAGGTAAAAGAAAAAATGTGTATATATCAACGAATGCTAGACACGGCAATTTGTTAACGGGACATGTACATGGTATTTGCTGATTAAATTCATCTTTTTTTCTTTGTTAGTAAATTATATCTCCAAACAGAAGCTATTAAATACATCTAAAGCGAAATGTAATAGTCAAAGAAAAATGAGGAACATCGTATTTAGGAAGCGAAATAAAAGGAAATTATAGGCCATCTTGCATAGACGTGCTTTATTTTATATTCTTGGTCTATTTCCTCATACTTGAGTGTCTGTGAATAGGCGTAAATAGAATAGTATAGGTAAATAGTGTAACTGAATAGTGTATGTCATGCAGCAATTAAGTCTTGTTGTGATATGGATCATATGATGTGATAAACTCTAAAGAAAATCAAATAAATAATATAAACATGTAAAATTCGTGCTCACTTCTTAGTTGATGCTGATCTGAATGCTATTTTGTTCGCCAGTTTAACATGTCACTGAGGATGATCAACCCAACACTGATGCGAAAGAGTCATTTCCTCAAAATAGGTCTCCTTGATGTGACTACGACATTGAATAATGTTCTGTCATCAGGGTCTATGACAAGGATTGTCCAGAGAATAAACCATGTGAAGGATGCTATGGTTGAGCAGCGACCAGCAAAATTGTGGATTCAATACCTTGATATGGTGAAGATTCTGCAATTGTTTATCAAAAGAAGAGCACATCGGGAACTGGGAATTGCATCTTTACGCTGTAAGGAAAATGCTGCCAATATTCGTTGCAGCAGTACACACCCCATATGCAAAGTCGGCCTATTTGTACTTGTAGCAAATAAAGGGGCTGTCGAAGAGTTTTCTGAAGGATTCTATGTGATTAGATGGAGTGATCGCTACTGGGCTGCTTTGTCGACGGATCTGGTTATTGAGCAGGTGCTAATGAGAGATATGACCACGTCTGGAGGTCTCATTCATGACAGTGGAATGGACAAAATTCAACGATTGGTATGGATGCTGTCACTGCCAGGGTGCGCTGAAATAAAGTTTACAATGCAAGAACTAGCAGATATTCGTTATGGCACTAGTGACAAGAACCAGGAGGCTACTTCAGCAAGAAAAGAGCGAGACGTGAGGGATATATAGAAGCTCCTTGCGTTTCTCCAGGCATATGTCAGAAAATTCGTCCGTTCACAGCATTTTAATTGTAGTAACTGGAGACAAAAAGGTGAATGTGGCCAGAACAAACTCCATAGGAGAGACAATCCTAGCTTCAATGGTTGGGGGAAAGTCTACGAGTACACTTTTAAAAGAAAGGATCAGGCTATTACACTTGGGTCAAAAGTTTCGCTCAGCAAAGATGAAGCAGTTAAGACTGATCCACAACTTTTTTTCCAGAGACTGTGTGTGCTATCTACCAATGAACTCTCAACTCAGCAGCAGCAAGAACATTCCCAGTATGCGTTTTGTGGTTACCCACCTGCACTTTTTTAATCTTTCGGACTACCGCGAGAGGATAAAACAAGATTTTAGCAGACGCAATATGGGAACTGACTTCATCTGTACAATCAGATCCAGAGTCTTCAGATCCACAGTATCTCTTAGATGATGGAGCACTACTTCAACGCCTCCCATGGCAAAGATATCACACATTTGATGAGATCTGTGCCCAATACTGCAGATATGTCACAACTAGATATGGAAAAGCATGCATTGTCTTTGATGGGTATGAAAGTGGTCCATCAATTAAAGACGCGATTCACCGACGCCGATCAGGGAGCTCTGTTGGTGTTAATGTGTCACTGACCCCTTTAATGGTGTTCAAATTAAAAAAAGGACGTTTACCTAGCTAATGACGAAAATAAGCAAGTGTTCACCAACTTGCTGAGAAAGAGTTTGGAGGAAGCCGGTTGTAAAGTAGTCCATGCATCTGAAGACGCTGACGTATTGATTGTGAAAACTGCTCTAGAACTAGCACAGACAGGAGAAACCATTTTGATAGAAGATGACACTGATCTATTGGTGCTTTCTATTTTATCATGGCAATAGAGATGATCTTCTTCACGCCACAACTAAAGGATAGTGCAACAAGTGAAAGTCTGGAACATCAAAGAGATGAGGAAATCCTTGGGAGATGTAGTCTGTTCTAACATTCTTTTCATTCATATACTAATAGGTTGTGATTCTACATCCAGTGTTTATGGAATAGTGAAGGTAGCATCCCTTCAAAAGGTGATGAACAATAGAAACTTTCACAAACTGGCAACAGTGTTTTGCAAGGATAGCAGCACAGAGGAGGTTATTGAAGCTGGGGAGAAGGCTTTAGTGTGCCTGTACAATGGTAAATATGATAAACACCAATCATCTCTGACTGAGGCGCTTTAAGGAAAAGGTTGCAAAAAGCACAAAGTATGTTGAGGCCAAATCATTGCCACCAACAAGAGCAGCTTTGAAATTACATAGCCTTTGAGTTTACTTCCAAATTCAGGAATAGAAATGTAGAAATCAGCTAAAACCTGACGAGTTGGGATGGAAACTTTCAGATTGTAAATTACAGCCAATCAAGACTGACTTGCCAGCTGGTCCTGTAAATTTGTTGGCTATAATTAAGTGTAACTGTACTTCACGGTGTACTACAGCAAGATGCAGTAGTAAGAAACATGGCATTGACTGTTGAAACTCCAATTCAGCAACTCACCACAGTTAGATCTTTATGATCATGAAGTTACCTTTGACTAGTTCTTGACAAGGAATGTTCTTTGGTCCGTTCATGAACTTGTTCTGTTGCGATTATGCAAGAGCCTTGCTCCAGCATTCGACCAACTGACCATTCTTTTATTGTAAATTGTACTTATTTTGTACCTATTTTTTATAAACTGTTAGGAATTAATGTGACAATTCTTGCCTTGAAAAAGGCTACTTAGTCTGTTTTTGTACCTTTTATATTCATATTTGTATAAGACAAATACATGAAAACAATGGAAAGGGCTAGTCATTTTCCGGTGTTTGTTTATTATTAAGCATATAGCTACCTATCGTTACAATCTAAAACAGCAAGAAAATGTCAAGCTCGCTTGGGGTGAGCTCTGTGTTGGTTTACTTGCAAATTCTGTTTTTTCTAATTTAATAAAGATTTTTTTTGTCAGGAAAAACGTTTATTTTTGTAAGTAATTGTCAGGAATAATCGACATTCTTGTCAGGAACTGTCAGGAATTTTATGTCTCGAAATTGTAATATTGTAAAGTTTGATTTTAAAGATGGCATCCGTTGACCCGTTTCCGCAAAACTTTTTATTTATCAGAACGAGAAGTTATTCTTGTCCAATATCCAAGCTAAACACCTTTGTTAGCAATTTGTTTGAGGTTCAGCCACATTTTGACTGGACTACCAGGACAGTTGTGGACGTAGAAATATATATTAGTGTTAGAGTAAAAATGACTTCGATTCTCTCCGTGTAAATAAAGGTGTTAAGAGAAGCAACTTACTCGAAAAAACGTAAGATGGTTTTAAAGTGAATACACGCATCGAGAAGCTGCCTAAATGGTTGGCGGAACATATTAGGATTTGAAGGTTGTTCTTCGAAAGCTATAATGCTCAATGAAATGGGGGAAATTGACTTTACTTTATAATATATATATATATAGTTAGTTATTTGGTATACATTATTTTATTCATGCAAACATAAAAGCTATAAATTTACAGACATGTGTCAATCCTAGTTGAGCAGCGTAAGGCCAGTTACTAACTAAGAACCATATCTGCAAATGTGTGTATAAGAAAACACTATGAAATAAATACAGCTCTATTTATTTTAAACACAGTAATAGTTCAGTGGATTAACTCACGATCACATAACCTAATCGTATTTACCATAACTCTATTAATATAAAATAACGTATAGGTCGATGTGTATATAGTTATATATACAGGATTACCTCATTAACTAGTTGAGCTGTCATCATGAACTTAATGTGGTCTATATTTGGTTTAGTTTTAACAATATGTATTAGACATAAATTAATAAATATTCATGAAATTCAAGTTTCGTTGGAGAATTCTAAAAAGGTTTTAGGGATCCATATTATATAGATCTTTCTATATAAAAATTAAAATACTTCATATTTGCCTTAAATTTAGTCGATAGTCATTAGCCACCAATCAAGCAAGATGATGTGGTATAATTACATTAAAACACGATTCTCGTAAAATCACCGAAGTTGGGAGCCGGCTAAGTCTGCCTAGAGCGAAGACCACACCAGGTATTACAGACGTTACGTAAAATTAAGCACGATTTCTGGAATTATTATTTCTTCTAAAAACCTCAATTTCAGATATTTTTTCTGTTATGAAATAATGTTATGTATTGTGATCAAAATTGGAATTCGGACTCGAGATTAAAGCTTTAGTATTACTTGATTTTAATTTTCGTTAGGAGAAAGAAGCCTAATCCCAGGGAATTTATCTTCTCTGTCATGGGACGAGTATTCCTCAAGAAGAACACCACACCTAAAATAGTGCATGATCTAATTGTGTGCATTCATATTTCGCAGCATCCCAGATTTATTTGGGCAACACTTGCTGCAGATATGACCCACAAGACAGCTGGTTTTCATTTGCATATACCGATATTCGTCTCCCGTTTGTCTATTGTGCAGTTGGTTGCTGCCATAGGATCTCAAGTGTCTGGGTTCTGACACCCTCGACAAATTGGCTTTGCTACACTTTGAAAAATGTCTAGAACGTTCGACATGCACCGCTTCCACAGAGAACCCCGAAATATGGCTGCTATAGTAACCCATCCTACAATCCCTTACAACTATCATAGTCGGGCTTTCGCTAAAACGCTTCAAAATCTTACATAACCATTCTCGATATAAATGTTAAAAGCCTTCCTGTAGTCTTTGGCGACATTTTTAACATGCCTCTTTGGCTTATAATATAATATAGATAGGTATATGTATTGTGTATGTATATATATATATATATATATATATATATATATATATATATATATATATATATATATATATATATATATATATATAAAAAGTGTGAAATAAATCTGGACATTCGTACATGTGTATCACTCTTCTTTCATCTATCTTTATGTATATATATATATATGTATATATATATATATATATATATATATATATAAATAAAGATAGATGAAAGAAGAGTGATACACATGTACGAATGTCCAGATTTATTTCAAACTTCAATTGTTCAATGCAAGGTATATTCTGTAATAAAATTATGTTTATGATTCTTTCCTTAAGCAGAGGCTTTTTAAAGATCGAAATCTTATCATCAGAAGAATTATACAGATAGATAAGTTGGCAGTGGAAAAGCCAAGATTCAACATTTGAAAAAATATTAAGAAATGGAGAGTGAAAGAAAGTACGTGTAAATAAGATATGGGGTTTGTCCAGTTGGTAATTGTCCGTTGACATATATATATATATATATATATATATATATATATATATATATATAGTACCGAATTTCCTTGTTGTTTCCGGTTGAAAGATATGTAGAAAGTGTCTGAAATTAATGTTTATTGAGTTCATCTTTGAAGAATGAATATAACAGAGATAAGCTCATTAGATAACATGTTGCATGTATTTAATATAGCAAAATTGTAATCATTTTCAAAGAAATGTAACGTGATGCTTTATTTATAGTCTCTCATATAAACTGGAATCTGTTGTTATTAAATAACCCTAATTGAATGTTTCTCTAATACAGTGATTGCATTGAAATTTACAACTCTCTGCTCCAGCGTCTCTAATGCTGTTAGCTTTAGCTTCCAGATGACCTAGACAATTTGAACACTCAGATCAATAAAAGAAAATCAAGATTATAAATCAAAATTATACACAACGTTAATCTGAAAGTAAAAAGGGTTTTGAGTTCTATCTAGAAAGATAGCTGGCTATGTATGCTGTGTACAGTGTAGGCTATGCATAGAAGAGGGATCAGTGGGCAATGTTATCATCCAGAATAATACATTTACTGCAACTATTGCATATTCTACATGCTTTTTATACACCCCGTATTTTTCACTGCGATAGTGCACTTGCTCACATCAGCAAGAACATAGCCGTACTGGTAGACCATTCGTATTTACTGGAATCATTGTCTGTATAATTTTTATTCATCAAATCGCATGAGTATCGATTTCGAGAAAGAGTTGAGAGAAACATACTTACATTTCTGCATAAAATCGTGGCGAAAAAAATAAGAAATTGCATCAAACTCGACAGAGATTATTTTTAAAAGGAAGAACATATAGTTTATTTGTTGGAATTGAACTAAATTGTGACATAAGTCCAGTTACATATTAGATAACGTTCGTAGCAAGGTGAAAACATACACACAGCTTCGAAGTCGAAGCAAATAAGTATCCCCGAGTTTCGGGCGCTGAAATTCATCGTAAACCACCAAGGACTCGACATTCCGGACGCTCTTCAATAAAAACGAACTCGAACCAAAACTTATATTTTACTTGATCCACATATATTCACGACCACGAATTTGTTAGATAACACTTGTTAATCTAAACCCATTCCATTAAATAACATATGCATGATGTGTCTATTTGGTTCGTTGATCATTCTTTTTAACAAACTGATCAAAGTAAAAAAACAACATACACAATGAGTGGTCAATCGATCAAATAAATAAAATTATGCATAGTATGTTTACTTATCTCCTCTGTGGGAAGTTAGGCACAAGGCCAGGTGAGTTTTGAAAAACCAGCACACAAGGTGAAGCACACTCTAGTATAAAAAAATACCTAAGCATCCCAGTTGGTATTCCTAGGTAGGGCGCCTCAGGCGATTAGCAATAAACTAACTCCTTCTCAGAGAGAAGGTAAAGCCTGGGAGGGTTGACTTCCTAGAACTGAATAGAACCATACCTCAGCCATACAACAACAAAGCCACTATCGGACTGAGTGTCAAGGACGTATTTCTGACAGGTACGAACAACACCTACTCAAGCTGTGCCAGATAAGTATATAAATATCTAATGTCTTCTTATGTAAGCAAGAAGAAATATATCCACAAAATTGAGGTTCATAAACCCAAAGGCACCGCTTTGTATGGTTCATGGATAAACTATATGATATACGCAAGGTGTTACTTTAAAAATTAAACAATTATAATAAATGTGTATAATCTGTGGGGGTCGTCATACCCTTTTGGTCGGGGTTACCAACTTCCTCCACAAATAAAAATAATAATAAGAATATTTACATGCACAATTAACGGAAGTTTATTTACTGAAATAAACATATTAACAAATAGAATATATTACTTTGTGTAATGAGTTCATGAGTCCTTTCTTTAGTTTCATGTTAAGTAAAAAGAAGAATGTCTTTTCTTTTGTTGAAGTGTTCATTTGTTATAAAATGTTAAAAGAGGCAATAGGTAATGTTCGCCTGTGAAATTGTATGAAGCGCGCGAAAGGGTGAACTGGAAGAGTGATAGTAAGATGGGTGTAACCTCCGGATGAAAGTCAGTTGAAAAGAGAAAGTTTGATGTTTGTGTGTGCTTAAATACTATTTGGACCGGCTCCAGCGAGCCTAAGGAGAAAAGTTTAGAAAAATATGTCTTTGGAGAAATCTCATTGGACAAAAATATCACGTGGTGTGCTTGCAATTACGTCCGCTCGTTTTGAGTTGATTTAATATATAAAAGCCACATCGGAATTTGCGTGGGCGTTATTTTATATTTGTCACGCGCCAATACAACAATTTTCACTCTGCGCGCCTAAATTGTATTTATTCCAAACAACAATTTTTATTCGAATCTTAACCGTGTCAACTGGCACAAATCTTACGAACAAACTATTAAGACGATAAGAGTAGTATCAGTTGTAGTAGCAGTAGTAGTAGTAATAGTATTATTATTAGTAGTAGTATTAGTAGTATTAGTAGTATTATCATTACTAGTATTAGTAGTATTAGTAGTATGGTTGTAATAAATACAATAGTGTGTTTATTCTTTTTCGAAAATAATATCACGTAGGTTATATCAAAGTATGAGTTTTCATCGATAACTCTCGTTTTTTTTCTGTGAAATTGATAGCAGAGTGTTACTTTATTAAACGTGTTACCTTTATTACATGTGTTAAAGTAACACTCTGCTAAAATAAATACATTTATCGATGAGTATGGTGCCGTTGGGTCTGTTTCTATACCATATACTGGTTTTAATTATTGTACTAAAACAAAGCAAATAAACTAACAACTTTTATTTTATTATTTCCCGTTAAGATTTATCCAGGAAATCTGACTTAATTTGTATTAAAATATAACCAAATGACTTGAACTATTTAATATTTGTAACTTATTTATTAATATGAGTGTCAAAAATCATTATGTTCTTTGCCATACAACTCATTCGATCAATCACAGTATTGTTGTATATATAAATTGAATTAGGCATTAAAATAATGTAGATAAGTGTAAATAATATAATTTTATTTCTTGCATCAGGTTTCAGATGATTTAATTTTTACATTTTTATGTTACAATTAAATGATCTGGAACCTTATTTTTTAAACATAGCTTCAATTTCAATAAATATATAACATGAGAATATAGATATTGTATATATAACTCATGAACTCAAGGTCATTAACACTTTCAAAATTATATTTAATAATGGCCTGGGAGCTGAATTTTCAGTGGCGGTTTATTTAGATAAATAATTTTGCGTAATGGACAAGCTAAGTTATTTGATGAACAGAGAAAATAAAAAAAATCAATTCCTCCCTGAGAAATAGTATAAACAATATGGTTGCATTGCTGGGGGGGGGGGTAATTTAAGAAAAGAAAGATAATTGTGTGGTAATCACCACACAATTATCTTTCTTTTAAACTAGCGGGGCTACCCGGCGTTGCTCGGGGTCATAAAAACATATATTTGAAGAAAGATCGTGTGTGTAACATCTTTATATTCAAACTTCTATGTCCGCCCCCTCTCTCTATAGCCGTCTCTTTATCTGCTACCTTTCTCTTCCCTGGTCGCCCCATTTCGCCGCTACTTTCTAATTTTGCCTTTTGCAAAAGCTGTTTCTTCCCCACCATTTCTCCTATTGCCCAGGGTAATAGTATGACATATTTCTATCTGCGCCTTCTATATAGGTACTTATCTCCACCCCGGTGTTCATACTATATACGTATCTATCATCACCCCGGTGCGCATACTATATACATACCTATCGCCGCCCCACTGCACATACTATATACGTACCTATCGCCGCCCCGGTGCAGATACTATTTAAGTACCTATCGCCGCCCCGTTGCGAATGCTAAATAGTACCTATCGTTGCCCCGGTGTGAATACTAAATACATACCTATTG
The DNA here is from genome assembly GCA_963556195.1 of Sepiola atlantica. Classification (NCBI taxonomy): domain Eukaryota; kingdom Metazoa; phylum Mollusca; class Cephalopoda; order Sepiida; family Sepiolidae; genus Sepiola; species Sepiola atlantica. The sequence goes on along the minus strand of OY744530.1, from coordinate 108,793,894 downwards.
CGCCCCGGTGTGCATGCTACATAAGTACCTATCGCTGCCCTAGTGCGAATACTAAAGACATACCAATTGCGCCCCAGTGTGCATGCTGCATAAGTACCTATCGCTGCCCTAGTGCGAATAATTAATATGTACATATCACCGCCCCGGCGTGAATGCTAAATACGTACCTATCGCCGCCCCGGTGTGAATTTTAAATATGTACCTTTCGCCGCCCAGTGTGCATTTTAAATATGTACCTTTCGCTGCCCCTGTGCGCGTGCTATATACGTACCTATCGCCGCCCCGGTGCGCGTGCTACATATAGAACCGATCGCTGCCTCAGTGCGCATGCTAAATACATACCTATCACTGCCCCGGTGTGCATACTATATACGTACTTATTACCGCCCATGTGCACATGCTATATAAGTACCTATCACCACCGCTGAATGCTAAATAAGTACCTATCGCCGCCCCGGTGTGGAAGCTAAATACGTACATATCGCCACCCCTAAATTTGGGCAGACCCTAAAAAGTTCGGCCTGACCCCTAAAATTTTCCCCGACCCCTAAATCTCTCCAGCCCCCTAATTTTTCACTCTCCCCCAACCATGAGAAATATTTTCAGTTCAAAACAAAAAAAAACAAAAAAATTTGGCCTGACCCCTTAAAAGTTCGTCCTGACCCCTAAAATTTTCCCCGACCCCTAAATCTCTCCAGCACCCTAATTTTTCACTCTCCCACAACCATGAGATATATTTTTACTTCAAAACAAAAAAAAACAAAAAAATTTGGCCTGACCCCTAAAAAGTTCATCCTGACCCCTAAAATTTTCCCCGACCCCTAAATTTCTCCAGCCCCCTAATTTTTCACTCTCCTCCAACCCTGAGAAATATTTTGACTTCAAAAGAAAAAAAAACAAAAAAAAACAAAAAAATTTGGCCTGACCCCTAAAAAGTTCGTCCTGACCCCTAAAATTTTCCCCGACCCCTAAATCTCTCCAGCCCCCTAATTTTTCACTCTCCTCCAACCCTGAGAAATATTTTGACTTCAAAACAAACAAAAAACAAAAAATTTGGCCTGACCCCTAAAAAGTTCGTCCTGACCCCTAAAATTTTCCCCGACCCCTAAATCTCTCTAGCCCCCTAATTTTTCACTCTCCCCCAACCATGAGAAATATTTTGACTTCAAAACCAAAAAAAAGAAAAAAATTTGGCCTGACCCCTAAAAAGTTCGTCCTGACCCCTAAAATTTTCCCCGACCACTCAATCTCTCCAGCACCCTAATTGTTCACTCTCCCCCAACCCTGAGAAATATTTTGAGTTCAAAACAAAAAAAAACAAAAAAATTTGGCCTGACCCCTAAAAAGTTCGTCCTGACCCCTAAAATTTTCCCCGACCCCTAAATCTCTCCAGCCCCCTAATTTTTCACTCTCCCCCAACCCTGAGAAATATTTTGACTTCAAAAGAAAAAAAAAAAAAAAAAAAAAAAAAAATTTGGCCTGACCCCTAAAAAGTTCGTCCTGACCCCTAAAATTTTCCCCGACCCCTAAATCTCTCCAGCCCCCTAATTTTTCACTCTCCCCCAACCCTGAGAAATATTTTGACTTCAAAAGAAAAAAAAACAAAAAAAAAAAAAAAAATTTGGCCTGACCCCTAAAAAGTTCGTCCTGACCCCTAAAATTTTCCCCGACCCCTAAATCTCTCCAGCCCCCTAATTTTTCACTCTCCTCCAACCCTGAGAAATATTTTGACTTCAAAACAAAAAAAAAGAAAAAAATTTGGCCTGACCCCTAAAAAGTTCGTCCTGACCCCTAAAATTTTCCCCGATTCCTAAATCTTTCCAGCCCCCTAATTGTTCACCATCCCCCAACCCTGAGAAATATTTTGAGTTAAAAACCAAAAAAAAGAAAAAAATTTTGCTTGACCCCTAAAAAGTTCGTCCTGACCCCTAAAATTTTCCCCGACCCCTAAATCTCTCTAGCCCCCTAAGTTTTCACTCTCCCCCAACCATGAGAAATATTTTGACTTCAAAACAAAAAAAAACAAAAAAATTTGGCCTGACCCCTAAAAAGTTCGTCCTGACCCATAAAATTTCCCCGACCCCTAAATCTCTCCAGCCCCCTAATTTTTCACTCTCCCCCAACCCTGAGAAATATTTTGACTTCAAAAGAAAAAAAAACAAAAAAAACAAAAAAATTTGGCCTGACCCCTAAAAAGTTTGTCCTGACCCCTAAAATTTTCCCCGACCCCTAAATCTCTCCAGCCCCCTAATGTTTAACTCTCCCCCAACCATGAGAAATATTTTGACTTCAAAACAAAAAAAAACAAAAAAATTAGGCCTGACCCCTAAAAAGTTCGTCCTGACCCCTAAAATTTTCCCCGACCCCTAAATCTCTCCAGCCCCCTAATTTTTCACTCTCCCCCAACCCTGAGAAATATTTTCAGTTCAAAACAAAAAAAAACAAAAAAATTTGGCCTGACCCCTAAAAAGTTCGTCCTGACCCCTAAAATTTTCCCCGACCCCTAAATCTCTCCAGCCCCCTAATTTTCACTCTCCTCCAACCCTGAGAAATATTTTGACTTCAAAACAAAAAAAAACAAAAAAATTTGGCCGGACCCCTAAAAAATTTGGCCTGACCCCTAAAATTTTCCCATACCCCCTAATCTCTCCAGCACCCCCCACAACTTTTTTGTCAGTGTCCCACAACCCTGAGAAATATTTTAAGATCAAAAAAAAAAAAAAAAATTTGGCCTGACCCCTGAAATCAGTTATGTATCCTCCCTCCTTTTCATCTGCAAAATTGTCCAAAGGGGAACGAAGATGGCGTTAAAATATTTTCTAACCTATCACTACAGTAGCTCTATCTAGGATATTGAGCACTTTTCTCCCGGACAACGCCGAGTACTTTGATAATCAAGGAGGCCTCCTGGGGACTACTGAAATCACTTAGGTATCCTCTCTCCTTCTGATCTGCAAAATAGTCCAAAGGGGAACGAAGATGGCGTTAAAATATTTTCCAAACCTATCACTACAGTAGCTCTATCTAGGATATTGAGCACTTTTCTCCCGGACAACGCCAAGTACTTTGAAAATCAAAGAGGCCTCCTGGGGACTACTGAAATCAGTTAGGTATCCCCCCTCCTTTTCAGCTGCAAAATTGTCCAAAGGGGAACGAAGATGGCGTTAAAATATTTTCTAAACCTATCACTACAGTAGCTCTATCTAGGATATTGAGCACTTTTCTCCCGGACAACGCCGAGTACTTTGATAATCAAGGAGGCCTCCTGGGGACTACTGAAATCACTTAGGTATCCTCTCTCCTTCTGATCTGCAAAATAGTCCAAAGGGGAACGAAGATGGCGTTAAAATATTTTCCAAACCTATCACTACAGTAGCTCTATCTAGGATATTGAGCACTTTTCTCCCGGACAACGCCGAGTACTTTGATAATCAAGGAGGCCTCATGGGGACTAGTGAAATCAGTTACGTATCCTCTTTCCTTCTGATCTGCGAAATAGTCCAAAGGTGAACGAAGATGGCGTTAAAATATTTTCTAAACCTATCACTACAGTAGCTCTATCTAGGATATTGAGCACTTTTCTCCCGGACAACGCCGAGTACTTTGAAAATCGAGGAGGCTTCATGAGCACTACTGAAATCCCTTAGGTATCCTTTCTCCTTCTGATCTGCCAAATAGTCCTGAGGCGCTCATACCGGCGAATGCCGACATTCCCCCTCCCCAGATTTCGCCTGAGGCGCTCATACCGACGAATGCCGACATTCCCCCTCCCCGGATTTCGCTTGAGGCGCTCACACTTCAACACTGCTCAAAAAAGGAGTAGATAATGGATGGGATTATGGCATCATGACAACGGAACCGATACGACCCTACCTCAACACTTCTCAAAAAAGGAGGAGATAATGCATGGGATGAGTGCATCATGACAACGGAACCGATACGACCCTACCTCAACACTTCTCAAAAAAGGAGGAGATAATGCATGGGATGAGTGCATCATGACAACGGAACCGATACGACCCTACCTCAACACTTCTCAAAAAAGGAGGAGATAATGCATCGGATGAGTGCATCATGACAACGGAACCGATACGACCCTACCTCAACACTTCTCAAAAAAGGAGGAGATAATGCATGGGATGAGTGCATCATGACAACGGAACCGATACGACCCTACCTCAACACTTCTCAAAAAAGAAGGAGATAATGCATGGGATGAGTGCATCATGACAACGGAACCGATACGACCCTACCTCAACACTTCTCAAAAAAGGAGGAGATAATGCATGGGATGAGTGCATCATGACAACGGAACCGATACGACCCTACCTCAACACTTCTCAAAAAAGGAGGAGATAATGCATGGGATGAGTGCATCATGACAACGGAACCGATACGACCCTACCTCAACACTTCTCAAAAAAGGAGGAGATAATGCATGGGATGAGTGCATCATGACAACGGAACCGATACGACCCTACCTCAACACTTCTCAAAAAAGGAGGAGATAATGCATGGGATGAGTGCATCATGACAACGGAACCGATACGACCCTACCTCAACACTTCTCAAAAAAGGAGGAGATAATGGATGGGATGAGTGCATCATGACAACGGAACCGATACGACCCTACCTCAACACTTCTCAAAAAAGGAGGAGATAATGCATGGGATGAGTGCATCATGACAACGGAACCGATACTACCCTACCTCAACACTTCTCAAAAAAGGAGGAGATAATGCATGGGATGAGGGCATCATGACAACGGAACCGATACGACCCTACCTCAACACTTCTCAAAAAAGGAGGAGATAATGAATGGGATGAGGGCATCATGACAACGGAACCGATACGACCCTACCTCAACACTTCTCAAAAAAGGAGGAGGTAATTCATGGGATGAGGGCATCATGACAACTGAACCGATACTATTCTACATCTACACTTCTCAAAAAAGGAGGAGGTAATGCATGAGATCAGTGCATCATGACAACGGAACCGATACTACCCTACCTCTACACTTCTCAAAAAAGGAGGAGGTAATGCTCACACCGGCGAATACCGTAACCCCCCCCCCCAATTTGGCCTGAAAGGAGGAGGTAATTCCTATCATGATAACAGAACGGCCACAGGGAGGGGGGGAGGAGGAATATTAGCGTCTATTAATAATTAAGAAAGAAAGTGTGAGAGAGAAAAATGACAGAAAGGAAAACTGCCACTCTCTGACGTCATGATGACCTGATATAACCGGACACAATTTAGGGCAAGACCGGGTACATCCGGCAAGGGATTATGGGACAGGTGCGGATGTGATTGAGCAACCCTTGTTTCACTACACACTCTTAACGTAGGATTCCTATGTTGTTATTGATGCATCCGGACAGGAGTTATTGGATGATCTGATAGAACCGGACACAATTTAGGGCAAGACCGGGTACATCCGGCAAGGGATTATGGGATGTTTACAATGACTCTGCATTTTTATCGGATTAGTACATAAATACATTAGATTATTTCGAATTTAGTACATAATAACGTTGAAAAAGTCGAAAAAACTGCTACCTTTTGTCGGAAAGTGGTCCGGTTGACTGTCAGCGAGTGAATCGTTTGTCGTGATTTTTAGATATTATGATTCCGGGATATGTACGGTGCTAAAGATATCAACTTTTTGACATGTCGTCGGGTAGTTTTTGAGGAGATACTGGACATACAAACAGACAAACATACAGACAACTGCCCTTTATATAGGAGACTAGCGGGGCTACCCGGCGTTGCTCGGGGTCATAAAAACATATATTTGAAGAAAGATCGTGTGTGTAACATCTTTATATTCAAACTTCTATGTCCGCCCCCTCTCTCTATAGCCGTCTCTTTATCTGCTACCTTTCTCTTTCCTGGTCGCCCCATTTCGCCGCTACTTTCTAATTTTGCCTTTTGCAAAAGCTGTTTCTTCCCCACCATTTCTCCTATTGCCCAGGGTAATAGTATGACATATTTCTATAAAAAGTAACACCTCTATCTGCGCCTTCTATATAGGTACTTATCTCCACCCCGGTGTTCATACTATATACGTATCTATCATCACCCCGGTGCGCATACTATATACGTACCTATCGCCGCCCCAGTGCACATACTATATACGTACCTATCGCCGCCCCGGTGCAGATACTATTTAAGTACCTATCGCCGCCCCGTTGCAGAATGCTAAATAGTACCTATCGTTGCCCCGGTGTGAATGCTAAATACATACCTATTGCGCCCCGGTGTGCATGCTACATAAGTACCTATCGCTGCCCTAGTGCGAATACTAAAGACATACCAATTGCGCCCCGGTGTGCATGCTACATAAGTACATATCGCTGCCCTAGTGCGAATAATTATATGTACATATTGCCGCTTTGGTGTGAATGCGAAATACATACCTATCGCCGGCCCAGTGCGAATGCTAAATACGTACCTATAGCCGCCCCAGTGCGAATGCTAAATACGTACCTATCACCACTACGGTGCGAATGCGAAATACATACCTTTCGCCGCCCCGGTGCGCATGCAATATATGTACTGATCGCCGCCGCAGAGCGCATGCTATGTACGTACTTATTGCTGCCCATGTGTACATGCTATATACGTAGCTATCGCCACCCCTGAATTCTGAATACGTACCTATCACCGCCCTGGTGTGGAAGCTAAATACGTACATATCGCCGCCCCGGTGCGAATGCTAAATACATACCTATCGCGCCCCGGTGTGAATTCTAAATACGTACCTATTGCCGCCCCGGTGTGAATTCTAAATACGTACCTATCGCCGCCCCGGTGCGGAAGCTCAATACGTACATATTGCTGCCCCGGTGCGAATGCTAAATACATACCTATCGCTGCCCCGGTGTGAATGCTAAATACATACCTATCGCCGCCCCGGTGTGAATGCTAAATACGTACCTATCGCCGTCCCGGTGTGAATTTTAAATATGTACCTTTCGCCGCCGGTGTGAATTTTAAATATGTACCTTTCGCCGCCCCTGTGCGCGTGCTATATACGTACCTATCGCCGCCCCGGTGCCCGTGCTATATATGAACCGATCGCTGCCTCAGTGCGCATGCTAAATACATACCTATCACTGCCCCGGTGTACATACTATATACATACTTATTACCGCCCATGTGCACATGCTATATAAGTACCTATCACCACCGCTGAATGCTAAATAAGTACCTATCGCCGCCCCGGTGTGGAAGCTAAATACGTACATATCGCCGCCCCTAAATTTGGGCAGACCCTAAAAAATTTGGCCTGACCCCTTAAATTTTCCCCATCCCCTAAATCTCTCCAGCCTCTAATTTTTCACTCTCCCCCAACCATAAGAAATATTTTGACTTCAAAACAAAAATAAACAAAAAAATTTGGCCTGACCCCTAAAAAGTTCCGCCTGACTCCTAAAATTTTCCCCGACCCCTAAATCTCTCCAGCCCCCTAATTGTTCACTCTCCCCCAACCCTGAGAAATATTTTGACTTCAAAACAAAAAAAAACAAAAAAATTTGGCCTGACCCCTAAAAAGTTCGTCCTGACCCCTAAAATTTTCCCCGACCCCTACATCTCTCCAGCCCCCTAATTTATCACTCTCCCCCAACCCTGAGAAATATTTTGACTTCAAAACAATAAAAAACCAAAAAAAACAAAAAGATTTGGCGTGACCCCTTAAAAGTTCGTCCTGACCCCTAAAATTTTCCCCGACCCCTAAATCTCTCCAGCCCCCTAATTTTTCACTCTCCTCCAACCATAAGATATATTTTGACTTCAAAACAAAAAAAAACAAAAAAATTTGGCCTGACCCCTAAAAAGTTCGTCTTGACCCCTAAAATTTTCCCCGACCCCTAAATCTCTCCAGCCCCCTAATTTTTCACTGTCCCCCAACCCTGAGAAATATTTTGACTTCAAAACAAAAAAAAAACAAAAAAATTTGGCCTGACCCCTAAAAAGTTCGTCCTGACCCCTAAAAATTTCCCCGACCCCTAAATCTCTCCAGCCCCCTAATTTTTCACTCTCCTCCAACCATAAGATATATTTTGACTTCAAAACAAAAAAAAACAAAAAAATTTGGCCTGACCCCTAAAAAGTTCGTCCTGACCCCTAAAATTTTCCCCGACCCCTAAATCTCTCCAGCCCCCTAATTTTTCACTGTCCCCCAACCCTGAGAAATATATTGACTTCAAAACAAAAAAAAACAAAAAAAAACAAAAAAATTTGGCCTGACCCCTAAAAAGTTCGTCCTGACCCCTAAAATTTTCCCCGACCCCTAAATCTCTCCAGCCCCCTAATTTTTCACTCTCCTCCAACCATAAGATATATTTTGACTTCAAAACAAAAAAAACAAAAAAATTTGGCCTGACCCCTAAAAAGTTCGTCCTGACCCCTAAAATATTCCCCGACCCCATAATATCTCCAGCCCCCTAATTTTTCACTCTCCCCCAACCCTGAGAAATATTTTGACTTAAAAAAAAAAAAAAAAAAAAAATTTGGCCTGACCCCTAAAAAGTTCGTCCTGACCCCTAAAATTTTCCCCGACCCCTAAATCTCTCCAGCCCCTAATTTTTCACTCTCCTCCAACTCTGAGAAATATTTTGACTTCAAAACAAAAAATTGGCGTGACCACTAAAAAGTTCGGCCTGACCCCTAAAAAGTTCGGCCTGACCCCTAAATCTCTCCAGCCCCTCATCCCAACTAATTTTTCACTCTCACATAACCCTGAGAAATATTTTGAGTTAAAAACAAAATAAAAAAGAACAAATTTTGCTGACCCCTAAAAAGTTCGGATTGACCCCTAAAATTTTCTCCGACCCAGCGAAATATTTTGAGTTCAAAAAAAAATGTTATTTAACATGTATACAAATATTAGTGAAAACAGTGGCGGAGCATAATTATTTCTATTCTTACTTTATTTATTGAGATGTTTTTTAATATGTATACAAATATTAGTGAAAACAATGGCGGAGCATAATTTTTTCTTCCTTTTAATTTACTGATTGAGACGTTATTTAATATGTATACAAATATTTGTGAAAACAATGGTGGAGCATAATTATATCTCTTCTTACTTTACTTATTGAGACGTTATTTAATATGTATACAAATATAAGTGAAAACAATGGAGGAGCATAATAATTTCTCTTCTTACCTTACTTCTTGAGACGTTATTTAATATGTATACAAATATTAGTGAAAACAATGGTGGAGCATAATTATTTCTCTTTTTACTTTACTTCTTGAAACGTTATTTAATATGTATACAAATATTAGTGAAAACAATGGTGGAGCATAATTATTTATTACACTAACTTCACACCTCTCAAAAAGAAGGAGGTAATACCTGGGAGGATGGTATCATGTCAACAGAAGAAATGCGGTTAGGATTAAGCAACCCTTGCTTCACTATAAACTCGTGTTCAAAAAAGTGCCGTTAGGGATCCACTTTGACGTCATTTCCTGTTAAAATCGTGACTTTGCATTATGCCGACAATCCCCCATCTCCAAATTTGGCATGAGGCGCTTCACCGGCGAATGCCGACACCCCCCCCCTAATTTGACCTGAAGCAGTCACACCGCCGCTCTATCTCTACAACTCTCAAAAAGGAGGAGGTAATGCCTAGGAGGGTGGTATCATAACAACAGAACGGGCGTAGGGGAGGAAAGGAAGGTAGAAGGGGTGGGAGTGAGAGGGAAAGAAGAGTTTTAGTGTGAGGGATTTTCTTCCCTACACTCTTTTCCTCTGACGTCATTTCCTGTTAAAAGCATGACGGTGCATTATTTCTCAAATTCTACATGATGTCATTGTTTTTTTCTCAAATTAGTACTAAACAACGTTGAAAATCGAGGAAAAAGGCAGTCGACCCTCGAAGAGTCCATTTTTTTTCCGGTACTGAGATAGTATACGTCCCGGGGCTGGCCGGTCATAATGACGTCAACCGTGTGACTGTTTGTTGGGTACTCTCGGAGGAGTATCTGGACATACAAACAGACAAACAGACAGACATACAGACAACTGGCCTTTATATAATAGAAGATACAAATAAATGCACATTGGCCTTTATTATAGATACAAATAAATGCACATTGGTCTTTATTATAGATTTGCTTAATACCCCCCCCCCCCCAAGAAAAGATTTGGCCTGATGCGCTCACACCGGCGAATGCTGACACTCTCTCCTCGCAACAGATACTACACTGTCTCCACCCTCTCAAAAAGGTGTGAGCGCCGGCGAATGCCGACACTCCCCCTCCCCAAATTTGGCCTGAGGGACTCACACCGGCGAATGCCGTCACCCCCCCCCCCCAATTTGACATGAAAGGAGGAGGTAATGCCTATCATGATAACGGAAGGGAGGGGGAGGAATATTAGCGTCTATTAAAAGGTTGTAGTGTGAGTGAATTTCTTCCCGCCACTTTGCATTATTTTTCAAATTATCTGCCACTCTCTGACGTCATGATATAACCGGACACAATTTAGAGCAAGACCGGGTACATCCGGCAAGGGATTATGGGACAGGTGCGGATGTGATTGAGCAACCCTTGTTTCACTACACACTCTTAACGTAGGATTACTATGTTGTTATTGATGCATCCGGACAGAAGTTATTGGATGATCTGATACAACCGGACACAATTTAGGACAAGACCGGGTACATCCGGCAAGGGATTATGGGATGTTTACAGTGACTCTGCATTTTTATCGGATTAGTACATAAATACATTAGATTATTTCGAATTTACTATCGAATTTGACCTGCTAGAACTGCACAGGACAAACCCATAGACCGACGGAATGAAGCCCCGAAGGCCAAGACGATACCAGTCTATGGGGTGCAGTATCCATCGAAACAGATACTACACTTTGATGTTAGCCAAAAGAAGTGAATTAATTGTCATTTTCGGTAATGGCGTATGAAAGCTATGTTGAATTAGAGAAAAACGGCCTAGGGGAGTCTAAAATTCATTCTTGATATTCCAAACTTATATAAGAATTTGTTAAATAGTAGTATACAATGTTTTTTGAAAGAAAATCTTAGTTATCATTACTTGTTAATTTAATAATGTAATTTAAACAGTGTCTAGTGGATAGACCGCTGTTCAGGTGTAGATTGGTTATAAATACCCCAGTAAATAACCGCAGATTTTGATTTTCTTCCGCCTTTTGGCGAAGATCAAAGTGTAGTATCTGTTCCGATGGATACTGCACCCCATAGACTGGTATTGTCTTGGCCTCCGGGGCTTGATTTACGCCGGTCTATGGGATTGTCCTGTGCAGTTCTAGGAGGTCCACCCTCCCAGGCTTCGCCTCCCCTCTTTGGGGAGGAGTAAGTTTATTGCTTACTGTCTGAGGCGCCCCTACCGGGGAATGCCGACGGGGCTACCCAGGCAATTTTTAAATGGCCAGAGTGCTCACCTCTCGAGCGCTGGCTTTTAACCCCACCTTCTCGACCCAATCTGTGGTCACATCTTACTTGTGGGAGTAGGATAAAACTGGCCTTGTGCCTAACTCCTGAGGTGGAGTAAATACCTTGATTTTCTTCCGCCTTTTGGCGAAGATCAAAGTGTAGTATCTGTTCCGATGGATACTGCACCCCATAGACTGGTATTGTCTTGGCCTCCGGGGCTTGATTTACGCCGGTCTATGGGATTGTCCTGTGCAGTTCTAGGAGGTCCACCCTCCCAGGCTTCGCCTCCCCTCTTTGGGGAGGAGTAAGTTTATTGCTTACTGTCTGAGGCGCCCCTACCGGGGAATGCCGACGGGGCTGCCCAGGCAATTTTTAAATGGCCAGAGTGCTCACCTCTCGAGCGCTGGCTTTTAACCCCACTTTCTCGACCCAATCTGTGGTCACATCTTACTTGTGGGAGTAGGATAAAACTGGCCTTGTGCCTAACTCCTGAGGTGGAGTAAATACCTTGATTTTCTTCCGCTTTGTTGGCTTTTTGGCTAAGATCAAAGTGTAGTATCTGTTCTCGGCATTTTTGCCTTGAGATAAAGTGTATTATCTAGTCCTATCCGATAGGTGTCGATCTTACACTCTCGAATCAAAAATCAGATTATCATTTTTATTTTTGAATCCCTTTTCCTTTTGTTCACTTCCTCTCCCCTAAAGTACGGCCTGATACGCGCCCACTGTCGGGATCTCTCTCTTACCGCTTAATACTCGTACTCCTCCAAATTTCGCCATAGGCGCTCACATCGACGAATGCAGGAACTTCCCCCTCCCCCCAATTCGGCCTGGGGCGCTCATACTGGCGAACCTCACCTAATTTGGCCTGAGGCGCCACACCGGCGAATGCTGAAACTCCTCCTCCCCAAATTTCGCCTGAGGCGCCCCACTGCCGATACCCCGCCCCTCCCCCAAATTTCGCCTGTGGCGCTCACACCGGTGAATGCCGGAACTCCCCCCCTCCCCCAAATTCGGCATAATTTCGCCTGAGGCGCTCATACCGCCGACTGCCGACATTCCCCCTCCCTAAATTCGGCCTGAGGTGCCCCACCGCCGACTGCTGACATTCCGCCGCCCCAGATTTGACCTGAGGCGCCCCACCGCCGAATGCCGACACTCCTCCTCCCCAGATTTGGCCTGAGGCGCCCCACCGCCAAATGCCGACCCACCCTTCCACCGCCGAATGCCGATACCGCCCCCCCCATGTAATGCATGGGATGAGTGCATCATGACAACGGAACCGAATCGACCCTACCTCTACACGTCTCAAAAAAGGAGGAGGTAATGCATGGGATCAGTGCATCATGACAACGGAACCGATACGACCCTACCTCAACACGTCTCAAATAAGGAGGAGATAATGCATGGGATGAGGGCATCATGACAACGGAACCGATACGACCCTACCTCAACACTTCTAAAAAAAGGAGGAGGTAATGCATGGGATCAGTGCATCATGACAACGGAACCGATACTACCCTACCTCAACACTCTCAAAAAAGGAGGAGGTAATGCTCACACCGGCGAATACCGTACCCCCCCCCCCCCCCCCAATTTGGCCTGAAAGGAAAACTGCCACTCTCTGACGTCATGATGACCTGATATAACCGGACACAATTTAGGTCAAGACCGGGTACATCCGGCAAGGGATTATGGGACAAGTGCGGATGTGATTGAGCAACCCTTGTTTCACTACACACTCGTAACGTAGGATTCCTATGTTGTTATTGATGCAACCGGAAAGAAGTTATTGGATGATCTGATACAACCGGACACAATTTAGGGCAAGACCGGGTACATCCGGCAAAGGGATTATGGGATGCTTATAGTGACTCGGCATTTTTATCGGATTAGTACATAAATACATTAGATTATTTCGAATTTAGTACATATTAACGTTGAAATTTCGTGTAAAATACGAAAAAACTGCTACCTTTTGTCGGAAAGTGGTCCGGTTGACTGTCAGCGAGTGAATCGTTTGTCGTGATTTTTAGATATTATGATTCCGGGATATGTACGGTGCTAAAGATATCAACTTTTTGACATGTCGCCGCGTAGTTTTTGAGGAGTATCTGGACATACAAACAAACAGACAGACAGACATACAGACAACTGCCCTTTATATAATAGACTAGCGGGGCTACCCGGCGTTGCTCGGGGTCATAAAAACATATATTTGAAGAAAGATCGTGTGTGTAACATCTTTATATTCAAACTTCTATGTCCGCCCCCTCTCTCTATAGCCGTCTCTTTATCTGCTACCTTTCTCTTCCCTGGTCGCCCCATTTCGCCGCAACTTTCTAATTTTGCCTTTTGCAAAAGCTGTTTCTTCCCCACCATTTTTCCTATTGCCCAGGGTAATAGTATGACATTTCTATAAAAAGTAACACCTCTATCTGCGCCTTCTATATAGGTACTTATCTCCACCCCGGTGTTCATACTATATACGTATCTATCATCACCCCGGTGTGCATACTATATACGTACCTATCGCCGCCCCAGTGCACATACTATATACGTATCTATCGCTGCCCTGGTGCAGATACTATTTAAGTACCTATCGCCGCCCCGTTGCGAATGCTAAATAGTACCTATCGTTGCCCCGGTGTGAATGCTAAATACATACCTATTGCGCCCCGGTGTGCATGCTACATAAGTACCTATCGCTGCCCTAGTGCGAATACAAAAGACATACCAATTGCGCCCCGGTGTGCATGCTACATAAGTACCTATCGCTGCCCTAGTGCGAATAATTAATATGTACATATTGCCGCTTTGGTGTGAATGCTAAATACGTACCTATCGCCGGCCCAGTGCGAATGCTAAATACGTACCTATAGCCGCCCTGGTGCGAATGCTAAATACGTACCTATAGCCGCCCCAGTGCGAATGCTAAATACGTACCTATCACCACTACGGTGCGAATGCGAAATACGTACCTATCGCCGCCCCGGCGCGCATGCAATATATGTACTGATCGCCGCCGCAGAGCGCATGCTATGTACATACTTATTGCTGCCCATGTATACATGCTATATACGTAGCTATCGCCACCCCTGAATTCTGAATACGTACCTATCACCGCCCTGGTGTGGAAGCTAAATACGTACATATCGCCGCCCCGGTGCGAATGCTAAATACATACCTATCGCCGCCCCGGTGTGAATTCTAAATACGTACCTATTGCCGCCCCGGTGTGAATTCTAAATACGTACCTATCGCCGCCCCGGTGCGGAAGCTAAATACGTACATATCGCTGCCCCGGTGCGAATGCTAAATACATACCTATCGCTGCCCCGGTGTGAATGCTAAATACATACCTATCGCCGCCCCGGTGTGAATGCTAAATACGTACCTATCGCCGCCCCGGTGTGAATTTTAAATATGTACCTTTCGCCGCCCGGTGTGAATTTTAAATATGTACCTTTCGCCGCCCCTGTGCGCGTGCTATATACGTACCTATCGCAGCCCTGGTGCGCGTGCTATATATGAACCAATCGCTGCCTCAGTGCGCATGCTAAATACATACCTATCACTGCCCCGGTGTGCATACTATATACATACTTATTACCGCCCATGTGCACATGCTATATAAGTACATATCACCACCGCTGAATGCTAAATAAGTACCTATCGCCGCCCTGGTGCGGAAACTAAATACGTACATATCGCTGCCCCGGTGCGAATGCTAAATACATACCTATCGCTGCCCCGGTGTGAATGCTAAATACATACCTATCGCTGCCCCGGTGTCAATGCTAAATACGTACCTATCGCCGCCCCGGTGTGAATTTTAAATATGTACCTTTCGCCGCCCGGTGTGAATTTTAAATATGTACCTTTCGCCGCCCCTGTGCGCGTGCTATATACGTACCTATCGCCGCCCCGGTGCGCGTGCTATATATGGACCGATCGCTGCCTCAGTGCGCATGCTAAATACATACCTATCACTGCCCCGGTGTGCATACTATATACGTACTTATTACCGCCCATGTGCACATGCTATATAAGTACATATCACCACCGCTGAATGCTAAATAAGTACCTATCGCCGCCCCGGTGTGGAAGCTAAATACGTACATATCGCCGCCCCTAAATTTGGGCAGACCCTAAAAAATTTGGCCTGACCCCTAAAATTTTCCCCGTCCCCTAAATCTCTCCAGCCTCTGATTTTTCACTCTCCCCCAACCATGAAAAATATTTTGACTTCAAAACAAAAAAAAACAAAAAAATTTGGCCTGACCCCTAAAAAGTTCGTCCTGACCCCTAAAATTTTCCCCGACCCATAAATCTCTTCAGCCCCCTAATTTTTTACTCTCCCCCAACCATGAGAAATATTTTGACTTCAAAACAAAAAAAAACAAAAAAATTTGGCCTGACCCCTAAAAAGTTCGTCCTGACCCCTAATATTTTCCCCAACCTCTCAATCTCTCCAGCCCCCTAATTGTTCACTCTCGCCCAACCCTGAGAAATATTTTGAGTTCAAAACCAAAAAAAACAAAAAAATTTGGCCTGACCCCTAAAAAGTTCGTCCTGACCCCTAAAATTTTCCCCGACCCCTAAATCTCTCCAGCCCCCTAATTTGTTACTCTCTTACAACCATTAGATATATTTTGACTTCAAAACAAAAAAAAACAAAAAATTTGGCCTGACCCCTAAAAAGTTCGTCCTGACCCCTAAAATTTTCCCCGACCCCTAAATCTCTCCAGCCCCCTAATTTTTCACTCTCCTCCAACCATGAGAAATACTTTGACTTATAAACAAAAAAAAACAAAAAAATTTGGCCTGACCCCTAAAAAGTTCGTCCTGACCCCTAAAATTTTCCCCGACCCCTAAATCTCTCCAGCCCCCTAATTTTTCACTCTCCCCCAACCCTGAGAAATATTTTGACTTCAAAACAAAAAAAAACAAAAAAAACAAAAAAATTTGGCCTGACCCCTAAAAAGTTCGTCCTGACCCCTAAAATTTTCCCCGACCCCTAAATCTCTCCAGCCCCCTAATTTTTCACTCTCTTACAACCATTAGATATATTTTGACTTCAAAACAAAAAAAAACAAAAAAATTTGGCCTGATCCCTAAAAAGTTCGTCCTGACCCCTAAAATTTTCCCCGACCCCTAAATCTCTCTAGCCCCCTAATTTTTCACTCTCCTCCAACCATGAGAAATACTTTGACTTCAAAACAAAAAAAAACAAAAAAATTTGGCCTGACCCCTAAAAAGTTCGTCCTGACCCCTAAAATTTTCCCCGACCCTTAAATCTCTCCAGCCCCCTAATTTTTCACTCTCCCCCAACCCTGAGAAATATTTTGAGTTCAAAACAAAAAAAAACAAAAAAAAACAAAAAAATTTGGCCTGACCCCTAAAAAGTTCGTCCTGACCCCTAAAATTTTCCCCGAACCCTAAATCTCTCCAGCCCCCTAATTTTTCACTCTCCCCCAACTATGACATATATTTTGACTTCAAAACAAAAAAAAAAGAAAAAGATTTGGCCTGAACCCTAAAAAGTTCGTCCTGACCCCTAAAATTTTCCCCGACCCCTAAATCTCTCCAGCCCCCTAATTTTTCACTCTCCCCCAACCATGTAAAATATTTTGACTTCAAAACAAAAAAAAACAAAAAAATTTGGCCTGACCCCTAAAAATTTGGACTGACCCCTAAAATTTTCCCCGACCCCTAAATCTCTCCAGCTCCCTAATTTTTCACTCTCCCCCAACCCTGAGAAATATTTGACTTCAAAACAAAAAAAAAAAAAAAAAAAAAAAATTTGTCCTGACCCCTAAAAAGTTCGTCCTGACCCCTACAATTTTCCCCGACCCCTAAATCTATCCAGCCCCCTAATGTTTTACTCTCTTACAACCATTAGATATATTTTGACTTCAAAACAAAAAAAAACAAAAAAAATTGGCCTGACCCCTAAAAAGTTCGTCCTGACCCCTAAAATTTTCCCCGACCCCTAAATCTCTCCAGCCCCTAATTTTTCACTCTCCCCCAACCGTGAGAAATATTTTGAGTTCAAAACAAAAAAAAACAACAAAAAACAAAAAAATTTGGCCTGACCCCTAAAAAGTTCGTCCTGACCCCTAAAATTTTCCCCGACCCCTAAATCTCTCCAGCCCCCTAATTTTTCACTCTCTTACAACCATTATGTATATTTTGACTTCAAAACAAAAAAAAACAAAAAAATTTGGCCTGACCGCTAAAAAGTTCGTCCTGACCCCTAAAGTTTTCCCCGACCCCTAAATCTCTCCAGCCCCCTAATTTTTCACTCTCCCCCAACCGTGAGAAATATTTTGACTTCAAAACAAAAAAAAAAGAAAAAGATTTGGCCTGAACCCTAAAAAGTTCGTCCTGACCCCTAAAATTTTCCCCGACCCCTTAATCTCTCCAGCCCCCTAATTTTTCACTCTCCCCCAACCCTGAGAAATATTTGACTTCAAAACAAAAAAAAAAAAAAAAAAAAAAAAATTTGTCCTGACCCCTAAAAAGTTCGTCCTGACCCCTACAATTTTCCCCGACCCCTAAATCTATCCAGCCCCCTAATGTTTTACTCTCTTACAACCATTAGATATATTTTGACTTCAAAACAAAAAAAAACAAAAAAAATTGGCCTGACCCCTAAAAAGTTCGTCCTGACCCCTAAAATTTTCCCCGACCCCTAAATCTCTCCAGCCCCCTAATTTTTCACTCTCCCCCAACCGTGAGAAATATTTTGAGTTCAAAACAAAAAAAAACAACAAAAAACAAAAAAATTTGGCCTGACCCCTAAAAAGTTCGTCCTGACCCCTAAAATTTTCCCCGACCCCTAAATCTCTCCAGCCCCCTAATTTTTCACTCTCTTACAACCATTATGTATATTTTGACTTCAAAACAAAAAAAAACAAAAAAATTTGGCCTGACCGCTAAAAAGTTCGTCCTGACCCCTAAAGTTTTCCCCGACCCCTAAATCTCTCCAGCCCCCTAATTTTTCACTCTCCCCCAACTATGACATATATTTTGACTTCAAAACAAAAAGAAAAAGAAAAAGATTTGGCCTGAACCCTAAAAAGTTCGTCCTGACCCCTAAAATTTTCCCCGACCCCTTAATCTCTCCAGCCCCCTAATTTTTCACTCTCCCCCAACCATGAGAAATATTTTGACTTCAAAACAAAAAAAAACAAAAAAATTTGGCCTGACCCCTAAAAATTTGGCCTGACCCCTAAAATTTTCCCCGACCCCTCAATCTCTCCAGCCCCCTAATTGTTCACTCTCCCCCAACCCTGAGAAATATTTTGACTTCAAAACAAAAAAAAACAAAAAAATTTGGCCTGACCCCTAAAAAGTTCCGCCTGACCCCTAAAATTTTCCCCGACCCCTAAATCTCTCCAGCCCCCTAATTTTTTACTCTCCCCCAACCCTGAGAAATATTTGACTTCAAAACAAAAAAAAAAAAAAAAAAAAAAAAATTTGGCCTGACCCCTAAAAAGTTCGTCCTGACCCCTACAATTTTCCCCGACCCCTAAATCTATCCAGCCCCCTAATGTTTTACTCTCTTACAACCATTAGATATATTTTGACTTCAAAACAAAAAAAAACAAAAAAATTTGGCCTGACCCCTAAAAAGTTCGTCCTGACCCCTAAAATTTTCCCCGACCCCTAAATCTCTCCAGCCCCCTAATTTTTCACTCTCCTCCAACCATGAGAAATACTTTGACTTCAAAACAAAACAAAACAAAAAAATTTGGCCTGACCCCTTAAAAGTTCGTCCTGACCCCTAAAATTTTCCCTGACCCCTAAATCTCTCCAGCCCCCTAATTTTTCACTCTCCCCCAACCGTGAGAAATATTTTGAGTTCAAAACAAAAAAAAACAACAAAAAACAAAAAAATTTGGCCTGACCGCTAAAAAGTTCGTCCTGACCCCTAAAATTTTCCCCGACCCCTAAATCTCTCCAGCCCCCTAATTTTTCACTCTCTTACAACCATTAGATATATTTTGACTTCAAAACAAAAAAAAACAAAAAAATTTGGCCTGACCGCTAAAAAGTTCGTCCTGACCCCTAAAATTTTCCCCGACCCCTAAATCTCTCCAGCCCCCTAATTTTTCACTCTCCCCCAACTATGACATATATTTTGACTTCAAAACAAAAAAAAAGAAAAAGATTTGGCCTGAACCCTAAAAAGTTCCGCCTGACACCTAAAATTTTCCCCGACCCCTAAATCTCTCCAGCCCCCTAATTTTTCACTCTCCCCCAACCCTGAGAAATATTTGACTTCAAAACAAAAAAAAAAAAAAAAAAAAAAAAATTTGGCTTGACCCCTAAAAAGTTCGTCCTGACCCCTACAATTTTCCCCGACCCCTAAATCTATCCAGCCCCCTAATTTTTTACTCTCTTACAACCATTAGATATATTTTGACTTCAAAACAAAAAAAAACAAAAAAATTTGGCCTGACCCCTAAAAAGTTCGTCCTGACCCCTAAAATTTTCCCCGACCCCTAAATCTCTCCAGCCCCCTAATTTTTCACTCTCCCCCAACCGTGAGAAATATTTTGACTTCAAAACAAAAAAAAACAACAAAAAACAAAAAAATTTGGCCTGACCCCTAAAAAGTTCGTCCGGACCCCTAAAATTTTCCCCGACCCCTAAATCTCTCCAACCCCCTAATTTTTCACTCTCCCCCAACTATGACATATATTTTGACTTCAAAACAAAAAAAAAAGAAAAAGATTTGGCCTGAACCCTAAAAAGTTCGTCCTGACCCCTAAAATTTTCCCCGACCCCTCAATCTCTCCAGCCCCCTAATTGTTCACTCTCCCCCAACCCTGAGAAATATTTTGAGTTCAAAACAAAAAAAAACAAAAAAATTTGGCCTGACCCCTAAAAAGTTCCGTCTGACCCCTAAAATTTTCCCCGACCCCTAAATCTCTCCAGCCCCCTAATTTTTCACTCTCCCCCAACCCTGAGAAATATTTGACTTCAAAACAAAAAAAAACAAAACAAAAAAAAAATTTGGCCTGACCCCTAAAAAGTTCGTCCTGACCCCTACAATTTTCCCCGACCCCTAAATCTATCCAGCCCCCTAATTTTTTACTCTCTTACAACCATTAGATATATTTTGACTTCAAAACAAAAAAAAACAAAAAAATTTGGCCTGACCCCTAAAAAGTTCGTCCTGACCCCTAAAATTTTCCCCGACCCCTAAATCTCTCCAGCCCCCTAATTTTTCACTCTCCTCCAACCATGAGAAATACTTTGACTTCAAAACAAAAAAAAACAAAAAAATTTGGCCTGACCCCTTAAAAGTTCGTCCTGACCCCTAAAATTTTCCCCGACCCCTAAATCTCTCCAGCCCCCTAATTTTTCACTCTCCCCCAACCGTAAGAAATATTTTGAGTTCAAAACAAAAAAAACAACAAAAAACAAAAAAATTTGGCCTGACCCCTAAAAAGTTCGTCCTGACCCCTAAAATTTTCCCCGACCCCTAAATCTCTCCAGCCCCCTAATTTTTCACTCTCTTACAACCATTAGATATATTTTGACTTCAAAACAAAAAAAAACAAAAAAATTTGGCCTGACCGCTAAAAAGTTCGTCCTGACCCCTAAAATTTTCCCCGACCCCTAAATCTCTCCAGCCCCCTAATTTTTCACTCTCCCCCAACCCTGAGAAATATTTTGACTTCAAAACAAAAAAAAAAAAAGAAAAAAAAAAAATTTGGCCTGACCCCTAAAAAGTTTGTCCTGACCCCTAAAATTTTCCCCGACCCCTAAATCTCTCCAGCCCCCTAATTTTTCACTCTCCCCCAACCATGACATATATTTTGACTTCAAAACAAACAAAAAAAACAAAAAAATTTGGCCTGACCCCTAAAAAATTTTTTTTTTGCCACCTAAAATTTTCCCCGACCCCTAAATCTCTCCAGCCCCCTAATTTTTAACTCTCTTCCAACCATGAAAAATATTTTGACTTCAAAACAAAAAAAAAAAAAAAATTTGGCCTGACCCCTAAAAAGTTCGTCCTGACCCCTAAAATTTTCCCCGACCCCTAAATCTCTCCAGCCCCCTAATTTTTAACTCTCCCCCCAACCCTGAGAAATATTTTGACTTCAAAACAAAAAAAAACAAAAAAATTGGGCCTGACCCCTAAAAAGTTTGTCCTGACCCCTAAAATTTTCCCCGACCCCTAAATCTCTCCAGCCCCCTAATTTTTCACTCTCCTCCAACCATGAGAAATATTTTGACTTCAAAACAAAAAAAAACAAAATAATTTGGCCTGACCCCTAAAAAGTTCGTCCTGACCCCTAAAATTTTCCCCGACCCCTAAATCTCTCCAGCCCCCTAATTTTTCACTCTCCCCCAACCCTGAGAAATATTTTGACTTCAAAACAAAAAAAAACAAAAAAATTTGGCCTGACCCCTAAAAAGTTCTGCCTGACCCCTAAAATTTTCCCCGACCCCTAAATCTCTCCAGCCCCCTAATTTTGCACTCTCCCCCAACCCTGAGAAATATTTTGACTTCAAAACAAAAAAAAACAAAAAAAAACAAAAAAATTTGGCCTGACCCCTAAAAAGTTTGTCCTGACCCCTAAAATTTTCCCCGACCCCTAAATCTCTCCAGCCCCCTAATTTTTCACTCTCCCCCAACCCTGAGAAATATTTTGAGTTCAAAACAAAAAAAAAAGAAAAAGATTTGGCCTGACCCCTAAAAAGTTCGG
This sequence comes from Sepiola atlantica, assembly GCA_963556195.1. Classification (NCBI taxonomy): domain Eukaryota; kingdom Metazoa; phylum Mollusca; class Cephalopoda; order Sepiida; family Sepiolidae; genus Sepiola; species Sepiola atlantica. The sequence goes on along the minus strand of OY744530.1, from coordinate 108,771,729 downwards.
CCTGACCCCTAAAATTTTCTCCGACCCCTCAATGTCTCCAGCATCCTACTCCCAACTAATTTTTCACTCTCTCCCAACCCTGCGAAATATTTTGAGTTCAAAACAAAAAATGTTATTTAACATGTATACAAATATTAGTGAAAACAATGGCGGAGCATAATTATTTCTCTTCTTACTTTACTTATTGAGACGTTATTTAACATGTATACAAATATTAGTGAAAACAATGGGGGAGCATAATTATCTCTTTTCTTACTTTACTTATTGAGACGTTATTTAACATGTATACAAATATTAGTGAAAACAGTGGCGGAGCATAATTATTTCTATTCTTACTTTATTTATTGAGATGTTTTTTAATATGTATACAAATATTAGTGAAAACAATGGCGGAGCATAATTATTTCTCTTCTTACTTTACTTATTGAGACGTTATTTAATATGTATACAAATATTAGTGAAAACAATGGCGGAGCATAATTTTTTCTCTTCTTACTTTACTTATTGAGACGTTAATTAATATGTATACAAATATTAGTGAAAACAATGGCGGAGCATAATTATTTCTCTTACTTTATTTATTGAGACGTTATTTAATATGTATACAAATATTAGTGAAAACAATGTCGGAGCATAATTATTTCTCTTTTTACTTTACTTATTGAGACGTTATTTAACATGTATACAAATATTAGTGAAAACAGTGGCGGAGCGTAATTATTTCTATTCTTACTTAATTTATTGAGATGTTTTTTAATATGTATACAAATATAAGTGAAAACAATGGGGGAGCATAATTATTTCTTTTCTTACTTTACTTATTGAGACGTTATTTAACATGTATACAAATATTAGTGAAAACAATGGCGGAGCATAATTATTTCTCTTTTTACTTTACTTCTTGAGACGTTATTTAATATGTATACAAATATTAGTGAAAACAATGGTGGAGCATAATTATTTCTATTCTTACTTTACTTATTGAGACGTTATTTAAAATGTATAGAAATATTAGTGAAAACAGTGGCGGAGTGTAATTATTTCTATTCTTACTTTATTTATTGAGATGTTTTTTAATATGTATACAAATATAAGTGAAAACAATGGGGGAGCATAATTATTTCTCTTCTTACTTTACTTATTGAGACGTTATTTAACATGTATACAAATATTAGTGAAAACAATGGCGGAGCATAATAATTTCTCTTCTTACTTTACTTCTTGAGACGTTATTTAATATGTATACAAATATTAGTGAAAACAATGGTGGAGCATAATTATTTCTCTTTTTATTTTACTTCTAGAGACGTTATTTTATATGTATATAAATATTAGTGAAAACAGTGGCGGAGCATAATTATCTCTTTTCTTACTTTACTTATTGAGACATTATTTAATATGTATACAAATATTAGTGAAAACAATGGGTGAGCATAATTATTTATTACGTTAATTTTAATGATACTACACTAACTTCACACCTCTCAAAAAGAAGGAGGTAACACCTGGGAGGATGGTATCATGTCAAAAGAAGAAATGCGGTTAGAATTAAGCAACACTTGCTTCACTATAAACTCATGTTCAAAAAATACCGTTATGGAATAAGCAACCCTTGCTTCACTATGGACTCATGTTAAAAAAAGTGCCGTTAGGGATTAAGCAACAGTTGCTTCAATACAAACTTATGTTTCGTTAGGATTAAGCAACCCTTGCTTCACTATAAACTCATGTTCAAAAAGGTGCCGTTAAGGATTTCCTCTGACGTCATTTCCTGTTAAAATCGTGACTTTGCATTATGCCGACAATCCCCCATCTCCAAATTTGACCTGAGGCGCTCCACCGGCGAATGCCGACACTCCCCCTTCCCCTAATTTGACCTGAAGCAGTCACACCGCCGTACTATCTCCACAACTGTCAAAAAGGAGGAGGTAATGCCTAGGAGGGTGGTATCATAACAACAGAATGGGCGTAGGGGTGGAAGGGAAGGTAGAAAGGGTGGGAGTGAGAGGGAAAGCAGGGTTGTAGTGTGAGGGATTTTCTTCCCTACACTCTTTTCCTCTGACGTCATTTCCTGTTAAAAGCGTGACTTTGCATATTTCTAAAATATATATATAATGAAAAATAACTGACCCCCCCCCCCCCGATGAAATATACCCCATGGACCCCTAAGAAGTGGGTTTATAGATTCGGGAATACTCTCATCATCTTAGTCTGTGAATTTTACATCAGAATACACTTTTATATGTTATGTATAAAAATATGTTGAAGTAAAATAAATTGTGAAGAGAAAAAAAAATTAAAAACCTATAACGATGACGTCATATACCTAATACTGTGACGTCACGTGCACAAGAATAAGTTGGTTGAAAACAAAATTATTATTACATAATTACATTGGCTGATTTCCAAATTACTACTGAATAACATTAGAAAAGTTTGAAAAAACCAGACCCGCTGCCGAAGACTGGCCCCGTTGACCCCCAGCAACATGTTTTTTGTTGTAATTTTGAGATATTATGATCCCAGGTGTTGTACGGTGCTGAAGATATCAACTTTTTGACAATTCGCCGCATAGTTTTTGAGGAGAAGCTGGACATACAAACAAACAAACAAACAGACAAACATACAGACAAGTGCCCTTTATAGAGGAGATGATACAGATTAAAATGGTTTTATTTTTGACGTTAAGGGAAAGAAAGATATTTGTGTAGTGGGAGGAAAAGTAAAAAATAAATTAAAAAAGAAAGATATTTGTGTAGTGGGAGGAAAAGTAAAAAAAATAAATTAAAAGAAAAAAATAACCAAAAAATACTTTTATGGGAATTTTTTCTGAATATTTGTATTGGTGATGTAGAAAGTGTTAGTATTATCGATTTGAGCATAAAAAACAAAATGTATTTATATATTGTAATTGTTTAGTGTAGTCTCGTACGGGTATGAACTTAGTAATTAAAAAAATCATAATTATATATAATTAAAGTGTAATACGTTTATGTACCTCAGATTGTAAGCGCGCTTTGCTCGAATATGTTAACGCGCTGAGCAAAATCTGCAAAAAGTATAAAAACACAGAGGTGTATGCATAGATGAAATGATAGTATATGTTGCGCGTATGTAATGCGTAATTTTTAATAACTTATAAAATAAAAACTATAAAATAATCGATTTTTGCTTCCAGGTTAGTAATTATTTAGAAAAAAATATTACATACATATGAATTAATGGAAAGGAATGTGAAGGATTACTACGGATATGACCAACAAATAAATGTTTATGGTCACTTTTTTAGTAATACCATAAGCCTAATTTCTGAAAGCGCTACTACGGCAAATCTGTCTCTTAAGAAGGTTTCGCTACCGGTGAAATGGGTAGCAGTGAGAGTAGATAAACATGAGAGGATGAAGAATAATCCACCTTTTCATTATACATGTTTTAAAATGAAATATTGAGTAGAACAAAATATTTAAAGAGAATGAATGTATTTAAAATGACATTTTGTACTTTAATGCAAGAACTAGAGATTGACCGAAATCACTAACAAATAAATATTTGTATGAAACATTTTGTTATTAAAGCTACAACTATCGAAGGTATCAGAGAAATTCTTCAGATATATGACAAGACGTAAAGTTCAGTGAAGTGTACTATTTGATTAATAGCTGTAAGTCACAATATTTCCATAATCCGAGCAAGATTAAGCTTTATACATACAGAGCAAATTGAACTTGAATCTCTTTAATTCTTTTCGTAAAAGTCAGACGGTGAAATGATTTAACTGCGTAATCTTTTCTATAAAATAGAAAGCAAAAGGGCAATGACAACAACCATGTGTGCTATCTAATCGACAGCTGTGACCTGTTATATAAGCCCACCCCCTTTATTCCCCAGATCCCAACCACTTGTCCGCCTCCGCTAAACACAATCGCGGCGGCACCCCCTTCTCCCAGACAACTTTTAAAAAGTCTATTACAGCTAATGCATTTCATGCAACTGCTGAGTTTTAGATAAACCCCTCAGATAAAAAAAAACTGTCTTTCATCTTGTAAGGCGATACGATTTTTCTAAAAGCCACTAATCGTTTTTTTTATTCTTTTTCTTTACCATCTTATTTTCTTTTACATGAGTTTAAGTCAATTTCGCACATCAATTTTGTTCTATATCTCAAATAGCTCAGTTTTTAAATGTTTTCTTTAACTGTGATTCCTCGGCGAAAATGGGTTCATTACAAGATAATATCGCTTATAAAGTTATCGATGCTCTTCTTGCTATACAAGTGATTAGAGAAGACAATTCATTAGACACGGGTTGGAGAATAACAGAGATCTCATTAGTCGCATTGGATAATAAAGCAGGTCGCGTTGTACGGATTGAAGAACAAAGGAGATATCTTCATCCGGACTAGGAAATAAAAAAGTATTTTGTTCGCTGGATATGTGAACAAACATTTGTCATTGATGATTAATCGGATAACAGATTAATCGGATTACAGAACAAAGCAGATGTCGTTGGCCGGATTAAATAATTAAGTACACCTCGTTCCTCAGATTGGCGAACAGCACAAATCCCTTTAGTTGAATTAGAGCATAAATACGATCGTGTTAGCCGGATTGGACGAAAACGTACATCTCATTATTCGGATTGGACGAAAACGTACATCTCATTATTCGGATTTGAAGAAAACGTACATCTCATTATTCGGATTGGAAGAAGACGTACATCTCATTATTCGGATTGGAAGAAAACGTACATCTCATTATTCGGATTTGAAGAAAACGTACATCTCATTATTCGGATTGGAAGAAGACGTACATCTCATTATTCGGATTGGAAGAAAACGTACATCTCATTATTCGGATTGGAAGAAAACGTACATCTCATTATTCGGATTGGAAGAAAACGTACATCTCATTATTCGGATTGGAAGAAAACGTACATCTCATTATTCGGATTGGAAGAAAACGTACATCTCATTATTCGGATTGGAAGAAAACGTACATCTCATTATTCGGATTGGAAGAAAACGTACATCTCATTATTCGGATTGGAAGAAGACGTACATCTCATTATTCGGATTGGAAGAAAACGTACATCTCATTATTCGGATTTGAAGAAAACGTACATCTCATTATTCGGATTGGAAGAAGACGTACATCTCATTATTCGGATTGGAAGAAAACGTACATCTCATTATTCGGATTGGAAGAAAACGTACATCTCATTATTCGGATTGGAAGAAAACGTACATCTCATTATTCGGATTGGAAGAAAACGTACATCTCATTATTCGGATTGGAAGAAAACGTACATCTCATTATTCGGATTGGAAGAAAACGTACATCTCATTATTCGGATTGGAAGAAAACGTACATCTCATTATTCGGATTGGAAGAAAACGTACATCTCATTATTCGGATTGGAAGAAAACGTACATCTAATTATTCGGATTGGAGAAAACGTACATCTCATTATTCGAATAGGAAGAAAACGTACATCTCATTATTCGGATTGGAAGAAAACGTACATCTCATTATTCGGATTGGAAGAAAACGTACATCTCATTATTCGGATTGGACGAAAACGTACATCTCATTATTCGGATTGGAAGAAGACGTATATCTTATTATTCGGATTGGAGGATAGAAACATCTAGTAAGTCAGATCGGAAAATAAAGCTGATCTGTCATTCGAGTTGAGCGATGAAGCATATCTCGTAAGTCTTATGGGAATATATGTATAGTTCGTTAGCCGGATTGGAGGATAGAATAGATGTAGTTAGCTAGTTTAAATTATACAGTTGATCTCAAAGAAAAAGTAGCTCTTGTAGCTAGATTGGAAGATGATGTAGACGTCATTCGGTGTGTTTGAAAATAGAATAGATATTACTGGCTGGATTGGAAGTATAATGCAGATCTTTTAACCGGATTAGTAGATGATGCAGAGTTGCTTAGAGAGTGAATAAGTTAATATCAATAGTAAATGAAATATAATGCTATATCGCTGATAGCAATTCCTAATGATTAAGTAATTTACTAAAAACTACGTAAACATAATGAAATAATACCGTAATTCCACCGACTACTGATGTAGATTACAATCCGTTACAAACAATAAATACACCTAACAACAACAATGAATAATTTCAAGGATCTGTTGCATAATTGGGACGTCGAAGTCGATATCGGAAACCCGACCTGAAAGATAAAATAATGTCAGTGCATTTATTGCCTAAAACGGAAAGAATGGATAGCTATCTGAAAAAGGGTAATTGAGTTTTATATTTGATATTAAATTATTTAAAATAACGACGACAACATAATAATTACAAAGTATTAACTAAATTGTTATATATAGCATCACAGATATATTTATACTTACTTATTGGCAGCAAACCGTTTGGGGGAGGCCTCCTTAGTCCTGATCAAGGACTGTACCTTGCTAAACTCTGCATCTGAAAATAGATATATATTACTTTCACTTGACGCGAGGGCGCAAATACATGTATTTAAATTTCAATGTACATCACAGAGACTGACTTGCATTCTCCAGCTATACAGACGCAGCTGGTAACTCCACGTAGAGTTTCTTCATAGCACACTCCATCTAACAGGCTCTCAATTTCCCGACCCGCATCCCAGATCGTGTCGACAATCAAGCTTCAATTCTCGATCTGTTCTTGACCTCATTGCCCGAGGCTTGAGCGACGAGTTCCCATACCCCGCTCGGAAACGCTGACTACTTAGTGATAATGGATGATATAACCCTGGAATCTCGTCGCAAAGCCGTTGCTATAAACAACGAGATACTACATGAAAGATGATCGTGACTACATCAGAGATTAAATCAGAGAGGCCCAATGAAGTCTTACTATTTACCTCCCTGCTAATCAGAGCGCAAAGTAGTTAACTGAATGGATCAAAGCTAGCATTGAAGCACATGTCCAATCATACAGCAAGTCCCACTCTCCATAATGGTTCACCTCAATCTGTGCAGCTACTATTGCTCAGAAGCAGCAAGCACTCCGACAATTCAACCGCTATAAGTGAACTATAAATAGACAGAAATGTATCGTGGTAACAAATCATTGCAAGAATGTAATAGATGTAGCAAAGGGAAGGTATACAGCGATGACCAGAAAACGCATTGAACCACATAAACTAGGTACTCGTAAATTTTTAAAAAATCTTCAATAGTGGGGTGAACAATGGGCAATCAAAAATTCCCCCACTATACAACTACAATGATGTTGTGTTCACAGCAACTGATAAGACTACATTACTTGCTTAGATGTTCGCCTTAAACTCAACTTTAGACACCGCAAAACACTCCCTCCAAAATTTCCATTGCGGACTGTAGCCACACTTGATGATCTGACAATCACTCTAACTCATGTCCGAGACATTATTTAAAACATTGACACCTCCAAAGCATGTTGGCTTGATCTTAATACATAAAGAAATGATCTTAGTAAATAACGAAATTCTCTGTTAGAGATAGAACTGACTATCAGAATTATTGCGCCATCAGTCTACTTCCGCTCTTCGCTAAAATCTTTGAATCCTTAATCAATTTAGCGATAGTCCGACACTTCGTTGATGCTAAACTTCTTCTTACCATCAGTATGGATTTAGACAAGCACGATCTACTGCGCATATCCTAACGGTCATCACTAAACGCATATACAATACACTAGACAAGGCAGGTGAAGCTAGGGCGGTAGCGCTTGAAATATCCAAAGCCTTTATCAAGGTCTGGCATAAAGAGCTTCTCATAAAAATCAATTCATATGGTATTACTGGACGAATATTTAATACAATTAGATCCTTCCTATCCAAAAGAAAAGTCGAGGTGGTACTCAATCACCGTTCCTACAAACAACATGACTTAAATACAGGTGTACTCCAGGGATCGATCCTTCGACTGTTATGTTCCTGATTTTCATAAACGACCTCTCTGATGACATTGTGTCTTAGATGGGTATATTCGCTAACGACACTAAGCTCTACTCTCGTCATGTGGGGTAAACAGGAACGCACATATCCGAAGCAATGGCTGAATCCGTAGAAGGTGACCTCCAGTCTTTAGTAGAAGTGGGTCATAAATGTATGGTAACATTTAATGCTGCTAAGACAAAGCTTTTTCCTTCAACAACTACAAGAAATCTATTCAACCACCGATTGCCATAGTAAATAATACCTTATCTCAGAGTTCAACATTCAAACGCCTCCCTATTATATTCACAGGTAACATCAGTATTCATCAAGCTGCATGAATGAATGCAAAATATACGTATTTTGATACTCTACTAACTGGAAGACCCGACGTTTCTAGGAAAGTAATCAAGAAAACTATATCCTTTATTATTATGCTTGACTTTTTTGTATTTTGCTTCTCTACTCAAATACCTTGGCGCTATACTCAGCAACAAAGGATCCAAGACTGAAATCCTGGCAAGAGCAGCACAAACGGCAGCAGCACTTGCAAAACTGAAATCAATCTGGAAAGACGGAAACATTAGTCTCCGTTGCAAACTGAAGCTGCTGCATACACTAGTATTATCCATCTTTTTGTATGCATGCGAGTCATTGACCTTGACAGCCGAGCTCCAAAGAAAAATCCAAACGGTAGAAATAAGATGCTACAGAAGAGTCCTTGACATCTCGTACTCAGACCGTGTCACAAACGAAGAAGTTCGCGCGCTCATCAACGCAAATCTAAACAACTACGAAGATTTGCTGACAACTGTAAGAAAAAGAAAGCTTGGATGGTATGGTCACGTGACAAGGGACAGTGGTCTCTCCAAAACCATCCTGCAGGGAGCAGTGCAAGGCAAGAGAAGGAGAGGTAGACAACACAAAAGATGGACAGACAACATCGAAGAGTGGACGGGCTACAACTTCGCTACAACCCAGTCCATTGCCCATGACCGTCAGAAGTGGAGACAGCTGGTGTGGAGTTCATTGGTGCAGCGCCCCTACGACCTAGGAGGGGGTTAAGGGACCAAGTCAAGTCAAGTCAAGTCTGTAATCTGATTCGCCACCCCATCTAGTCATGTAACTAACATTTTTGAAAACTCTCTAAATTACTGTCTGATCAATATTGTTTAAATTTCATCAAAATCAAAAATGCGTATTTGAACTTTTAATGAGGTGTTGTCACCCCAGGTCTCTTTAAGGGGCACATAGAGATTCAGCACATTGATTCGGAACCACTTCTATTGTTTTCTACGTAGAATTGTTTACATATAATTTAATCAAATAGAATATATCTGGATTTTAAAGTCAGGTCCTTCCCCATACATTCCTTGCGGTGCACTTAGAGATTTGAGACTACATCCATTGTTATCCTGGAGAATATTTTACATATGATTTTAATTTCATCCAAATAGAATATATTTGAAATTTTAACAAGGATTATGTCCCCATAGATCTCGTAGAAGGCAGACACAGATTAGAGAACATTGCCATTGTCTTCCGCGTGAAATTTTACATACAAATACACTTTTAGTATTCATGTAGATTCTCTACCATATCTTTCTATAGAGATCACAAGCACAGACATTGACATGTATATGTTTAGATTACTCGGCGTACATGTTATTTCACTAGTTTCAAATCCGTCAAATAATTACCTTGCCACGAACTTAATTTGAGAATTAAACCACTTATCTGAGGTCTAATTATGACATATACTTTTATTCTGGAATCTTATATAATACATCAATGCGTCGAAGTTTCTTTTTCATGTGAGAAAAAGAAGTAAAACTATCAAATGTATTTTCCCAAAAAGAGGACACTTTTATGAGGCACTTACTTCTCAAATGTCGGCTCAACTCGCAACACAAGAAAACTGAGCCATTATTTGATGGTTGCTTTTTGAACCGTAGATAATTTCGCGTTCGTTTCCTTTTCTTCGCCCTTTGCGTGTTTCTCCTGTTTAGTTTCATTAATTTTTAACTTCAGAAGATTTTATCTGACTGTATAACCGCTCTTAAACCTGTATCGTTCTCGCGTCTTAACTCTCTTGTCCATAAAACACTAGAACCATTTGCGAATTGATATTTTATTCACTGTGTCAGAACTCTCTTATTTGATCTCTAATAAAATTACACCGCTTTCTTTTCTATGTTCACTGAGCCTTGTTTTAAATGACGTTTTTGAAGTTTTAATGTGTTTCTTGATATAATCTTATCTTTTTAACATACATTGTCACGAACGAATGTATACCTAACGTAAATAACATTTCAGTGGAGGGAAATCAAAAATATCTATTAAATGTACAACTGTATGAACCATTAAGATTGGACACCGACTGGATTCGAACTCGAAACACTTAAGTCGTTAGTCAGCGCCGTTCTTTACTTAACCACAGCCGGCTCAAAAGAGTAAATTCATATGATTTTGATTTCTGACCGGTTTAATCCCGTTATTGATATTGGTTTCCCCGTGAATTAGTTATTTATAAGAGGAATTACGTAGAAGTAACGATTATAAATAAATCACAATAGCGAAAGGGAACCAACTGGATTCGAACTCGACACACCCACCTCAAACATTATCCATTAAGAAGTAACGTTATTCGTAATTGATATGAAAGTGTTACCAATAAGAACCGACGTGACTTATATACAATTCAAACAATGCATATCAATATTACTTGTTAGTATGGATGAGTGTCCGATAACTCTTTTTTGTGACTGTTTTGTATGATGGCATATCAACCCTTTTCGGAGTATTAAATGCGTTATCAACTCATTTTATAATATTTTTTGTTTACAATACTAAATATCTTCAAATGTGTATCCATAGTGTAAATTACTGTGTTTGTATGATTTTATTTAGTTTGATAACATTATTTTTGTATTTTACACGGCATATCAACCGTTTTCTGGGGTATATTATGCCAAACAAGAAGAGTTCGGTTACAATTGATTCCTCAAACCAAAACAACGTGGCACCGCTTTTATGTCATCTTACGAAGAGTATAATCATGATATAATGCTATACATCCTTAAGTCTAAACTCATTATTCTAATTTTAATCAAAATCCATTACATGATTTTGATTTTATAAAATGTATAAAATGTAATGCTTAACCATTTCATACATTTTATACATTTTATATATTTCATACAGTTTATATATTTTATACATTACATTGAATTTTGATAAAATTTAATGCAAATCTGAAATATTAAAATTTTCGAATAGGATATTGTGTCTATATAATGTCCTCTAAAACCCCTTTAAACTAGTACAAAATAATTGACATGTGGTGAATATTTATTAATTACAAAAAAAAGAAACCACCACTTTATCAAGGTCGAGGCCACCCGAGGACAAGGGTTCATGTGATTTCTATTTATCCCCCCTCCAGGAGATTAGACACAAGTGTCATGTGGGGTTTTGATGGAAGCGTTTTCAATGGAATGACTTGGATTTGAACCTGGCACACCCAGGTTCTCAGTCCGCGTCGATACCAACTAAGCCACTGTGCCATCCCCATTTATTAATTGTTAAACTTTCCAAGAATTAGAAGTATCTGAATTTTTGCGAAGAGTTCTACCACTTTTTAACCATTTGCATAAACCTTCGTTGAACTAAATATAGTTCACATCATCCATCCTCATGCTTAGTATCTGTACTCCAAATGTATTATGTTACAGTTAATACGAATATATAAACATAGACATACATTACTTTATATGGATAGAGATTACATCGCCTTGGTAAAAAATTGTATTCTTCAAGTTTTTTAATAATTTTTAATATTCATAGATTAATGGGTTTTTAGCGTATATTTTATGAGATTAATAGTCTGTAAACGATGTATGCTATTAATTACTAATAGTCTATAAACAACATATGCTATTAATTATTAATAGTCTGTAAACGACATATGCTATTAATTATTAATAGTCTATAAACGACATATGCTATTAATTGGCCTTTTCAATATATCTTTATTCGCTCACTCATAGTTGAGAATAAATTAAAAAGAAAATGGTGGATTTTTTAGTTCTGTCACATATATCGATTTGCTGATCAAAGCTTACTTTTTTGCCTTGAAAAAATACACAATCAACTTAGCAATCTAGTGGGGATGCCCTCGTATTCTCTTTACAACATTTTTATCACAGAATAATATTGGGATAGTCTGTCTGTAATCAATCATTATTTCGATGGAATTTGAACAACTGTTTCGATCTGCTTCCTTTTTGTAAGACATTCACAGCAAGAACACATCGGCTAACTACAACTGTAAATAACTTTCATTTCTTTCTTCGCGTGTCTAACATCAAACGGCATTTCGATAAACAGGGTTTATTTTCAAGAACTTCGCATCCGTGATAAAATGGTAGCACGGAGGGGTCGCTTCCCTGCATGCTACAACATGGTTGTCTTCTTATAATATCCTTCAACATTCAACAGACAATACCTTCATCTCATTAAGTATTATCATCGAGTGGCGTTGGGCCTTCATCGGCAGTGACTCATTTATATATATATAAGTGTGTGTATATATATATATATATATATATATATATATATATATATATATATATATATATATATATATATATATATATATATATATATAAGTAGTGGCTCATTTATATATATAAGACATCTCATTTGGACAAGTATACACAAATTGCTGAACATTAAAACAATAATGGTTTCATAGAATTAAGGTGCGAGTTTCGGTATTTTGTAGATGAGCAGTGATCATTTGGATTATTTGGATTATTTCGATGATTCGGATTATTTCGATAATTTGATCGACTGTTCTCATCGTGGATGTTATTATCACAACGTTTCTTCTTTATGTGTTTCTTGTCGAACTCAAGAATCTTCGTATCAAACTCGGGAATCTGTACGGAATTTCAGACGAACCAGATGCTTAACGGATAAAATGCTATGCAATAAGCAACTCTGAAATGTGAATGTTCAACCCTTATAACAGGTAATATTAAGAATATACTTAATAATTACTTGAGACTTCTACTCGGTCCTGACTGATAGAAGGAGAACAATTACTCCCATGTATTATAAATGGGTTTGTACGGAATTCTGTAACGGTTAACCAGTTCGTCAGGAAAATTCCTGATTTCAAAAATTCGCACCCGTAATATCGCTGTAAGAATACTATCCAAGATTAGAAAAGTAGTCCAAATAATGCGGATAATACATAACAGCCTCTTTCATTTACTGGTACTTGTGAATATGATGAGAGAACGCCATTTACCGTGGACTCAAACTATGTGAGGGTCACAGATACGAATGCTTAGTTTCCACTTTCCTGTTGTTGTAGTATATTTCGCTAACCATATCATGCAGCAATAAACGGCATTGCCAGCAGAGCTATTGTAGCAATACTCAGATGCGGGTGTGTTGAAAAAATGTTAGAACCTGAATTTACCATAAAAGGCTAGAGTAAAGAAAAACTAGAAATTCTATTAAAAGTTACAAGAAACGAATTAAGCCTACTTTCTGGATATGACGTCACAGACAGGAAGTATCCAGAGACACGTAGCAGATAAGCTGAGCAAATACTTCTCTTTGTCCCGAACCCGGAGAAAGATCGATAGGGTTTTGAACAGATGCTTCATGTCATGCTGCTTCATGACCCTATGAGGAAATTTGATATGTATACTGTATGCTAGAAACGAATACAAACGAAAGCATTGTTGAACCCGAAATGATCTTGTGTTGTGATTATTGAATAACCTTCACAACTCCTACTACTAAAAAGAAGAAGACGACAATGAAAATAAGCGGAGAGTGAACGAACTACTGTCATATATCAAACAGGTTTCAAACAGTATATTTGATGATCTACCATCTAAATAATATGATGGAATCGATAATTTGGTCCTTCAACGTCAAATTATACATAACATGAATTAAAATAAAAACAACCAACTATATATTAAGAAAAAAGATAAAATATACATTTAAAAAATTCAATATAAAATAAGGACACGATCAATTTAAAATTCATAAAGTATACTTCAAATTAAGAAGATTCACTTAAAATTTTAAAAATGTAAACGATAATTTAATATTAAAAAGGCAACGTCAAATTAAATGAATAAAGAATAATAAACTTGCAAGGAATAATAAATACATACATTTCAAATTAAGTAAAAATCAAATAAAATAATTTAAACTTCTATTTAAAAAAATATAAACCTCAAAAATGTTTTCTTGATGTTCAGGGTGGGCCAAAATAAGGGTCCTATCTTTAAATTTGAATAACTTGAATTTGAATAACTTCCACAAAATAAAAGTTAAACTCACCAAACTTTATGTGTGTGTAGACTGACCCTTCCGAGATTTTTTGAAATAAACAAAACAAATTTTAGCCGAAAAACCCTTCGTAAAACTTACAAAAACTAAAGTATTGTTTTTTACACTGTTTTGAGTTTTTTAAGCAAAAATAATGTTTTCTAAATGAGGGTACGTTCCTTAGGGCTACTACGGCGCATGCCTGCTTCGGAAGGGGTCCTTTACTTATTCTAAAAAAAAAAAAAAATCAATAAATAAAAAAGTTATGAATTTTTAAAAATAGGACCCTTATTTTTGCCCACCCTATATATCAAACATGAAACTTTAGATTTTTATATGATTAAATAAAATTTCAAATGCAACTTTTAATAGAAGATATGAACTAAAATTCAATATTATCAAATTCAAATTAACTAAAGATCAAGTTTAAATTTAAAAATTCAATTAAATTATTATAAATGCGCATTGCGATTTTTTAAATATCAATGTAAAATTTACAAATGAATTTAAATAAAAAATCACCTCATCAAAATATCTACATTTAATCTATACAGATCAACTTCAAATTAAAAAGATTAAGTTAAAATTAAACAAGAATAACATAAAATTGAATTTAAATCAACTTAAAATTTTAAAAGTCAGCTTTTAAATTATCAAATTATTTAAATAAAAGACCAATTTCGAATTAAATAGATGATATTTAGATTAAAAAATATCAAATCAAAATGAGAAAATATTTACTTAAAATGATAGTTCATGAGTAAAACGGTGTAGTCTTAGTAAAACATAAAAGGTTCACATAGTAATTAAGAGCAGGAATTAAAAATATCAAATCAAAATGAGAAAATATCTACTTAAAACATTAGTCTATGAGTAAAACGGTGTAGTCTTTGTAAAACATTAAATGGGCCAGATGATAATTGAGATCAGGAATTAACGTGGACATTTACAAAATATTACAATTTTTTTCCAAACAAAACATGATGGAAGAATGAAAGAAAAAGTGATAGATATACTAAGCAAGCATAACTCTATATTGGCGTCAGTGTTAAGAAACAAAACGAGGTCAATTGCGTTGTTACCTTTAAAAACGAGATGATTTGTGTGTGTTTCGTCACAATTCAACGACAATTTGCTCAACTGTAAAAATATGTCAAAATGCCTCAACGGGCAAGGAATAAAAGAAAACAAAAAAGAATAACAAAAAATACCCCTCAACAAATTATTGTTTAAAGAATATAGAATATAAACGTGGGTACAGTGTATATATATATATATACATATATATATATATATATATATATATATATATATATATATATATATATATATATATATAAATAAATTAAGTACAGATGTACGTAACTATTTAATAGGCACGCTGACACACACATATATACAGGGTTTGGAAAACAGTTGGCATAACTTCGAAATTTGTTTTATATGAGTATAAGATCCGAACACGCTTGCTTATCGAGTTATAATTAGAATACTGCTCAAAATTATTTATGGCAACCATCTAACGCGTACAGCACTCTTATTTCTACATATGTGTGGCAATAATACAGCTAAAATCACTCCGAACCTGATGTTTCCACATACACCAACAAAGCGACATAAAGGGTGACAGTTAACAAATATGAAAGATGTGGGGCTGAACAGAAAGATCTGAGCGTTATGATCGACAAATACTCTTTGATAACAAACTGAGGGGAACGAGTTGATACTTGTGAATGTCGGCACTTGGTATTTTAGGTAACCGAATACAACATATCAAAAACAGGTAAATAAATATGATCAGCACAAACAAAAAGCCACACAGAAGGAGAAATCAATTACAACTGAAATAAGGCGAATAATGTAGAAAACGAACAGCCACACAAAGAGGTTCCTTTACATGAAACATAATCCCGAAGTTATGTTATCGGTCAGGTTTAAAAACAGTAAGACTTCTGAAATCAAGTAGTACACAATAAATAAAAAAATATATAATTGTGGATTGATTTATGTATCTCTTTTGATCATTGGAATGCAACAAACCAGTATATATATATATATATATATATATATATATATATATATATATATATATATATATATATATAGTCTCGGAAGTTTCTCAACCATTAAAACTATATACGTAAAAAAAAACATTTTAGTCCCAAGTCGTTCAATAGAAGATCACTTATATAAGTCAATTTATTTTTTGTAGTTACTATTTTAGTTTGCTTCCAAGAATTTACACTAGTCTTAACATTATTTAAGTGATCATCACTTGTTTACCTGGAAAAAACTGTTTCGGGAATTTAAAAACAAAACAATATTTCATTTCATGGCTTCCCAGCAGAGTTGATCAGACCCTACTTCCCTTAAAAGACAAACACATAAACGTTCCGTATATTAGATCTAAGTTTAGTTACAGATAAATGTTTAGCTAACTTATAATAGTTATTAAAAAATGTCCGGCTTACCTGTGTTGTTCATCTGTGTCTAATAGAATGTATCCGTTAATTACACAACTGTTGCTGTATTTTAAAGTGTTCGTATATATATATGAGTCAGAGGAGGGAAGGAAAAAGAGAGATATTAAATAAAGAAATATACAACTTTAGAACTATTAAAGTCAGTTGAGCGACTAAAAGGTTCAAGCTATTTATTTGATCAGGCTAAAACTATGGATGGGGATTATTAAGATAAAAAAAACAGAGGTTCTGCCTAAATTTCGACCGTGACCAACTTTTCAATCCGAGGGTCAAATATTAATGCAACCGTCATATAATTGACGATAATATTGGCTAAGTAACGAGTCTCTTCAATGAACAGATATTATCGTCAAATTGATGAATTTCACTTTTTTGCTGACCTTGAACATTGAATTACACATCGCAAAGAAAATAAGTTCTAAGTTAGAACGTGACCGATATTTTGTTAACGTTTGCTGACAGTCAGTCTCGCAATGTAGACACTAATCTCTACCGTTATGAACCGGATAAAAATAGTGTCATGTTCGTATTAATATCCGGACGTCGCACACGCACGTGTATATTTTACCGGAATGTGTAGCTTGAAAGTGATTTCCTGAGTTCTGCGACATGGTCAATAGTGAAATACACACTATGGGGTAATTGGAAAAATAAACAGACACACGGTAATGATTAAAAAATGAACGGTCAAATTTTATATAATATCGAATACGATAAAAGATCAAAGTAATTAAAGAATAGTGTCTCTACTCATATAGATCGAGTGCCTTCAAAAGACGTCATTTCGCACATTCAACATCTCCGATCCGACCCCTTACGATTCCAACCGCTCGACTGTTTGCCAACAAAAAACAAACAAAATTTGTCCAATTAAAGAGTTGGCTGCAAAAATCTTTCTAGTTTCTCTTTCTTTCTACTTCAGTTTCTTCAACTTTATAAGATCTCTCGCTCTCCCTCTACCCGTCTCACTCATCTGAAATCATGTTAGTATCGTAGAAGATAGGAAGTACGATCAGCTAAATTTCAGTTAAAGCCACGCCCTCTTCGTCACTCTTTACCCTCTCTCTTTCTCTCTCTCTCTCTCTCTCTCTCTCTCTCTTTGTCATACGTACACAATACTTGCGCGCGTGCCTTGTCGGTCGTTCTTACATTTCGTAATTATTTTAACGAGAATTTCGTTTTCAAAACACAAATGAATGATATTTTTTGAAATTTACTCCAATGAAAAATAATATTCGAAGGAAATCCTCTACGACACAAGCTCCAGCTAGCCCTGCAGACACATAAAAAATCACGGCCTCCTCGGTAAGCCAGCCGCGCAAAAGTGCATTCGAATATTCGAATATTATTTTGCATTGGAGTAACTTCATCGGACCCGGAAGAAAATAATGGTCGAAAACATCAGGCCAGCTTAACATTGTTCGAATTGGATTTGGCGGCGTTTGCATCTAGTGAGGTCTATTTTGAATGTTATCCCATATAACATGATCCCCTAATCATTGTTTCGCTTACATGCAATACATGTCTTGACTATCAAACATGGAATGGTAACATTTCGGCTTACTTTGGGATTTTGTTTCCACCATTTGGACTGTCTTATTTTTTCAAAACCTCTGAACGAAACTTGTGAAAATACATCTGATGTTTGACGTAGATATTTTGACTCCTGGTTCTACTTTCATCAATATTATTCGTAGCCGTACCTGGATGGGGTATCTCAACTTAAATATATGTACTTGGGCGATACAATTTGTGTTGCATATATTTATTTTTATTATTAATTTTATCAATAATTTTGTTTCTTATTATTATATTTTTATATTTTTATTTTTATGTTTTCAAAGTAAAGTTTTATTTACCCCCTGTAATTCAACTGCGGTAATGATCCTCTGACGAGAAGAACTTTCTTTGCTCGAACTTTGAATTGTAATAAAATTTGATTCGCACTTCATTTTATTCTTTCATTTCATCTAATACTATTAATGCTCTAATTAAAGATATTCGTTGCCTCTTATATCTTTTGTTGTTTTAACCTTATATATATATATATATATATATACTCAATGTATGTATGTGTGTGTGTTAGTGTGGGTGTGTGCCCTATAGATAAAAAGTTAGCGAGTCTAGATAAAATCTGAAAGTATATTCTAATGTAAAATTCACTGAGAAAGTTAATGGGCGTATTTCCGAATCTTTAATTTCACGCATAAAGAAAGCTATGAGGCATATTTCGTCTTTGGAAGAGGGTCGATTTTTTCAGCTATTTTCACCTTATATAAATTTAATTATGTATTAATTTAAATAGAACACAATTATATCATGTAGTCTTTTTAAAAAAACAAATTGCAAGTCATACCGAAAAAAAAACTGCAAGTCATTTTCTCAAATTCAACCGTTCTGTTCTGTTGTCATGATACCAGTCTCCCAAGCATTACCTCCTCCTTTTTGGAGAGGTGTGGAGGTAGTGTAGTATATGTTCTGCTGTCATGATGCTATCCTCCCAGGCATTACCTACTCCTTTTTTGAGAGGTGTAGAGGTAGTGTAGTATCTGTTCTGCTTCCAACTTTTTTTTTTTAACTAAACATATTTCTTTGGGTAGGGGAGAGTTCAACATTTTTTTTTGTGGGGGGGGGGCTGAGTGAAACTTTTTTTCTTTTAACTAAACATATTTTTTTGGGTGGGGGAGAGTAAACATTTTGGGGGGGAGCGGGGGGGGGGGAGAGTAAAAAAGAATTGGGGCGGGGGAATTTTGTTTTTATTTTATTTTTTTTTGTTTTTTGTAAATTTTTTCCTTTGTTGGCGCTTATTTTAATGTTTTTTGTTCTTTTTTTGTTTTCTTAATTTTTTCATGCTTTTTGTCAATTTTTGTTTTTTGCTAATTTTGATGTTTTTTTTGTTTTTCATCTGTTTTTAATGTTTTTTTGTCAATTTGGTTGTTTTGCGCTAATTTTGAATTTTTTTAATGCCTTGTTTGGTTTTTATATGTTTTTACAATTTTTGTTTTCATGTTTTTTGTTAATTTTTTTCTTTTCGCTCTTTGGCGCCAATTTTTGTGTCTCTTATGCGTTTTTTTTCTTTTGATCTTTTTTTTGTTTTTTTCATGTTTTTGGTAAACTTTTTTTTTGTGTTTTTTTGTCATTTTAAATAAACCTCCGAATCGAGATACAGCCAGATCTGGACGCGTCAGACGATTATCCTTCGAAGTGTAGAGGTGGTGTAGTATCTGTTCTATTGTCATAACATCCCCCTTCAAAGCATTACCCCCTCCTCTTTTGAGTTGTGGAGTTAGTTTAGTATCTATTCTGTTGTCATGATTCCATCCTCCCAGGCATTCTATCCTCCTTATTTGAGAGGTGTGGAGTTAGTGTAGTATATGTTCTGTTGTCATAATACCATCTTCCTAGGCATTACCTCTTCCTTTTTGAGAGGTGTGAAGGGGATGTAGTATCTTTTCTGTTTTCAAATAGCGAAAATATGAAACCGAGGGCTTGTGCAGTATACTGCCCCATGGAATACGTTTTTAGGGGGCTTGTACAGTATTGCGCCCCTATCAAATACGTTTGCTTCTTCTTCTTCTTCTTCTTCTTCTTCTTCGTCTGCTTCTTTTTTATCTTCATGAACAGGGACAGAAAGGCATCACATCGGTTTTTTGATAAGACGGGGCGCATTTATATAGGTTCTTTTTTATGATAGTGACGCTACACGAATCAAGTTGATTGTTGTTCTTTGATACGACAGGGTCGCACGGGGGTAGATGTAGGTACGTATTTAGTATTCGAATCAGGGCGGAGATCGGTATGTATATAGTATGCGCACCGGGGCAGATATAGGTATGTATATAGTATGCACACCGTAGCATAGATAGGTATGTATATAGTATGCGTACAGGGGCGGCGATAGGTACGTATATAGTATGCGCACCGTGGCGGCAATAGGTACATATATAGTATGCGCACCGGGACGGCGATAAGTAGGCATATATTAATTTTGCGTAATTTTTTAAGGGATTTTAATTTTTTAGTTTATCTTCTTTTTCTTATTAATCATAATTTTTATAAGCTGTCAAATAGAGGGTTATATACATTAAGACAATCGCTATTTATTAATTAATTAAAATCTTAATAAATATAAACTATATTTACCAGCGAACTAAGATCCAACAATAATATTATTCCCCGTATTATTTGAGAATTAGAAACCAAGTTTGTAATATCGACTAGTTATTATTTCTTCTAGTTCTTTATGATACTTAATACTTTATTATTTGTAATGATTTTGCGTTATTTTATAAAGAAATTGCATTTTTTGTTTTATTGTATATTAGCTTAATTATATTCTCTCCTTAAAATGATCTTAAATTCTCTCTCTATATATGTGTGTTTTTATTTATATATGTACATAGGTGTGTATGTGTGTATGTGAGTGTGTGAGTGTGTGAGTGTTGTGTATAAGCGGGTGTGAGTGTAAGTGTGGGTGTGGGTATGACTGGGTGTGGGGGTTTGTAGTTAAGGAAGGGGAGACGGGCCGATATTAGCCAGTCCTACCCATAGTTTGAGCTGCCCGACTTTCTTAAGCGTCGATAGGTAGGTGTCAAGATGTAATCTTACGTAAAGGGGTTTCTCGTCTGAAAATTTTAAATGTAATATGTCTGGGGTTTTTTTGTTTTGTTTTTTTCTGATTGTGTATTCGCGGATCTGATCTTTGTTCATCAGTATATCCCTGAGTCTGAGCCGAAGAGGATCTGAAACAATTGTCGGATACTGAAACTATGTTCATTTTAATATATATATATATATATATATATATATATATATATATATATATATATATATATATATATATATATATATATATATATATATATAGAGAGAGAGAGAGAGAGAGAGAGAGAGAGAGAGATTAAAATAAACATAGTTTCAGTATCCGACAATTGTTTCATATATATATATATATATATATATATATATATATATATATTCATGGCATTGTGTGAATAATAATCTTACGATCAACATTTACTCAGTCGTGACCAATTCTTGGGCTTGTCATTAATTCAGTTTTCGTCCAGACGTGATGCGGTTTATTGCACTAGAATGTACTTGTCCCCAGCTTTTTTAGAACATAAAGAAATTAAAATATGGTCTAGTAGATGAACACGTTATTCAAAA
Organism: Sepiola atlantica; assembly: GCA_963556195.1. NCBI lineage: Eukaryota > Metazoa > Mollusca > Cephalopoda > Sepiida > Sepiolidae > Sepiola > Sepiola atlantica. Next base: position 108,749,789 of record OY744530.1, on the reverse strand, counting down.
TATGTCTGGCTATCAACATGTAGGATAACATTGACATTGAATAACCATAACTTTAAAAAATGTAAAACAAAGGTTTATTTTTCATACCCAAAATGTAGCTAGGAACAAGGTGTCAAAGAATATAAATATTTTGAAAAGAGTTTAAGATGTAAAAGGGTTGAGCAGCTTAAACTGACAAAAATCTAAATGGAGTTAAGCTGCTCATGCCTTTTAACTCGACATAACTTTTTAAATCATTAATACAATTCAAGGATAGAAAAATAGAGATAGAACTTGATGAACTGATACGCATTAAAAGAATTTCGGCCATAGATCTGAGCTGTCTGACTTTTTGTAGAAACATTTTTTAAAGTGATAATTGACTTTTGAAGCTAAATTTTTCAGGGAAACAGGCCAAAAATTGTTAAAAAAAAAAGGCCAAATGAAAACTGAAGTCACACTTTTAGAAAAAAGAAAGCTAAAAAAGAAATGTCAAATTGAAAATTCTCTTTATTAATGAAGAAAACAAAAAAACAATTAGCTTCATTGAAAATATTAACTCTTGGGTAAGTTAAAGATGTTAACCTCCAAATATTTGTATCTTTTTTTTTATTAGTTTCGTATTGTTTTCTTAGCAGTGATGAATCAAAGATATTCCCTATGAAATTTAAACTGTGAGCTTTTTATTTCTGCTTGTTCTTGAAAATTAAAAAAAAAATTTTTGTATCATGATTGCGTTAAATAAATAATACTTTCTACAGTATACATACGCATTTTTATGAAGGACTTTAAAGAATATTTGAACATGTTATATTTAAATAATTGTTACTAAATTTGTAAATAGATATCCTCAGCCCCCTCCTCTAAACAAAAAAAATGAGATTATCCTTTTTAGGCGATTACGTGTTGGGAAATCAAAACAATTATTTAAGAATTAAGAGTTCAGCATATAAGTGTAAATTATCACCCATTTCTGGTCGATTGCTTTCGGGATAGCGTTTTAAGAGAATATAACCATATTTATTTGCTAAGACATATAAATTGTGTTTTTTTTTGGGGGGGAGGGTATAAAAATACATTAATCCTACCAGTAACCCTAAGTCTATGTGTAAACATCCCAGCAAAAAATATCACCTCACTCCATCAATAATCTTAAGTCCAGGTGGCAACCCAAATAAATTTAACTAGAACGGTTACATACTTTCTTGGCCTTTTGGCTTGGAACAAAGTGTAGTACTAATTTTGTATAATTTTGTATTTCTTGTTCAAATAAATATTGCAAAGTCTATTCTGATACTACACTTCTTCTTTTCTGTCCTCGGTCAGTGAAAAAGAAATCCTTCTAGACTAAGTCAATTTTAATTTTTGTTACAATCCAGAGTTCCCATTTTTAGAGATCTAGATTTTCCACACAGTAAAAACCGACCTTGTATTTACCTCGGTGCAATGGAAAATTTGCTAAAGGAAAATTTGGTAAAGGAAAATTTGGTAAAGGAAAATTCGGCAAATGGAAAACCCGGCAAAGGGAAATTCATCAATTTTTTCAAAGTAGAAAAATTCGGTAATTATGAAATAAACATCGATTAAAAATAGATTTTAAAACCGTTCTTGCGGGGGATATAGTTGTAAATACGGGGCTAACACCAACGAAAAATGAACATTAATTACATTATCGTTTTGATACTTGTGCAGTTTACTGACCGGTTTATTATTCTGATACATTTTCAAGTTAAATTCAATTTTTACGATATATTTTGTCCATTAAATTGTAAAGTGAAAGTACAGAATCGTTAGCAAAGTCCCTTCCCCATGTTAAGAAAGGCTTAAAAAATAATGTAATTATTTCAACCCTGCCCGTAAACTACAAAAGTACCACCTTTTCAAATTATTATATTAATAAAAAAGTAGTAAATTAAAACTATATAACGAGATAAAATCCATCCTAATGAATTTCGTTTCTTCGTAAACAAGCCAGCCATTCTAATATTTTGCTAAATAGTTGAAATAGTAAATCCATTACTTCATGTTCGACATTTAAAAGGAATTTGTAAGTATTTAAACTATCGAATAGAAAGTCATTTAAACTTGCTTTACAATTCTTAGCAAATCCTAGTGTATCAAACCATCCCTACCAAGATAATATTTACAAATAAATGTCTGAGGGAAATATACTTATAAAACAGGGCAAACCCCCCAATGTTTAAAAAATAAATATTTTAGAATATTTATAGTTCCTCGGCACGCGCGAAAATGTCTGTTTTTAATTTTGAGACACCACGTGTTACACGACGTGGTTATTTTTTTAAAATAAGTTCAAAATGATAATTGATTTCTTCTTGACGCATTAATGTGTACTCGGCAGCGTGAGAAATTACTTTTTTAATCTTGAAAACTTAACAAAATGGGTACAAATTGAGAAACAGGAACATTCCGAAAAATATTTTTAAAAGTAGTCTAAATTTTACTAAAAATTAATTTCAAATGTATGTTAGGGCAAAAGTATAATAAACAATTAAAAACACGGGAGGTTCACCACTATGCGAGATCATCGAAGTTTTACTTACAGACAATTATTCAGTTTCCAGTTTCACTTTGGAAAAATAAAATGTAATTTTCACAATTTAATTTTATATTTTTTGAATTTTAATAAAAGAGAAATGCTAAAAGTAAAACAAATTCTTCAATATTTAAAGAATTTTAATATCATTTAAAAATCAGACAGGGAAATAGACTCATATTGAGACCAATTAAAACTGTAAAAGTAACTTTGTTAATAAAAATAAATTAACTGTTTATATTTATTCTAATAAAACTATAAATAAATTAGGGAAAATAGTAGAAAACCAGATGGTTTTCTAATAATGTTCTATTACAAATCCATACTGTCTATATAAAATAAAAAAATACTAGATGATATTAATAAAATTAAATATTAAAGCAATTATGATCTTTCATACATAGTTTTCTGCCAGCAATCTAATTGTTGCTATTCTGATCGCTCAGGCATTTTTTGATCGCACAGGCATCTTTTGGATATTTTTTTATTTTTAGTAAAATGTACGTAAATGTTTGTTTTTCAGTGTCTGATAGGACTTGAAATAGTTCCATGAAAGTTATATATATATATTTCAAAAGATTAACAAAAAACGAGCTTTTTAAACTTCAACATTTACTGAATTTCTGTGTATTTTAGCCATAATAAGACCAGTTTTTTATTCTCAAAGTGTTTCGACACGTAGAAATCGTTATTTTATTAATTTTCTACTTTTACCTTTCGAACATAATAAAGTTTTATATTGAACAATTAAAAATACATAACGAAAATGACTTTAAAATGAATTGAATTATGATATTGTAATTTATTCTGAAATAATTATAAATTATTTGAACTGATTTGAAACTAAAAAATTGAAATTTATTCTTATTATTCTTAAACTTATTCTGAAAATCAATTTTTCTGAATTTATTAATATTTGAATTTAAAAAAATTCAAAATATTTATATCTTATTTTACTTTTATCTAAAAATTACAACTGTAAAAAATTTGAATTTTTAAAAAATCATTTAATTTGAATTATAATATTACATTATTATTTTTTTAAAAACTGAACTTATTTAATTTAATAAATGAGTAAACTTATATTTTATTATTCTTAAACTTATTCTGAATATAAAATTTTCTGAATTTATTAATATTTGAATTTAAAAAAATTCAACATATTTATATCTTATTTAACTTTTATCTAAAAATTAGAACTGTGAAAAATTTGAAATTTTTAAAAATCATTTAATTTGAATTAGAATATTAAATTATTTTTTTTTTTTTTAAACTGAACTCATTTAATTTAATAAATAAGTAAACTTGTATTTTATTATTTAAAATATATGATATTTAACTCGAAGAAATATTATTATTTGAATAATAGTTAACTTATTAATAATTAAATATGTAATAATTGAAAAGGAAAAGAATACATTATATTTAAAAAGAAAACAAAAGAATCTCAAAAAGAAGAATTACATAATAATAAGAAACTTTTGGGCGATCTTAGAGGGCCAAAAAGAGGTTATAAGTTCTCAGCATCCCTATTATTTCTGTTGCTTGTTAATTATTTGTTATAACTTCACTTTTTAAAGTAATACTCTAAATTAATTAATAAAATGTTGTCATTTGTGACTTTGTCTGTGTGGGTAGTACTGAATCACGTAGTAGTGTTGTCCAGAAAACACTGATCTATTTTTTGATTATATTCTAAAAATATTTTTGATAAATTACATAAGTAAATATATTTTTATAATTTTTCAGAAAACACTTTTTTTTTTGTAATATTCTAAAAATATTTTTTATAAATTACATAAGTAAATATATTTTTATAATTTTTCTATTCATTATTTTCAAATAACTTAATTTTTAAACTTAATCTATTAATTTATTATAAAAGTATCGTCAATCGTGGTCTTGTCTATATTTGAATATCATGTAGTATGTCTGCACAGAAAAATAAAATGTTTTTTATTGACTATATTCTAATTATGTATTTTTACCTTTTATGGACTAAAAAAGTGAAGTTATTTTTAATTGCAAGCTTCATTAAGAAATTTCAAATAACTTCATGTGTACAATTTAAGTTGTTAATGATTGGGCTATAGTCATTTGTTCTTTGTCATTTTTCGCAGTACAAAATCATGTAGCAGTGCAGTCCAGAAAAGGCACATGTTTAATTTAATATATTCTATTAAATTTTCTTTTGTTTAAAAATATACAAGTGAAGTTATTATTACTGCTAACTTCATGTTTAAAGTTAAATTGAAATTTATTACAATATAATTTGTTTTGCTTTTGTCTCTATGGCCAGTACTGAATAATGTAGTAAGGCTGTTTAAATATGCTCTCTTTTTTAAATAATGATATTAAATATACGTATTCTTTTTCTAAATTATAATAATTAAGTTATTGATTTAATGCAGATAACGAAGGACAGTTTGAGTTATTTTTTCTTTTCAGCAGATAGAAAGTAATAAATGCAAATGAATTAGATGCTTTCATTATTGTGATGTCATAATGAAATAACAATTTTTACTAATATTTCAACCAACTCAAAGTATAGGTGACTCAAAGTGAACCTCATCACTGATGCGTTGGGCTCTTGTTATTTGTTCTATTTACCTCACAATAAAAAGTACATTGCATATTCTCAAACTGCAAAGCTTAAAAAAGTGGACTAGACTCTAAAATGCGGACGCATGTGTATTAATATTCTTAAAGATAAACCTGGTGATGTACATGTCGAGTGAAATGAACTCTTAAAATATTGAAGCTTAAATTGAGATTAAATGTAGAGTAACATTAGCAATGTGAAGAGAATAATAAACAGTAGTGAGTTTGGGGATTCATTAAATTTAGTTTAAATTGCTTAAAGCATCATTGAAAATGTGAAGAATCCATGAGCGATTGCTCTTTACCACATTACCTCGAGTATTCTGTGATTCAATCGTCTCAGCTATGGAGTCTGCGTGTTTTTTTTACCAATGTATTCGTTCTTCACATGCCAGTAAATTTGGATTTTTTGTTGTGTTTTACATGTAAAGCACAAAATGTGTGTTTCATTTCAATTCAAATAAAATTAACCCAAACTTTGACATAATCGACTCACATACAACTGTTCCAAATAGTTAACTCTCTCTCTAATGTCAACTGTTCCAAATAGTTAACTCTCTCTCTAATTATCAGCAACATTTTGTTGCAACCATTATTTTTTTAACTTTTCCTAATTGTAGTAATTTTTTGCATTTCTTTCAAGTGAGAAATACATTGGTAACAATTTCAAAACTTTCAAAACAAACTTCTAACTTTTATTCAAAAAGATTTTAAAATTTTATGATACAGTGATCAAGTACCTAACTCTTTGACTCTTTAAATTAAATAATAAATCAGTTAAACTAACTTGTTAATTTGCTTAAGTCATCACTTATTTTGACTTGAGGTGACTATTAAGACGATATCTACTGTATAATAAAATAAAACATATTTTGGGTGTTTTCTGTCATTCTGGTGTTAATAAAATACCAATAACCAAGAAAGAGCTAAGAAAAACTATTGCATATGTCTTCCAATTTAGCAACCTTGTTAGTTAGTTAGGTCTTATTATTTAAAGTAAAAATAAACGTTTCCTCCTTGATTTGATTTAAAACAATTATGTGGTCACTTTCGGCTTCATATTCGAATAAACTCATGCAAATAGAACACCCATTAAACAATTACTACTTACAACGGTCCTTTATATAATTTGATATGTGTGTTTCCGGAAATTATCAGTCAGTTTCATTCGATTTCAGAATTTCGTACATTAATTCCGACCTAGGTGACTCTCATAAAAAGTCATACTTGGAGGAATTTGGAGTAACTTTTACTGACATCACAATTCTACTACTGCTCCTCAATTTATCATCGGGATGTCTCCTTCATTGGATACATTTTCCAGCTCAGACCGTCATTATTTCATTTTTTATTCAGTGATATTATCTTTAAACAATTATAACTGCTCTAAATGAATACGGATCGCTCCTTTTTAGATTGCGTTCTTATTCTTACTCCGCTTTGATTCGCTGGTTACAAATATATTCAAGAATAACGACATATGGTTGCCGAAAGATTAAAAACACCGTTGAAAAATAAAACATAGCATCTTCAGTAAAAAGAAACGGAAATAATGTTCATAGATTCTATTAAATTTTTCCAGTTCATATTTATATGTAAAGATAACAAATTCCTACGAATACTTACATATCGTATATAATATCTAATACAATGACCATTACACCGATTATACACAACAACGCTATGTGTTACTAATACTATTTCGTCATGAACATTCCGATATTCCGAATTACATTCTCAAAAAACACCATACTCGAAAACACCATTCTCAAAAAACAGCATTCTCAAAAAACAATATTCTCAAAAACACTATTTAAAAATAAACACCATTCTCAAAAACACCAGTCTAAAAAATCACCATTCTCAAAAAACACCTTTCTCAATCAACACCATTCTCAAACGCACCATTCTAAAAAAACAGCATTCTCAAAAAACAGCATTCTCAAAAAACACTATTCTAAAAAAACACTATTCTCAAAACACACCATTCTCAAAAAACACCATTCTCGAAAAACACCATTCTCAAAAAACACCATTCTCAAAAATACAATTCTCAAACAACACCATTATCAAAAAACAGCATTCTCAAAAAACAGCATTCTCAAAAAACACCATTCTCAAAAAACAACATTTTCAAAAAACACTATTCTAAAAAAACACTATTCTCAAAAAAACACTATTCTCAAAAAACACTATTCTCAAAACACACGATTCTCAAAAAACAGATCTATTCCGTCAAATAACGTCGCTTGTTGTTTTACTTCATACTAAATGTACTGACAGACTTATTACAATGTTTGTTTACTAGTAAACTTGATTTTCGTTAAGTCATTAACAACAATAATGTTTACACGTTATCTAAGGCTTTTAAAATTATTTTCATCATTAAAGTTATCTTTTTAGGTTCGTCAATAAAAATATCAGATATAAACTACTTAACATGTACATCTATACACATAATAATACATTTACCTACACAACAAAATATTGGCTCAATCTCAGATAATTTCTTTACAGACAACATAAACATAATTTCTTCGCTAACTTTCAACATTTCAGACCGTAATTAAAATTGTATTTTCAAACTAACACATGGATGATTTTAAATAGTTCTTAACATTACGTAACTGCTTTTTTATTTTAATAGTATTAGACGAATTTAAATTCACGTTAAAGTTGAGTATCTGTTGCAGGTAAATGATGAATCGAAGTGTTAAACATACTTCGATGAAAAAGTGTGTATAGACGATAAAAACGGTTTCTGGTTGTTGTTTCTTTTAACAATATTTAATTTTAAATGTTTAATTTTAAATAATATTTAATTTTAAATAATATTTAATTTTAAATAATATTTAATTTCAAATAATATTTAATGAGGAAACATTTCGACTTAAAATCTATTTATTACATTAATTTCATCTTAAGAAACGCGCGTTTGCAATGTGTAAATTACTATAAGAAGCGTGATTATCATCTGAAAAACAAATTCACACGAAGATAAGATTTCGACACCCGGCGTAGTTTACCCCCTCAAAAATGGTAATTCTATTTAGTTTGCAATAATCGATGTATTTTACATGTACTTACGGAGTGATCTTATTTTACTTTTTTATCTTTTTAGGCTTCCTTTTTAATTTTAAATGTTTACACAGTGTTCGAGGCTTTTAAAAATATTTTCATCATAAAATTATGTTTTCGTTTCGTTGATAAAAAAACTCCGATATAAACTACTTAACATGAACATTCATACTCATTACAATACATTTACCCTCACACAAAATATTACCTCAGTCTAAAATGATTTCTTCAGAGACGAAATAAAAAATAATTTATTCGCTAAACTTTTACATTTCAGACTTAATACCGTAACTGAAATTGCATTTTCGAACAAACACAATCCCATAGACTATTTTCAATAGTTCTTAACATTTTCGTAACTACTTTGTTTATTGCCAGCATTACAGAATCGTTTCTCAATTTTGGAACAGGAAAATTGGAGTGGTGGCATTATTATTTTCTTTTCTTATCAAAATCACGTTTTTTTCTGTTTTAAATATAAATAAGAGGGGTGATTTTACGGTATTTCTTGACTATCACACCCGGCCTAGTTTACCCCCTAAAAAACTTAAGAGTCTTCTTTTTCGTGGCAATTACATGTAAAGAGAGTGAAAAATATCCACAAAGAAGAAATAAAAATAAAAATAGATACTTTACATTTTAGAGTGGGGATCACTTTCGTATATTACTTTATGTAAAATTAATACTCACTTTCTGGACGTAATCTTAATATCGAGACCTGTAATCGATTGCAGTTTTATTTTTTTTCTGGCGGGAAAATGAGGAGAGCAATTTACTTTTGCTTATCAATTATAGTTTTCTTTTGTGTTATAAATATAAATGGGGGGGGGGCTTTTATTTGGTATTCTATGTCACGATTTAATGCTAACTGACAAGGAAGCGGGTACGCATTTTACGATAAATGTCAATAGGAAAGTTATCCCCCGTTATAAAGTCTGACTTATTTACCGGTTTCTATTACTTCTTTGCGGATGTATTTCTACACTATTTACATGTAATTGCCCCCCCACCCACACATAATCTGAATTTTCTTAAGGGGTAGCAGTTCTGACTTTACGGAGAAAGCCGAATAAAGTTGCAATGCTTCTACACAATACAAACCGAAGAAACGAAATGGATTTTTATAAAAATTGGCATAAGCTTTAGTAGTATAATATCTTGATTTGAATACTCGAAAGCGGAATAAAGTATTTAAAAACTGGTATGCATATAAAAAATAGGTATGTGTATAGGTGTATGTATTTTTATGTACATGCTTTAGTCTTATAGTAATCCACAGATAGACTTTTTGGTGTAAGGAGACCAAAAAGTCTACGTGTGGATTACTATAAGACAACGGAAATTTATTTTAAAATTTTTTCTCAAGATATTATTGTAGCAATGCCTCTGTCCCCTGTCTTTTACTCGACCCCAAATCGAAAAGAGTCGCAACAGAAATGAATAAATTGAAAGGAAGAATGGATCTTTATATAGCTTACATTTTATTGCATATAGAATGTCGATATTTCTTTTGGCAAATGCCACTCATAGTTATAATAAAAATGCCAAGCTGAGAAAGAAAAATGTCGAACGTCGACTCACTTCGAGCGTCAAGTCTGCTCTCCTGTTTTCCACAATCTTTTTTTGATCTGCAATTTGGTTTAGACACTCTCTAGTCAACATACTTTAAAATGAAGCAAAAAAGATAATTAAAATGGCACTTTATGTCTTCAACTCAAAATCATCAAAATAAGCGTAGTCGCATTTCAAACACGACATCTACCCACACTTCTGGCCTACATCATGCAGCCATATTGATTACAATACTCATTCACTACCTTTTTCGATCCCCAGGGGTAATCTTGTAACACTCGTCATATCCTCACGAAATAAAATCTATGCCAATTTTAAAAAAATTAAAATAATCGCCTAAATCATTGTGATATGTCTCCCTTCATCAATCGAAAGGATAGGGGACAGGTGATTTCTGAAAATCGCCTATGACCCTCCGAGCAGTTACCACCCATATATCATCCGCAGGAGCTCACCCCTGCAAACAATCTCAAAATCCTCCCTAAACAACTAAAGTCACATGATTCTTTTGACGCCCCCAACTCATTCCAATTGTCGCCATCTCTTGGCCTAGGCAATATGGAACATTGTCAATGGATGTTCTACCCCAAACAATTCGCTCACTCCCCGTGAAATACGCCGATTGAGAAATCTCTATTCCAGATTTGGTTGAGCTGCAAGGATAAATCATCTATGGACGAACCATGTTAATTGCATTTGTCCACCCGTCAACATGATTCAAGTGAAACTATATTAGTGTATCAGGTATCTTGTCTGATCGTTCAGGGTAGACCACAACACAATTTACCCCAAAATCAGTGCGCCCTGTGCACATCAAACATCACATGGAAATACACTTTAAAAACAAACCCATTGTTAAAGGTTCTTTTTGCATTGCCTCGTTTTAACTAAAACATCTGAAAACTCCGAATTCACGTTTATTTTTAGCATCAACACAGTATCTGGGAAATACCTAAACATTCTTTAGCGCCGCCCTGGATTCTTTTCCCACAGAGATGTAAGCTCACACTCTTAAATCATCGACAATCTTCATAACAAAAAGTCCACTAAAATACATATGCATATGCGTCATACCTCCCCTTCCATCCGATCAGCACGGGGAAACAAATAAATTACTTTCCGTTTTTAGATTGCGACCACTTGTAATTGTATATAGTTTAATTATTTCTTTTCGCGTTATGAAAATATTATTTTCCTAACATTATATCACTGACTTTTTTTTCATTTTATATCGCTAATTTATATTTCTTTATGTTATATCGCTAATTTATATTTCTTCATTTTATATCGCTAATTTAAATTTCTTCATTTTATACCGCTAATTTATATTTCTTCATTTTATATCGATAATTTAAATTTCTTCATTTTATATCGCTAATTTAAATTTCTTCATTTTATATCGCTAAAATATATTTCTTCATTTTATATCGCTGATTTAAATTTCTTCATTTTATATCGCTAAAATATATTTCTTCATTTTATATCGCTGATTTAAACTTCTTCATTTTATATCGCTAAAATATTTTTCTTCATTTTATATCGCTAATTTAAATTTCTTCATTTTATACCGCTAATTTATATTTCTTCATTTTATATCGCTAATTTATATTTCTTCATTTTATATCGCTAATTTAAATTTCTTCATTTTATATCGCTAAAATATATTTCTTCATTTTATATCGCTGATTTAAATTTCTTCATTTTATATCGCTAAAATATATTTCTTCATTTTATATCGCTGATTTAAATTTCTTCATTTTATATCGCTAAGTTATATTTTTTAATTTTATATCGCTAATTTAAATTTTTTCATTTTATATCGCTAATTTATATTTCTTCATTTTATATCGCTAATTTAAATTTCTTCATTTTATATCGCTAATTTATATTTCTTCATTTTTTATCGCTAATTTATATTTCTTCATTTCATATTGCTAATTTAAATTTCTATATTTTATATCGCTAATTTATATTTCTTCATTTTATATCGTTAATTTAAATTTCTTCATTTTATATCGCTAATTTATATTTCTTCATTTTATATCGCTAATTTATATTTCTTCATTTTATATCGCTAATTTAAATTTCTTCATTTTATATCGCTAATTTAAATTTCTTCATTTTATATCGCTAATTTAAATTTCTTCATTTTATATTGCTAATTTATATTTCTTCAGCTTATTTAATCGTGTTTAGTCTGTTCTGAACGTCGTGCAAATCAAGTTTTTACAATTGTCTATTTTCGTGCTTTTATTTCCACTAGTCCCCTCAATCTATGATATTTTTTTCATCGTGGTTGCGTGTAAGCATTTATTATTTGTTCTTTTTTCGTCAACTATCATCTCATTATTCTGTTTTCATGAGTGTATTATATGTAAAAGCTACGAAACAGTTTTACTTAGATTCACATTTCTATTTCTTATTCTTTATCTGATTGGACCAGACTTCCTCCTGCGTGGATATATTTCAGTCTTCGTCTGTTATTCTTGTTATTGTTGACCGTGATGTCAATCTCTGAACTCCAACGTTGATGAATAACGTGACAAGCCAAGTTCTCTTACCACCCACGTGAAGCAGGCTGGTCGATAGGCACTCAATCGCTGTTGTTAATATAGTCGCCCCTTTTATGTTTATTATTGTAACATAGTCCCTTTAATTTATTGGACCCAAAATAGAAAGGAGGTGCAGTTGAAATGACGAAATCGAAAAGAAGATTTTTTTATATAGCTTACCACTTCTTGCATGTGGAATGTCGACATTCCTTTTAGAACACCATGTTTATGCTTATAATCAAATTCCCAACCACATGTTTCGGGATGATGCAAAACCTGGAACGCAACTCACGTCAATCAGCAAGACTGTTCCCCTGTTTTCCTTAATCTTCTCCCAATCAGTGACAAACGTGAACACTTGTTTTTGATACGGTCTTTAGTCAGCATACTTAAAAATGAAAACCAAAACAAATGTATGCAAGTTAAATGTCTCTAACTTGAAATCATAAAAACAGGGGGTCTCATTACAAACACGATGTCTACCTACACCCCTAGCTTTCATCAAACAACCATCGTGGTTACAATACTCATTAACTATCCTTCCTTTTTTGATCACCGTGTGCTAATCTCGTTACCCTCGTCCAAGTCTCACAAATAAAAATGTATCACTAATATTTGTTCATAAAAGTTACGCCTGCTGGATGTCTTTAAATAATCCATTAGATACGTGAACAGTAATTTCTGATAATCCTCTATAATTCAACTAACTGCGACACTAATCAATCCCCCACAGGAGTACAAAATAAAATAAAATAAAAATCTCTGCTAAACTATGAAAGCAACAGACGAAATAATTCTTCTGACACCTGAACTCAAAATTCTCGTCGTTGCTTTACATAGGGAACATGTAGCATTTTCTCCGGATTTTCTACCCCAAACAATTTGCTCACGCCTGTGATATACGCAGGAAGATGAATCTTAACTCTATATTTAGGTGAGCCTTATTGAAAATTGGTAGTGATAAATCACCTATTTTGCCTTTTTCGATCACCCCGGGCTAATCTCGTTACATTATAAGCGTTCGCAAAAGCCTTAGGTGTGGTTGTGTATTCTTCGTACTCCGATATTCATGGATCGTTTTCAGAAAGTGTTTCTGTCTTCATATGGTAATGCATTACCATCTATTCTATTTAAGCTGACCGAAATGTAATAACACTATACACACACACACACACACACACACACAGACACACACACACACATATATATATATATATATATATATATATATATATATATATATATGTGTGTTTGCACGTTCGTAGATGAGTGTTACCCAGATATAAACCATTTTCAAACAAACTGACCATAATTTGGCAGCCGATGACAAAGGATGCCAATATTTGCAGATATATTGTGTTTCGTGGCTTGTTTATAAGAAAGTCTAGTTTTTAGAAACCTGTAGAATATTAACGTGCGTACGAAAACTTCAGACTCCTCTGTGAAACGTGCACATTTCTTCTGCTATTTTTTGTATGTGATCTTGTGAATACGTCAGTATTTGTTTTTTTGTTTTTTCTTGGAAATGTTAATTTGAAATGAGAAATGACGCGGGCGACGGAGGTAGGGAGAAACAGAGACGTTATCGATCGTTGGTAACAGGTGTGAACGTAGAACTGCGATTTAGCAGTGCGCTCCGCAGCTAAAATGCATAAAACGTGAGAACGACTTTGAGACAAAACTAATTTTTTACAGAACACATGGTTAAATGCTGAGAAATTTCACGAAAAACAATAGTGCTGTAAAAAAAAGTATATACAATGAACGAATGAGGAATCTGCTTATATATATATATATATATATATATATATATATATATATAATATTTAGAAAGAGATATATTTGTGGCAAAGACAAAATTAGACAAATGAAACATACATTTGCTGTGTAGCTTACTTACTAAAAGCATATTTTCACACTTATACTGAGTTATACTCACATATTGAAGTAAATAGTGAAAAATTATATAACCCTTGTTCCCTAAGACTGACGTATACCAACAACAACAATATGCCGGTCTAGTCACCCCTTGAGCAAAGTATCGGTTAGCATAAGAGATGTGATTGTGCTATTAATTTACTAGTTAGTTCGCATGCTTATACACGCTTTTGTATAGTTAACATTCCATGTTGTCTAGAATGTAATTAAATTTTTATACTCCTTTTTATATATATATATATATGTATGTATATATATATATATATGTATATATATATATATATATATATATATATATATATATATATATATATATATATATATATATATATAAGAGTATAAATATAAAATAAAAATATGTTATCATTTTTACATGCATGCTATTTTACTTGCCCACATGTCAATATCCTATTTTACACGCACGCACACACACAGACACATCCACACACACACACACACATATATATATATATATATATATATATATATATATATATATATATATATATATATGTTAAGATTATTCAGATAATAAGTATTATTTTCAAAAGGTTTCGGCCGATGTACTACATGAGTTCACACATAATGATGCGGGTAACCTTTACATATATATATATATATATATATATATATATATATATATATATATATATATATATATATATATATATATATATAGTAAGCTATGAAAATATATTCATGGCAATTAAGCTACACGCGTTTCAATCCCGGGGGGAATCTTCAAGCCTAAATGCAATTTAGCCTTGAGATTCCCCTCCTGGCATTAAACGCGTGCCCTATCTGTGTAGCTTAATAGCTATAAATATATTGTCAAAGCTCACTACCTATCTCTATTTACGTGTCGAGCACTGTTGAAGTAAATACTGAAAATTGGTACATAAAAAATTATATCTTTTTATAAAATTTAATGTGGATACATGAAATACTAATTATATATATATATATATACATACATATATATATATATATATATATATATATATATATATATATATATATATATATACTAGTATAATACCAGTCTGATAAAGGGTATAAGCTTAAGATATACTATTAGTTTAACATTTTAGTGGTTTTCGGTTTTAGGAAGTTATTGCACGGTTTCGGTGGCAACCTCCTAAATGTTAACAATAAGCACGTATTATTCACGCGCCAATCCTTTTAAAGATGTGTAACTTAATATTACTCGAACTTTTATGTAGAACAATTCGCTTCTGTAAATTTTTTGGTCTTACTTATTTTAAAAGTTTTTTTTTCTGGGACGGACCTCTAAAGTTTAAAAAAAATGCATGTACGTATGTAAATCACCGTGCTTTTGAGAATACATATTTTAAATTTCATAATGATTGGTTGATAAATTAACAAAATTTAAAATTTTTTTGATGGACTCGTGCAGGTTTGGTGCCTCTAAATTGTAAACTGAAACTAAATATAATGTGCCATCATTACTCACCAGGTTACCGAGAATAAATAATTCAAAATTCATAATTATGAAGTTAATAAATGTATATATATATATATATAAATATATATATATATATATATATATATATATATATATATATATATATATATATATATATATATATATATATGCACACCCTAAATATTACCGCTTAAAAAATAATATGCTAATGTTACTGTATTCAATAGAATATATATTAAAAATTCATAATTATCCGTTCATTAGTTCAGGAGATCCCCTGTACATATGTATACATAGATATATATATATATACCTAACTTCATATATATATATATATATATATATATATACACCTCCCCACACACATATATATATATATATACATATATATATACATATATATGTATATATATATACAAAGTGACAATGTCAATATAAATGAAATCTATATAGATTAAAAATGATTCCTTAAACTTCAGATGTTCAATTATATAACATCGCAATAGAAAGCATTAAATAGAGCTCATCTATATATATTTATTAAAAAATATTATTATTTAAAAATAAATTTTACTCCAGCTAAAAATGTTATAAATAATCTATATAGTGAACAAAAAGTGGAAGTAGTTGACCATGAAGAACGCATTCAAATTTTTTGAACCGAGATGTGAACAGAAAAAGTGCGCTCGATGATCTCTTTTGAAGTTATAGACGAATGAACCTTTTATTCTAAGTATATTATTTTTGCAAACTTATAAGAGGCGCCGGATGCGTTCTCTAATAAATGTTCAGCTATAGCAGAGCCACTGGTCTGCGAAACTTTGGATACACACGATTTTAAATTACGAATATTCTTAGATAAGTGTTGAGCAATTCTTACCTCTAATCGCTGAGTAGTGCAACAACAACAATTATAAATAACCAAGCTTTCATAAATAATGGCGAAACTATCCTTGCAAAAATAATTCATAATTTCATTGCAAGAAGGCATCGTGAGACAATCTAAGCGATTGTGTCAGCAAGGTATTTACCTTAATGGTATGTCTATGGTATTTTAAATAAATTTGGCACTTAGTAGGGCATTAAATGTTATCATTATGAAATTAGATACGCTGTATCGAATGCTTCAAACACAGGATACTTATTGCCGGTAAGAATTCTCGAATTGTTGCACATTGGGCAGAATACCAGGTTACGATGCACCAAGATTGGTTTTATAAGATTGATTTTTCTTATCTGATAAGATAATGAATCCCAGCCGATATATAGACCGAAAAACGTCGACTTTCTGTATATACTTGTATAAAATGTAGCCGTTGACTTCTGGGCCAAAACATCCAGGAGCGGTAACAATATGAACATTTTGTTGTATTATGAACTTCGCAATGTAGCGAGATTTCTTATAGGCAATTCATAAGCAATGGTTATTCATAACAACATTTTTACTAAGTTTGGTGACGATTAGTCAAGCGATGTAGACGTTGGTCTGTACACAGACATAGTAACGAACTCGACTGAAAACAAAAACTCCGTTTTGGCGGCGTTCTTACATAAAACGAACAGTGATTAACCCAGTTTTACTATAATAATATTATATTTTATAATAATACCTATCTAATAATAATAATGTATATCTAATAATAATAATAATAATAATAATAATAATAATAATAATAATAATAATAATAATAATAATAATAATAATCAACAAGGAGGAAAAATCTGGAAAAATCGTAAACTTCGCCGTTCCAGCAGCCAGCAGAGTGAAAAGCAAAGAAACGGAAAAACGAAGCAAATACACGGAACTAACCAGAGAATTGAAAGAACCATGGAGCATGAAGAAAGTCAGTATAATACCAATAATCTTAGTAGCATTAGGAACAATCCCCAAAAAACTGGAAAAAACACTGGGAGAAATTGGAATCAAAGGGCTCATTGGAACTATACAAAGGACAGCAATGATCAAAACAGCTACAATCTTAAGAAAAATCATTGAATGCGGAAACTAACCCACATAAGCTACGAAGGGTCACACGGAATCTACTACAGGAAGAAAACAAAACCACAGAAAGAACACATCACAAACAAAGGAACAGAAAATGCAAGAAACACCGGTTTATAAAGCGATATTTTTGCATTTGCTTATAAGCTCACCCCCCCCCCAATAAATTACACAGGGCTCAACTGACATGACACAAAAATGAACCAATGAACAGAAATAGCAAGAAACACAACAAAATAATAATAAAAAAAATAATCAGCTCCCTTCCCCCCCCCCAAAAAAAAATAAATAAAAGATATTTTTTTTAAATTTTAAATTACAAAAAAAAAATGGTACCAGCCTAGGCTGACACAACACAATATTTGCATAGGGTCAAGGAGGATGAGAAGACCGAGAAGCGACAGCACAAACCAGACCTCCACTGGAAGTGCAGAGACTACTCGAACCTTGGGGAGGCTTATTATCACTAAATCCCAGAGAAGACCAATGGTCCTTACCAGCAAGAAATCAATAGTAAACGGCTGTTGTGATACTGCAAGTTTATTTGCGGTGGCTATCGAAAAGAGGTGGAGAATACTGGAAATCTGGGGAGACTTGATGTCACTCAGACTTCAGGGAATACCACCGGTTGTCGGTGAGCAATCATTGATGACCTGTGTGAGAACTCCTTGTGAGTAAATAATAATACCCCAGGGAACAACCCCCGGTTTGTATCGATGACTTGTGTGAGAACTCCATGTGAGTACCAATAATACAAATAATTTACTCATTTGTCTAGCCACACTGAAGGGAAATGATATAGCGAAAATGTAGGTCTTTTGATGCCAAATATTCCGCTTTTCCTTTGTGGGTTAATCATTCTGATAAGTGAGACAGCCGGTGGCCATTTAAGCACTAAATAAATTTTTCATATGAGCATCTGGATTTCACTTACTATATTAAACTTGTGCTGATAGCGGAATAGATTACGTATTTGAAATTCTACACTTTCCAGTTAGAGGAGAACCTTTTTTTTTAAATATCATCCACAAATATGAATTTAATTAATTTCTACAGCGTTCCTTCAACAGGGATCTTATCAATAATTTGATATGTGAATTTCATTCTTTTCCAAAATTCTACCGCTTTAAAGCTAGTACGAAGAAAGCTAGTTGTGGAAAATATGAGCTACTTAGTATTTGTATGCGAGAGTAAATGACTCAAAATTAATAAACTTCCAAGACGTTACGACAACGATAAACTACACAGTCGAGACACTAGAAAAGTTTGAGGCAGTCGTGGGTGAAAGGTTTATTAAATGATGATCTTCATTTGTAGCCTAACGAATTCTACAATGAATTAAAAAACATAGTAGATAAAACTGTAGAGCATAATAAATTCTTCTTTCGTGTGAATCAGATGATTCTGGTGTTGGCATTAGTTTCACCGATATTTTTCTAGTTAGAATACTTTCTAGAAAGACATCGGGTACTTACGGGAAGGCCCACGAGAAGGTTGCCAACATCTCTAAGTGCAAGTAGTACTGTGGAACCGACTTGGAAACCCAGGTCTTCAGTCCGTGTCGATATCCACTTAACCACTGTCACCTCCCCCGATAATAACAAAACTCATAGAAAAAGCGTAGAAATGCAGAAAGAGCAACGCTAAATACTCACAATGATGCTGAGTACATAAATAACCACATAAAACTAAACAAGAAAGTTAAATCAGCTGTCAAAAACCGAAAGAACTAAACTATCAGAACAAAACTAATTGAACTATATAAACATTTCAAAAACGACAACTTTCACAAATTATTTGAGCAAGTCCGACAATTGGATAGGACAACATACAAATCTATATCTGCAATGAAAGATACACAAGGAACCTACAGATGAAAAAAACATACATTTTGAGTATTTGGAAGGCTCATTTTGAGAAACACCTCAATACGCCCCCCGCGTAACAAAGACGTTTTACTTGAATTTGGACCGGCCCCGCAGGACGAGGATTCGCGTATTCCATCGGTAATAAAGCAAGAAGTGAGAAACGCAATCAAACATATATGCAACAGGAAGTCCCCAGGGGTTGATGAAATAACATCTGAATTAATAAAAGCTGATGCTAAAAACATTGACAACTTTGTTCTATAAAATAATCACAATCGATACAACACCAGATGACTGGTCTAAGAGGATTCTAACACCAATAGGCAAAAAAGGGGGACAAACTAAAAGCTCAAAACTACACAGCTATTTCACTGTTGTCAATACCTGCAAAAGTATTTTGTAAAATCTTGATGAGCAGATGCCAACACATAATCGAAGGGCCAATGGGTCAGTCGCAATTCGGCTTCAGACCAGGCAAAGGAACAACTGACACCATATTTATAACAAGACAAATTATAGAGAAAGTAAGGAAACACCAAGTTCGGTTGCATTTTAACTTTGTTGACTTCAAGGCTTCCTTCGACACTATATAAATGGAACCGCTCTGGAAAATATTGTAGCAAATTGGAATTCCGTCAAAACTCGTTGCTATATACTAAAGCTATACGAAGACACAAAATGTGCAGTAAATTCTGGATGGAAACTCACTTACTTTTTTCTAGTAAGTTGTCACCAAGTCTATTCAACGTACTCCTCGAACACGTAAGGAAGAATATTACAGGTCTGGACAAAGAGTTCCAATAGTCAAATGACATGCTAATTAGTGTTAGATATGCAGATGATACCATCCTCATATCTGCTATTTTTGAAAAACTTAAAATGTCAACCTCGGAGCTTGAAAAAGCCCGCCAAACATTGGGTTTGACGATTAATCCCCTTAAATGTGCAATTATGTCACCAGAAGCTGATGAAGAAATCAAAATGGACGATAAATTAATTTCAAAAGTTGCAGAGTTCAAGTTTCTGAGCAGTCTAGTTCTGAACTGTGCTTTGGATGTCTTGCACAGGATCTCCATGGTGTCACAAGTGTTTGGCTATTTCAGAAACGCGATATGGATCTCTAGAGACATGTCGAGAACACTTAATAGTTAGATTGTATAAGGCACTCATTCTGTCAATAGCCATATACGGTTCAGAGACATTGACTACTGGAGATCAAGAAGTCAAATCCATGTTGGTGTTTTAGATAAAATGTCTTAGGACAATCCTCAAGATTACTAGGGATGACAGGCTTAGTAATGCTTGCATATGTTCTACGCTGGCCATGACAGAAACCATCTAAGATGTGGTGTCGGCTAGGAGGCTTCAGTGGGTTGGTTGTGTTGCTAGGAGTACTGGGATGATAAATGCTAACTACATAAAAGACTTCTCAAACGGAAGACCAAGAGGACGCTCACCTAAAAGATGGTCAACAGTATTAGGAAACAGTGCGGCGTTCCTCTTTAAACAGCTGAGAAATATGCAATTCGGGTACAGAATTGTGTGCTCAATACATCGAGAGGACGTTGAATCTTGTGCGATTAAAGGAAAGTAAAAAAATCAGTTAGTTACTACGAAGATGTTTTTTGTACATTTTTTGTTTGTAAACATAATCATTTGCTTTGAATTAATGTTAATTAATACATATAATGTCTACTTTTGAGCAGATTATGTAAAAAGGTCACTTATTTAAAACTAGTTATATATCAAAAAATCATAATATGTTATGTTTCTCTAAACTTATAATACACATTTCCACTTTTAAAAAGATCCTTACGTGAGATTAGAACGCGGCTACTGACGCTTCGCTTTTGGCTAAGATCAAAGTGTAGTATCTGTTCCGATGGATACTGCACCCCATAGACTGATATTGTCTTGGCCTTCGGGGCTTGATTTACGCCGGTCTATGGGTCTGTCCTGTGCAGTTCTAGGAGGTGCACCCTCCCAGGCTTTGCCTCCCCTCTTTGGGGAGGAGTAAGTTTATTGCTTACTGCCTGAGGCGCCCCTACCGGGAAATGCCGACGGGGCTAGCCAGGCAATTTTTAAACCCTACTTTCCCGACCCGACCTTGGGTCACATCTTATTTGTGGGAGTAAGATAGGAACTGCCCTTGTGCCTAACTCCTGGAGAGGAGTAAATCAATACGGACAGTGTAAACTGACTAAAACAAGAATTAGAAAATTGGCGCATGTATGATCTATTTATTAACTAAGGAGAGAAAGAGTGTATCAGGTTATTAAGTATTTTACGTTTTATCATTTTATTGTAAATCTTTATTCGCATATTTTTTGTGTTTTTGGGTTTCCTTTAGTAAGTTTTACCTCGATTAGTAGTTTCAATTTTTACAGTAAGATTTACCTCGCGTGTGACAACAATAGGAAATCAATTGATTTATTGCCACAAAATGCTTACTACTCCTCCGAGAAACGTTCGGAAGACCTTCAAGTAGTATATGATTTTTAAACATTTAGTCTTCTTATTTTTAAACATTTGTATTAAATAATCACTCTTTTTTCTCTTTAGTCTTCGTCTTCTTCTTATTATTATTCGTTAATCACGGGCTATTTTCAGTGAAGTTGTTAATTTTATTTTTCCACTTTGTGTGCTTTGTAAATAAAATATTTTCCCCTTTTATTAGTTTTAACGCTCATCTTTGTATGCCTTTCAATTCCGATGTTGCGTTCAAATGTCTATTTTTAGACACTGGCCCCCGCTTATATAAGATCGTATTCGGGATTTACTGATATAATTTGGAGCTATAAGTGTATCATCAAAGCTCACCCTCAAATCGCATTCGTAACTCACTGTTTACATTACTGTATTTCAGATGTAGTATTTTTCCTGTTTACGTTTTGTTTTCATGTTTCATCCTAATATTACAATGCACTTATATACATCTATGCTCTAGCTTTATATAAATGTTGGATCTGTAGGAAATAGATTCATGAATATCGAAAACAACGATGGACCTATATTGTATACATTGCGATTCAGGCAAGGTAAAACAAAGAGAATCTATATGCATCAGCATAATACGACCTTTTGATGTGATTTATTTCTGGCGTTGTTTTCCCTGATTCCTTTTAGAATCCAATATTTGATGTCAAAATCACTAGAAGTTGGCTATAACATAAATAAGTGGAAGTGGTGCAATGGAACCGACTGGGTTCGAACCTGGTCCATTCAGGTCGTCAGTTCACGTTGTTATTAATAATTTTACTTTCAGAAATCTGTTACATTTTTCATTCGAAATACAATCTAATATTTCCACAAGTACACGATTATGATTTTCAGAATCAAATTGCTAAAACCCAAATATATGAAACTCGTCTTATGTTTCTTAATCAAAAGTTTATGTTCAATATAAAAAAATACAAAATGTATATATATAAAACTCATTTTATGTGTCTATGTGTGCCCATTTGTGTGATGTTTGTGTGTTCCCTATCGAAAGAAAGGTTAGAGAATCCATATACAATCTGTAAGTCTATTTATAAGTGAAATTTAAAGGAGAAGACAATGGAACTATTCCCGAATCTCTAAGTGCACATCTAAAATTTAAAATATTTTCTCTTTTTTTTTTTGAGGTTTCAGGTGACTCTTTTTCCAGAGTTCGAATTGTGCGGCCGGTTTTTATAATCATCTCTACACTGATGATTTAAAAAAGAATGAAATGTATATCTCTGTGGAAAAATACATGTTTATTATTAGATAATTATCAATGTTTATACAGGGTGGGCCAAAATAAGGGTCCTATCTTTAAATTTGAATAACTTGAATTTGAATAACTTCCACAAAATAAAAGTTAAACTCACCAAACTTTATGTGTGTGTAGACTGACCCTTCCGAGATTTTTTGAAATAAACAAAACAAATTTTAGCCGAAAAACACTTCTTAAAACTTACAAAAACTAAAGTATTGTTTTTTACACTGTTTTGAGTTTTTTAAGCAAAAATAATGTTTTCTAAATGAGGGTACGTTCCTTAGGGCTAATACGGCTCATGCTTGCTTCGGAAGGGGTCCTTTACTTATTCTAAAAAAAAAATTTTAAAAATCAATAAATAAAAAAGTTATGAATTTTTAAAGATAGGACCCTTATTTTTGCCCACCCTGTATATATATATATATATATATATATATATATATATATATATATATATATATATATATATATATATATATATATATATAAATTATAAAATAAAGAGCTGTTGTCGTATTGTACACTATTGAGATACTACGTAGACTTTTGTGTTAACTTAAAGAAATTTATATAATACATATATATATATATGTGTGTGTCTGTATGTATGATCTCTACATAAATAGTGTATACTTTAGAATTACCTATGTATGCGCTATATATTTGAACACCTCAAAGTTATAAGCTCTTTCATTTAAGTACCTTACCGTTCGCTGCCACAGTAACGAGGCTTTGTTTTAAATAGTCGCCAGTCGGCGTGGACGACCATGACAATATGTTCTGACTATCTGAAATACTGACGTTTCGTTTCATGCAGAAAAAAAAACCCCACTAAACACGACAATGCAGAATGACAGTTATAGCATTGTAATATTTGTGTTTAAAACTAAAAGGAATGTATGAGTTGTTTATTAATTTATGTTGTGAATATTTACTGTTGTTATTTCATCGTAATTTTCTCGGCTGTCGTTGTGGTTGTGCATGTTAAGTGAGCGGATGAACTATTCCATTTATTTCCGCCTAATCTTTTTAATAATAATAATAATATTGGGGAAATAGGGTGTGAAGAGCCTGTCGAAAAAAAATCCGAGGTAACCAAGAGTGAAGCTAGCCGAAGAGCGAGGTTGCGAAAATAATACAAACTTTCTCCGCGATCCTCTCCTTAGGTCTAATAACTACTGTAGTGTGGTTACAAATTGACGACTAACGCTCTTCAGTAGTGAGGAAGGTTTATATAACAACTGGACGCCATCCCCTACTGATATAAATTCTCTGCGATAACCGTCATTCGTCTTAGATGTTTGTAAACACATCCTCAGTCGCCAGCAGCCAGACTCTGGTAAGTCCCCGCTCTTCCTATTTTCCACAAGCCTTTCGAATTCTTTAATTAATAAAACAGTTAAAAAGTAAATATGAAGAAGAGTGGATTTGATCATACAACATTAGGAACGAGTGCACTCATGATCACGGCGTGAAGGAATGGCATAAGGGTTGGTGTGGAAAGGTTTTAAAGTAAATGGTGTTACCACGCCGAAGAACTGAGAGTAGCAAGAATGGTGAACCGGGAAAATTATCCACACGCACAATTACCTAACAATAATGTATGCCCGAATTTTAAGAGGATGTGCGGATCTCGAATTAGACTGTTTTCTTACATAATATCTCGCGAATGAAGCCCGTGGAAACCCGTATACTCGATTCGAAACACGGCCTGGATGATGGTGATTGATCAGAACTAAATATTTAAGAGTTCCCCTTCCCATTACAAATGAATACTCCAGCATCAACTTTTAGTATAAATTCGATTAAATAGGCAAAACATTTTTTCCTGGAAATTAAATCGACTTTTATTCGATGCATCTACATTTTTCTACACAATTTAAATCTGTAAATAATAATTCCACGTTACATTACTCAGATATTAATGAATCAAATGAGAATGGAGAATGATGGTAGAAAATAAATTGTTGCCTCCAATTAAAGAGAATAATTTGAAAATGTGAAGTTGTTAGAAAATCGAAAAAGCCTCTAAAGTTTAAGTCTGTTAATAAATGTGTATTCATGGCGAAAGCTCCTTTTTGAGTAATAATAATCTTATAATACATGTATTAGATTATATTCATTAAAAACAACATTTGGTAATGTATTATTTTTTAACCCTTTTAGCATTACTACTATTTTTTGTGCATCTCATTTTCTACAGATAGTCAATATGATGGGTGTAGGCAACATGATTAGCCAATGAAAACACGTCTGCAAACGGTACATGCAAAGAAGGTTTAATGAGACACAATATGCGTAAGTCTGCTGTGTGGGTGAGGCTCCTACGCTTTCTCTATAATTATACAAATCTTAAATGAAATATCAATAAAATGCAATATAAACACTAGACAAATCGATTGGAAATAAATAAAAAGCCTTTGACGAAAACCATATATTTTTCTCAAAATAGAATGAAGTTCGTAGATTGCAGTAAAAGGCTAATATGTATATATATATATTGATTATTTTTGACAAAGGGAAGTTTTTTTCCCGAAATATTAAATAATGATTTTTTAATCATCCGGACATCACACAAACAGCAAACAACACTCTTGCTGTTATGTAAGATTTTAGGAAAAATAATTAGTAAGTCATATTTCGTATTCGATTTATTGTTTTTGTTCCTTACAACTTACATCTTACCCGGAATTTGCATTGCCCACAGCCTTTAAAAAACATACTACTACTAATATATATATATATATATATATATATATATATATATATATATATATATATATATATATATATATATATATATATATTAATATACCTATCTATCTATCTATCTATCTTTATATATATACATATATATATATATATATATATATATATATATATATATGTGTGTGTGTGTGTGTGCGTGTGTGCGTAATAGACATACATCTAGGTCCCACCTATTCAGTGCTCGCGACTGCTTGCTGGATAGACGTCGTATTTGCTATTTACATCTTAGTTTACTTCACATTTCCAGACAATGCGTGGTGTGCATTAGTAAGCGCCCCGGCTACTGAGTCAAACCTTCGTATTGGGGTTCGAAATGTGTGACCCACAAAGATGTTCTCCTCCCATACTGATGATTGCAGGTTTGGCATGAAAAACACGAGTACATAGGTTTATTCTGAAAAGAATATTTATTTATAAATAATTATCCAAAGCTCTCGCAAGATAGACCACTTTAAGTAAAGTTGACAACAAGCCGTCATTTAGTGTAATGAATAACTCTATGCCCTGCCTATTGAGTGTTCTCGACTGCTTGCTGGATAACCGCCGTTTTTGCTTTTTTTAAAACTAAGTTCACCCTTAACAAGGCAAGTTGCCACTGTAGAAGTAAGAATTAGGGTGAAAGTCATTCAGAATATGATGCTGTGCATCGAGATGCTTGTACACATTAGTTTTTTATTTCTGTTTAGTCGGGGAAATGGAGTAGGGAGGGAATTCCAAAGGCCAGTAGCTCGAAGAAAGAAACTGTTGGAGTAGAAGGCTCTTCAGCATCTGGGGACCTCCACAGTGAATTGATTGTTTGTCGAGTGTATTTAAACCGAGGTGGCACAAGATCAGCAAATTCATCCGAACATATCCCATTTAAGTAGTTGTAAAACAAGCACACATATTCAAAATTGCGGCGATGCGACAGCGGGTGCAGCTTGGTTGATAGTGATGGACCTTTAAGATTAGCGACTCTTTTTTGACCTTGCCTGAGAGGGAGAGACTAGTTGATCGTACACCAACCCAGATGTGACAACAATACTCCATGCAGGGTCAGATAGTAACTTTGTAGAGATAGAGGATACTGTCAGGTGTGAGAAGTTTTCTTGATCGGTCGAAGGAGCCCATCTCCTTAGCAGCAGCCTTGGCAATGTCTTCTATGTATTTGTTTCAATTCATGTTACCTGTAAATCTAAGACCAAAGAGTTTTTGAACGCTGGACTCTCAGGTAGGGTGTACTTTACCATGGCAATCGTGGTTAGAGGAGGTTATTTGTAGTTCTTTAAGGAAAGGAGCTTTGTCTTAGCAGCATTAAATGTTACAATCCATTTATGACCCCATTCCACTAAACACTGGGGGTCACTTTCTAAAGATTCAGCAATTGCCTCAGATATATGCGCGCTCGTTTTACCCACATGGCGAGAGTAAAACGTGGTGTCAAAATAAACCCATCTCAGACACAATGTCATCAGAGAGGTCGTTTATGAAAATCAAGAATAATAAAAGTTTAAGGATCGATTCTTGGTGTACACCTGCATTCATATCATGTTGTTAAGATGAACAACCATCGAGAAAAACCTGGATTTATCTTTTTGATAGGAAGGATCTAATTATATTCAATATTTGTCCAGTAATACCATATGAATTCATGTGTATGAGAACACTTTTATGCCAGACCGTGTCAAAGGCTTTAATTATATCAAGCGCTACCGCCCTAGCTTAACTTGCCGTGTCCAGTGTGGTGTGTATGCGTACAGCGATGACCGTTAGGATATCCGCAGTAAACAGTGCTTACCAAACTCCTTACTGATGGTCAGAAAGATAGTTTTCATTAACGAGATGGCAGACTATCGTTAGATTGATTAAGGATTCAAAGATGTTAGCGAAGAGCGGGAGTAGAGTTTTGGGGCGATAATTCTGAGGGTCAGTTCGATCTCCAGAATTCTTGAAGACTGATACTAAAGAGGCAATTCCCCAGGGAAGCAAGACTCAGCAAGACATTCGTGTTAAAGTTTAGAGAGGACAAGAACCAGTTCAACAGAGCATTTCTTTATTCCTATTATTTGTATAAGATAAGGCCCACAAGCTTTCGGGATGTCAAGGTTTTTTATTATGTCTCGGATATAAGATGAATGAAGATCAAATCAATAGAACATTTGGGAGGGAGTAGTTTGTGTAGTCCAAAGTGGAGTTTAAGGCGAAGTTCTGGGCAAGTTATTCAGCTTTATCAGTCGCCGTGCAAACGACACCATTGTAATCAGATGGTAGGGAAATTGTTTATTGCCCATTGTTTACCGCACTATTTAAGATTTTCAAGAAACTACGAGTACCTAGTTTCTGTGACAATGCGGGGTGGAGCATTGGTACGCGCACCGTCTACTGAGTCAAAATGACGCCCATTTCGGGGTTCGTACCGTGTGACCAGCATGGGTCGTCTCCTCCCATACTGACGATATAATGTTTTCCACGAAACACATGTGTATATGGGTTTATTCTAAAGATAATATTTATTTATAAATAATTATTCCAATCTCTCGCAAGATAGAGCACTTCAACTAAAGTTTACAACAAGCCGTCATCCTGAGTAATGCATAACTCTAGGCTCCGCCTATGAGTGTTCTCGACTGTTTGCTGGATAGCCGCTGTATTTGCTATTTAGATGTTAATTTACTTCATATTTCAAAATAATGCGTGGTAGAGCATTTGTATGCTCCGCGGCTACTAAGTCAAACGTGACTTTCGTGTCTCCTCTTATACGGACGATTGCATGGTATGGCATTAAACACATGTGTGTATGGGTTTATTTTGAAAATAATATTTATTTATGAATAATTATATATATATATATATATATATATATATATATATATATATATATATATATATATATATATATATATATATATTCGTTGAATATAACAGACAACTTATGTAAGGATATCTTTGTGGGGATCTTTTCCACTAGCTGAATCAGGGTCTTTGTTTCGGTGGTGAATTTCGAAATCTCTTAGTAGAAACCACCACAATATTAAAACCTACTACGTATAAACACACGCTCTATGTATTAGAAGCTTTATACATCAAAACTAACATAACAGCTATTAACAAAATTAAATGTGATGGTAGCATTATCCTTTTAAAATATTTATGATGTCAAGTTTAGTTCCTTATAAAATATATAAGTCCCGCCAAAATGTCATATTAATATCTACACCATGGCCTTTACTTAATTCCCCTGACGATGGACCCGGATAGGCACAAAAGTACTTCGGACATAAAAGATTATGGCATATTCATCGGTCAGTTCCCCACCGAAACGAAGAACGTGATTCGGCTAATAGAAAAAAAAACCCACAAAGATATCCAGACATAAGTTTTGTGTCATATTTGTCTTACAGAGAAACTGCTACCTATATATATATATATATATATATATATATATATATATATATATATTGACAACATCTTTGAGGCACGCATGAAAATGTATTTAAGTGAAATATTCTTGAAAATCAAAAATCGTGCAATTTAAATTTAAAAATCATTTATTTAATTTTGTTATCCTAACGTCTTTTAGAACTTGACGTGCTCTTCTACCTTCTTCCGTGATTCGACCCGTCGGGGTTAGTACCAACAAAATGAGAAAGAAAAAGGAGAAGAAAAAAAAACTATAAGACAGTATCGCTTGACAAAGTTTTTCTACAATGAAAACTTGCAAAAAAATTAAATTAATGATTTTTTCATTTAAATTGCACGATGTGTTGATTTCTAAAACTATTTCACTTAAGTACATTTTCATGTGTGCCTCAAAGATGTTGTCCATTTTTTTATTCGAATAACGCGAATCTGCGCAGAACATCGACCGGACTATACTTATCATAACGTCTTCTAGAACTTGACTTTCTACGTTTTACGTGATTCGACCCTTCAAGATTAATACCATCAAAATGAGAAAGAAGGAGACGAAAAAAAAAACTATAAGACAGTCTCGCCTGACAAAGTTGTTCTACAACGAAAACTCGCAAAAAAATTAAACAAATGATTTGTTCGTTTAAATTGCACGATGTGTTGATTAAAAAAATAGTTCACTTATATATATATATATATATATATATATATATATATATATATATATATATATA